>OY720461.1:30043475-30560975 GCA_963082715.1 Harpalus rubripes | reverse complement strand
AACTGAGCAGAGTCCTACTTTGAACACATTTCCACTTTTAACGCGCGCGCTTCGCTTTGCATCACTACCTTTTTTTGAGATTAAATTCTTCATGAATCCGGTAGATGGATCTGGTAGATATTGAACAATTTTCGAACACGATAACTTTTTACCACTCGTGTTTTCGAACACAGTCGGTAGATGCGGTATCTACCGGTAGCATTTTCGTAAATGCCTATGTATTTTCTATGTACATTACCTTTCGACAGTTGTATGTATTTTATACAAATTCCATACAGAAAGTTTCGAGCAAAAAGATCCTATATTTCGAGTAAAATTATAACAGAAATATATCAGGAATATTGCACTTGACACTGACATCTCCCAATCAGAATTTTCTTAATATGGTAGATGTTTCTACCATAGCTGGCTAATTTATGAAATTTAATTTCTTTATAATTTTATAGCTCTCTATCGATTTAATATGAAGTATAAAATGGAGTCAAATCGTATAGAGAATACAATGTTCTTTAATATTTATAATAACATTAAACGTGAAAAGATTATATTTAACATCGTTTTTTCAAGAAAAACTGTTAAAATCTTCAATTGAGGGTACTTCCGGTTAACCAATTATAACCAAAATCTAATCAGCTCTTCATATGGATGCAACGAAGAGGAATACGAAAGAATTATAATTTTTGGATTCTTGAATTCTTGTACATTACCTTAAGACTGTTGTATGTATTTTATACAAATTCCATACAGAAAGTTTCCAGCAAAAGATCCTATTTTTCCAGTAAAATTATAACACAAACATACTGTCAACTTCACTTAACACTGACACCTATCAATCAGAATTTTCTTAATATAGCACCTGTTTCCAGAGTTATAGCAGTGCTGGCTAATATATGATATTTAATTTCTTTATAATTTTTTAACTCTATATCCATTTAATATGAACTTTACAGTGCATTCAAATCGTATAGAGAATAAAATATTCTTTAATATTTATAATAACATTAATAGTATATTCCGTAACTTAACCGCGGTGACCAAGATTCTGGTAATGCGTTCAGTAATGTAACCAAAACATAATTTCAGGATCGCATTTCAATTTCGGAATGTGGTTCCTGAAAGTTTTGGTTACTTTTTCGTGACGACGACGACCACAAATCTTTTGTGGTGGTTGTGGTCATATTCTTATTCCTTATAATATAATAAATAATATTGTATAAACATATAATTACTATATACTGTATACTGATATGTATAATATTTATGTTAGTTAAGGATAGACAAAAGTTATGTTGTCACTTATTTCTAATGACGCGGTGGTTCCCTGCTTTACCGACACAAATTAACCAAGATTTTCCGAATCACAACCACTTTTCAGTGACCATAACCTGACCACTTGAACCATTACCACGGTCGTGGTTAAGTTACAGAATATATAATCTGTGCTATAAATGTGAAAAAATGATATTTAACATAATTTAAAAAAAAAAACTGTCAAATGAGCGTACTTCCGATTGACCATTTATAATCAAAATCTAATCAGCTCTTTACATGGATGTAACGAATAGGAATACGAAAGAATTATATTTTTTGGAATTGTAGTATTAGAGTTATCGCATCACACACACACACACGCACACACACACACACACACACACACACACACACACACACACACACACACACACACACACACACATATATATATATATATATATATATATATATATATATATATATATACAAACATACACACACACACACACACACACACACACACACACACACACACACACACACACACACACACATACACTCACACACACATACAGACAGACATTATCGTAAAAATAGTAATATCGTATTCTAGGGACTCTAAAACGTGCTTATTCATCAAAAACTCACAACCGATTTTTTTGATCGAAGACAGTACCTTCCTTAAAGGTGACGGAAAGTAAAAAAAATAGAAAAAAGTAGTGGAAGACCCCATTTGAAATCAGTTAAATAAGTGATAGGGTTTACATTTTTATTTATTGCTGAAAATATTTTGGGTCTCTTTGTTAACCTAATAAAGAGGTGTTTAATCATTTTATGGCAATCCTTTGAGTTAAAAAAAACTGTACTAAAATTTAAATAAAGCAATTAATAATTGAGGAGCGTTTGACAAAAACAACCGTAGTCCAAATATTGTAATTATGAGTTACATAATACAGCGGTATCTACTTTCAAGGATACCAAACTGGTTATAGGTACTGTCTCTCATAAAAAGTATCTTGGTTACAACTTAATACGTTGTAAAAACCATCATAAAAATTTACTAATTTATATATAATTGGTCATCAATGCTTATTTTTCTATTACTTATTATTCAGTAAATAATTTTCTAATACCTATTTAAACAAAAACAAGATAAGATAAATTAAGTTACAGAAATCTTTAATAGTAATAAAGAAGCTATACCTTGTTCCATTTAAGCCATTCAGTATTGCGGAGCATAGGGAATAGTTTCGACCTCTCTGATTGGCTGAAATTAGAGACAAGAGACAAGTTCACCCAATGTAATATCGGCTACTTCAGATATGCGCTGTTGCCAGTGCCATCTACTGAATGGCTTAAATGGAACAGAGCATAATATTTCACATTCAATAAATGGACTAAAGGTTGTTTTTTTCCAAAAGTTCCTCAATTCATAAAACAATCTGGTGTGGCCAACACAATACCTCCTGCCATTTACCGCCCGAGTAACAAAAAGATTAAGCTATAACTTATTTTTGGATTGGCGAATAACTACACTTTTGATAATAAAATGAAGATTAAATTTTAAATAGGTACGTGGGATACAATGGAATTCACTAATCCAAATATGAGAATTAGCTTAAACTTTTTTGCTAATCGTTAATGTTTATTAATCTAAATACATACCTACATATTTAGTTATGCTGCAAACTGTATTGATTTCCTTTCCTATTGTTCTATTTACTTTTTTCTTTATAAAACGTTACTATTATTAATTTGAAATGATCAGTTCTTTTACAGTGACATTTATCGGTCAGTTCCATACATTTGAATAACTGCGCAACCATGGAGTTTTGTTTGTTTAAAGCGTAGGTCCGGGATTTAAATTATAGATAATTTTATATATTTATCCATAAAATATATAGGAAAAGTATTAATGCAAATCTGTAGAAAATTTAATAATCTTTAATTTTTATAATAACATTAATCTCGGAAAAATTACATTTATAGGTATTTTTCGAAGAAAAACTATTTTGAGCTTCTAGTAAAGTGCCATTTCTGGTTATTCGATTTACACCAAAACCTAATGGGCTCTTTCCATTACAGAAAAAGTTCGAAATACAAGGTTTCAAAATTTTCTGAATGATCGTATTTGAGTTAGAGTGGAGGATCCACACATACACACAGACATCATCGTGAAAATGTTAAAATTAGATTTTAGGAACCTTAAAACGTGGTCATTTACCAAAATCTCGGTATGCGATTTTTAGCACGATCCCTATACCTCCTTTACCAAGGGTAGCGGGAGGACTAATTTATATGCAATTGCTCATTAATGTTTATTTTTCTATTACTTATTATTCAGTAAATAATTTTCTAATTCCTTATTTAAACAAAAATAAGATAAGAGAAATTAAGTTACAGAAATCTTTAACAGTAATAAGCTAATATTTCACATTCAAAAAATGGACTAAAGGTTGTTTTTTTTCAAAAGCTCCTCAATTCATAAAAAATGACAATTGATTCTCACCTGTTATTTTTGGCAGATAATCTTGCTCATCAACCCATGTCATCAAAATTTGAATATCTTCTGGTTTAATACTTTCATTTTTCTGGTATTCTTCCGCGACCGTTACTGCTCCAGTTATACTCATTTTAACAAAATTTTAACCTACTTTCATTCAAAATTAATTTAAAATAATGACAACAAAATATTGCAACACTGTCATTCACTTATCAGCACTGCTGTTTTATTTTAGTAACGCTAATTTTTGTTTATAGTTAATAACATTGTTTCTGACATGCAAACGATGTGCGCGCACGTTTGGCACATTTACAACTGACTGTTTTAGAAAGTAACATTCAGTGTTAATGTTACTTTGACCCGAATAAATTTTGGAACTAATAAAAAAAAATGGCAGATAATATACATATAAGATAAAGCTTTTTGCAAACTAGACGACATAGAATATGCTGACAAAGATAAATATATAGTATAATTTGCAAAACAATTTAGATTATACTTTAAAATAGACGATTAAAGTACAAAATTATAAACTTTTACAGATATTAAAATAAACTAACAGTGGTAGTCAAAAGATTCTGGCCAAACAATTTTTGTTAATATTTTTACAACAGAGGTTGAAACTATTTTAATACTGTTTCACTATTTACCTATTTGTGTATCTTATCTAGAGCGGAATACTTTCAAAAGCGATAATAGAATATTATTCATCGAGTCAAGGGAGAGAAATGCATAATTTTTCTCACAGTGCAATTTGAAAGCAACAGAGCACCGTGGGAAAAATAACATTCTGCCCTGATTTACAGAGAACTAGTTTTGAACTCCTGAAAATGTCCAAATCCGAAAAACAGCCACAACACGTTGTAAATTTATCTAAACTTACAAAGATTGGTATTTATTTTTTGCACCATCGTTTTTACTTTCCGTTACTTTTAGGCACGGTGTAGTCAGTGGCGTACCTAAGGCGGGGCAAACAGGGCAGGTGCCCTGGGCGCTAGAACCAAGTGGGCGCCGCTTGAAGCCCTTGGTATCCCTATGTAACTTGGGTAGCAGAATTTAAAGTGTTAAAACTGTTGATTACTGTGCGTATTGACATTTTTCGGAACAGTTGAAGCTCTCCATCTGTTTTTTTTTCCTCGTCTACTCAACGCTGGGAGAAACTCAAAAACGCTGTGCCTATAGTTATTAAATCTAAAACAATATGTAGTGCTAAAGTGGAAGCTGTGAAGCCCATAAACAACTACCTTGACGGCATACTCCAAGTTCTCCAGACTATAATGGATGATGCAAATGAAACTAGTGAAACAAGAAGTGATGCTACGCAATTGTACAACCATATGTTTACAATCGATTTTCTGACTCTACTTGGATTTTGGACGTGAGTACTCATTCGTATTGATAGAGTTCAGAAAAGACTGCAAGATATAAATATGAACTTTCATGATGCCGCCTTAGATTTGAAAGGTTTTTAAGATATTATTTTCGCAATGAAAGAGAAACTTTGGTGACTGAAGCTTTGGAAATTGGACTTAGTCTCTGTAAAAATTGGGATGTTAAAACCGAAAAACGCTAACGGCGAAAAATCTTCGAATAGCCATGCAAATAATGTTGACTATTGCAGTCTCCATCGCTAGCTGTGAATGATCTTTCAACAAATTAAAACTAATTATAAATTATCTTAGTCTCCATGGGTCAAGATCGATTAAGTGATCTTGCGTTGAAAGAGAAGAATCTGAAAAGACCGATTTCGAGCACGTTATTAATGCCATTTTTTGATCGTAATGACCCCCCGGAATATATGGTATAAGTTTGTTGGTCGAGTCGGGGAACAACCGTATATTGATAGTTATTTTGTTATTGTGCTGATTCGTTCATGGTTGAAGTTATTTCATAATATATATATATATATATATATATATATATATATATATATATATATATATATATATATATATATATATATATATATATATATATATATATATGTTATGAAATAACTTATATATGGATATTTTTAAATAATTTCAACGACAATACATTGTTGACAGGAGGCGCAATTACGACCCTTGCCCTGGGCACCATTTCACTTAGGTACGCCACTGGGTGTAGTATCTATAGGTGAGAGCAGTGTTGCCAATGTCATTACGTTCGTACTAAATTTATTACTTTTTAAATGAATTTATTACGTCATTACGCCGAAGTTATATTTATTACGTTTTTATAAGATTATAGTTTTTCAAGAATTTATAATATCGCGCTTAAATTCAAATTTTTAAACGTGCCGCGCGCCGCGCTCGTAGTTAGCAACCCTATCTATCGTCTAAGACTACAGATAGGTGCAGGGTGCAACTGCGCAACTTGCGCAGCGCAAGTGTAAGGCCATCTGTCATTCTGGAATATAGTTTTCAATATGAAAAATGAAATGGATAACTTAATGTTTCCGAATTTGACTAAATTAGTTAAAGGAATTTTGTGTCTTCCACATTCATCAGCAGCAGCTGAAAGAGTTTTCTCGAGATTAAATTTATTGAAAACTAAAACTCGCAGTAGACTAGAGGTAGACACTTGCGATGCAATTTTGCTGTCTAAACAATTAATTGAATGTAATAAAAATACTTGTTACAATTTCGAGCCAAGTAAAGAATTATTAAACAAAAAGATACATTATAGCGAAGAAAGCAGTGTGAAATAAATAAGACTGAAAATTGTTCATTTTATGGCCAGTTGCCCGCGTATATTTAAATATTGTTCGTTAAATTGAGAATATCGTATCGAAACCATGAAACCAAAAGTCGAGTTTTTAAATATTTCAATTTTTTTTATAATTTCTTATAATTTCGATACACATTTTTTAATTTACCTTTGGTTAAGACTAACATAAGCGATGCAACTGGCTATTATAGTTGTAAGAATATCCATATACATATGTAGGTACATATGAGAATAAGTTTTGTGTTTGATATGTTTATTTTATGTATTTTTTGTAAATATACCTACCTATTAAATCAATATATTTATATTATTTTCAATTACAAAGTACCCATAATGTTTTAAATATCACTGCATAAACATTACGTTTTTGCTAAATTTATTACGAAATTTTGTTGCCATTTGGTACGAACTAAAATTTCATTTTGGCAACACTGGGTGAGAGCACGAGATGCGTTGACATGGCTAAGTAACTGGGAAACAAAATGGCACTAACGCGACCCGTTACCATTTGACATAATATGTTTTGCTACAAAATTCACAACAGGGTATGGATCAAATAAAGAGAAATATAATCTTTATAAGGTGCCAAAATGTGCAATTTAGCGGCAGCCAGCTACACATAATCACAGAAACAGGTACTAAAATAAATTTCTGATTGAAAGGTGTCAATGTCAAGTGCATTTGACATATGTTGTTTTATAATTTTACTGGAAGTATTCGCAATCGAAATTAATTAAAGAGGCGCTGATTTTCGTAAAAAGATGGCCGCCATACGATGGGTTTGACATATGACAGTTCACATTATTCACTGTGTTTCGTTGACCATGTATACAAACCGAGTTTAAAAACTTATTTATATGAAGGCGATAAGTTAAAATATTTAATTATTAATTACTACACTAGAATCTCAGCTGTTGCTTATTTAATATGGCGCTTGTACGATTGCTTTTCGTAGTACTGATTTGCTCCACTAGAGGGAATTTTTTTATCTACGACTGCGAATAGAAACGTTTTTGTATGGAATTTATACATACATAGAAATGACAAAAGATAAAAGGTAATGATTGAAAATATAGAATATTATGCGTTATGTATGAATAATTTAATATTTTAAATATTTTGTGTAAAAACCGGGTCGCAACAAAACCTGACATCTAGCGGTACACTGTATGAACTAGCTCAGTTACTTAGCCATTCTTCGTAATGCATAGGAATACGTCGTGCACTCACCTATAGATTCTACACCGTGCTTTTAGGTAAGGAAAAGGTGTTGTCTTTGGTCAAAAAATTCGATGATGAGTTTTTAATGAATAAGTACGTTTTAGGGTTCATAGAATACGATTTTACTATTTTCACGATGTCTGTATGGATGTATGTATTATATATATATATATATATATATGTGCGTGACGATTCTTTCGGATCGCATGACTCTAATACTTTTCCAAAATAACTAGTTGTGTATGAAAAGCGCAAAATAGGACATTGTCGATTGAGAAGAGAAATCAACAATGTCCATTTGCGCTCGAAACACACAAGCTTTTGAACTGGGCATAGGACGATGTAGTATTTGGAACGCTATAAAAGAACATGAGAAAAAAGGGTCATTCAGATCACTCCAGAAACAAAGAAATTTGTTTAGATTTTTATATTGTTTATATTTAATGGTGTATATAGTATACACATATAATGTAAATATTTCAGAGTAAATATTTATATATCAAATGCGAATTATATTTTTATTTTATGTTGTTTTCTTTAAAATTTATTTGAATAATGTGGTTTACATTTATGTATGCACCTTTCGCCGAAATGTAGAGAAAGGTACAGAGATTATAAGTAAGTATATGCATAAAAACACAAAATAGATTAATACATGTACGTACAAGACCAAATTACTGAAAAAATGTCAATTAGAAGTATTTTTTTTAATCCAGAAATGGCGCCAAAATTTGAATTCATTATTTAATACATGTAAAAACGGCCGCGCTCGAAGCGCCATCTAGTCTATCGTTAAAACGGATAGAGTATAGTTGTGTTTCGTGAAACACAACTTAGCAACGCAAATAACTGATGTTATACAGCGTAACTAAGAAAAATTGAGCTATCTGATTGGTCTATTTTACCATGAGTTGTATAGTCAAATGTATTTATCGAATTGCTAGTGGTTATGAAAACAATGTACAACAAGCCTTTTATGTTTCATATGACGGTACTGGGGATGGCATGAAGATTGAAACAAATATTATATTAACTTTTATTATTATATTAATAATAATGACAAATTATTAAAATAACTTAATCATTAATCTATATCTAATCTTTTAAATGAGCCTTCTATTCCAAATAATTCGCTGGAATTTGTTGGTTTGCCGGGTCTTTTAGTTTCGTCCACTCTTCTAAGCTCTTCCTGTTTAAAATATTCCGCATTTTCTAATAGCATCTTCTTCATTTTGTCTGAAAGAATATGAGAAATAATTAGTACCTCAATGATTTTTTTGGAGTATATATTATTATTTTTTCTCGTCCAGAAAACTTTTTAAACCGGAAAATCCTTCTTTACTGAGCTAGCTCGAAAAATTGTCTATAAGGGACCGGAACGAATGTTTCCATGACGATCACTTTCAGGGCTAATTACGTAAACTACTATTAATTACCATGCATTTGTTGCAGAGTAGGTCCTTGGCCACCTAAATTTTCAGGAATCTTTGACTCAGGAATATATGTT
This sequence comes from Harpalus rubripes, assembly GCA_963082715.1. Taxonomy (NCBI): domain Eukaryota; kingdom Metazoa; phylum Arthropoda; class Insecta; order Coleoptera; family Carabidae; genus Harpalus; species Harpalus rubripes. Next base: position 30,551,778 of record OY720461.1, on the reverse strand, counting down.
TTCAAACTTTCTATCCCATTTGAGTGGAATACAATCTAAAAATATACAATATATAAATTATTTTATATGATAATCCAAATTAGATAGTTATGCAACAAGTGTATAAAGTAGTACTTTATGGTCGAGTATTATGTTTTCAATAGGAGACTACAGCGCAATTGAATTAAGAGAAATTAGAAAAAAATATTGAAAGTATATGCTTAATAATGAATATTATATTATACATTTTAAGTAAAATTGATATTGTTGGTCCGCCATTTTAGATTAGCTGTCATATTATGTGAATAAGCAGTTTATTCCTTATTTCAGTTGTAAAATTATGTATTACTGTGCGTCTATTATAAATCTTATGTTGCTTTTATTTCCAAATATATTTTCTTCCACTCTGCATATTTTGACAATAACTGTAACTTGATGTATCTACACATACTTGTCTACTTGAAAATAAATTTAATTATTTTATAATATTAAATAACTAGTAAACTATCATGTTTACTTAAAATGTATAGGTAAATTCTTTTCCTGCTTCATTCATTAAATAGTTCGTTGTACAATAATATAATGGGGTGTATTCTGTAAGGAAACTGTTAATTTTAAACAGTATGTTAAAAATAAACTTGCTGTTAAAATATATTTTCTATTCTGTAACTATCAATTCTGTTAAAATTTTAACACCCGTGTTAAAATTACGTGTTAAAACTGTATATTTTAACGTCATTCAAATCGATGCCTTTAATATTTTAACATCTGTTTATACAATAAAATTATCACAGAATTTGAATATGTTGCACTTCTAATTAATGAAAATAAAATATAAAACGAAAGAAAAATACCATGGATGAATATAAAAAATATCTAGGTGTTATTTAATAAAATATTTAACTGTTTTACGAAGTATTTTATTTAATTACGGTCACCCGATCCATCGTATACCGAGAGCACGATTTAGATGTATCGTAAAACATAGTTCTTTATTATAATGTAGGTATTAAATGCAGTTAAAATTGCTTATTCCTGTCTTGTTCGTCAAACCAACGTAACTTAACATTTTGGATTGTCAATTCTGAGGATCAAGCAGAAGAAATTTTACATACCTAATGATAACTTAATAATTTACAATTTCAATGTAATTCATTTTTAATATGGAACCTAAAAATGAGACATGATTATGCAGCAGATTTTTATTTATTTGCCGAAGCATTATATCCATTCGTTTTTCTAAAATTTCAAAATGACAGATGTTTTCTAAAATTTCAAAGTGACACATAAACTGACAGTTGTTCACTCTTTTTATCATGTTTATTTATTTGTGTTATGGTTACTAACTACATTACTTTAGCCAGCAAAGACGTGCCTTTTTTTTGTCTTGTTGATCACTTCATTCTGGTGTTTAACAGGCATGTTAAAATTTATGATTTTAACAGCAGTGTCAAATTTTCGCGTAGAGAATACCAAAAAATGAATTTATTGTTAACAGTCATGTTAAAATATAATTTTTTAAAGGCATGTTAAAATTCATATATTTTTTACAGAATACACCCCATGTTTTAAAATATCTTTTTAATATATTATCTTTGACGCGGAACTACCACGAAGCATAGATTGTTAGAATGCAATACGATCGATAAAGAGAGCTGAACGGGAGCGAGGGATTTGATTCGTGTAACATTTCGACCGCGTGGGATTTCGATCGCGTGGAATTCGACCGCGCGGGATGCTTCGAACTGGTGCACAAGCATATGTTCGTTGTACTCGTAGACATAAAGTATTTAGAAATACTCTGAGTATTTATAAGTACTCAGAGTACTTTTCATGTACTCTAAGTACTTTTTAGAGTATTGAGTACGAGTATTTAAATGAAATGTCGCAAGTACGAGTAAAAGTAACAGATTTTAAAATGTACAAAACTTGGACTCTAAACAGTACTTTCTAGTAAATGTACTTGGGTACGCCCATCTCTGATGGCGTCATGGTCAAACTTCATCATATCCACTCTTGTTGTACAAACTACTATTTTAGACGTATATTATAATATTTAAGACAGATTTCATTCTCAAATCAGGTTATATTAATCAGTTAAAGTTAAATAACTTACCTTATCAAGTAATTCAACTTTGATAAACGGTTTGAGGATATTTAATATCTTATCAGCTAGACTCATCACATTCACTACATGTATTTTTGTTACTTTCATTGGTATAGCTTCCTACAAAAATAAAATAGTTAAAAAAATGTGCTTTTAACAACTATAAAAACTATTTTTTTCCGCAATCGTGCAAAACGTAAACAAAAACAACACATTTTTGAGAGAATGACAAGTGAGCCGTCCCTAGTAAATATGAACAAATTATTATGTATAAATGGCAGCAACACAGCCGCACCGCACACAAGCACAGCTGCACTACGGTGCGGCCGTGATGGGGCTGCATTATGTATATTTTTTATCTTTCTTACCTGTAAAATAAACATAGCTTTTTTCATCGACACAATACTCATTTTAGCCACATGGCCAAATTGAAGTCCTTTCATGTCAATAATAAAATCGAAACCGTCCACACATCCCTTCTCCAATAACCACAGATCCCAAATCATCCACATAATTTTGATTTGTTCGTTTATGTTCAAATGGGATGGATCCGTGTCGACATATGTTGTATAGAATGCGTTCGCTGATTCAAAAGGATAGTAAAGACTGAAAATAATTGTTAATTATTATTAAAAATATAACTTTTTTCAAATTTATTACAGTTTGCATTTCCAATAGGGTATTCTCTGAGGAGAAGTGTTGATAGGTAAACAACAGCAAAAAAAATCGTATTATAAATTAATTGTTACAAAAGATATAAAGCATTTAAATTTTGCTGATGTACTAGATGACCTTCCAATGGGAGATCAGTTGAAATCCCTACTCCATGTTCGAATGTGATAAGACGCCGCATGAACCACTGATAGTACACCGCCGGTACTGTACAACTAGTACGTCAGTATCACGTGACACAACAAAATCAAATTTTAAAAATTAATATCTCGCTTATTAAAAGGAATTTTTCACTCGGATTTTCACAAGCACTCTTAGATATAATTGTTCTTTAAGAAAAATAAATTAAAAAAATATGAGAGAATACCCTATTAACTTCATAATCCTAATGATATACAGGATTAACAAAAGAGATTCCAAAATTTTAGGACCAAAAAATCAAAATTTTTATGTTAATGTAAGTACAGTTTAATATTTTAAATATGTCTAATCAATGTTAGCTACGTCCGTTCTTTCAAATTCAGTAGTGTTGGACTGGTGTGAAACTGGAGCAGGCGAATGAGTTTGTATATTTGGGTAGCTTGATATCAGTATCAGGGATGGACGAATTGATCGAGAAATCTAAAGGAGAGTGAGTGCGGGATGCAAGATAGGTGCTCTGGGTTAGGGTTGGTAAAACAATCGATATATCGACTTCTATTCGACTTTCCTCAAAAAAAGTCGATCGACTTAAAAAAAGTCGCAGTCGATAAGTCGAATATAGACTATTTCGACTTTATAGACATTTCGACTGTTTTGACATATTTATGATTTCGACTTCTCGACTATTTCGACTTTTAGATTATTTTGACTTTTACACTATTTCGACTTTTAGACTATTTCGACATTTAGACTATTTGAACTTTAAAATTATTTCAACTTGTTAGATAATTTCAAATTTCATTTTCGATTAGACTTAATTATTTTATATATTTCATTACAAGTTGAACCGTCAGATGTCAGTTCAGATGTGTGAATGTGGTGATGATGTGGGGTGTGGCCTGTGTTCTTTTGTGGTTTGTTGCTGTATGCGTGCCGTAGTCTTTCGTGCTGTTCTTATGGAAACTACGAGAAAACGACGCACGACGCGACGCTTGTCTATTACTAAACTCCCTGAACAGAGCTAATGCGCGTTTGGATTTAGTTAACGTTAATATTGTTTATTGTTGTATTTCTTGATTTCATTGTGCCTTAAAAATGAATCGAAAAAGCAAAGTTTGGTTGTACAGGACAGAAGTGAACGTAGTGTATATTATACAAAAAAAAAATTAAGTACAACAACAAAAGAAAGTTTTGCATTTGGCTTTTAAATTTTTCATATACTTACTTGCAATTTAGCTGTTTCTTATTATTATTACTTTTTGTATACGTATTTAGATAAAATATTTTTAACTGTTTAAACACGTTTCGAAAAAATATAATTCAAATTCCAAATATTGTTTTATTTCTGGCTCTGTAAGCTTTTTAAAATTTAGGTTTATTCGTAGTTTAGAGTTTATATTTTTTGACAATTTAGAGATTAGTTTGACAGATTATCTCGACTTATCGACTACGATTAGTTTGACCTTTCAATTATTTTGACTTTCGATTATTTCGACTTTTTGTATATTCGACTAGTCGATAAAAATCGATTATTACGGCTATTTCGACTTTCGACTACTTTTCAATTATTTAGACTTTCGATTATTTCGACTTTTTTTCTATATTCAACTAGTCGGCAAAAATCGATATTTTGAAAAATCCAAAATCGACTTCCATATTTCAAAGTCTACCAGCCCTACTCTGGGTATGTATGCTCGAAACGTAAACATATCTATACCGTATTTCAGATAAGAATAGACTTGGTGGTGCTGCAAAGCCAGGCTGTTTTTCACACATAAAACTTATGAATAAGTTTTGTTTCGTGCATGACGTACTTGACAGCCCGAAACGTCAAAATTTGATCATTTTTAATTCTTTAGTAAATAAACAGTTACATAAAAATTGTTAAATAGATTATAAATTCAAAGTGTAATAAATAATATACCTGCTTACATATCGCTATTGTAAACTTGGTTTCATTTTAGACAAATCAGAAAGCTGGAATCATAAGCCCTATCTTACTCCTAAGTCTATTCTTATCTGAAATATAGTATAGAGATGCTCGGTTAAGTGTATATTATGGAGTGCTAGTGCCTGCTTTGGGGTATATGAAAACGAATGTTGGGCATGGACGGGAAAGAGTGACTGACGTTACAATGAGGTATTTAAGTGGGTATGTAAGGGTAAGGTGTATGAAGAATGTTCTTAAGAGAGTTAGAGTGAGTCAGTTGAGTTGGTTTAGTCATGTTTACTTACACTACATTCATATCCTTGGCAAGATTTTCGGGATTGCGATGTTCAAAAAATTCTGGACAATGTGTCCTACTAGTATAATAAGTATCTATTAGTCCTTTAGCTAATTCAATACTGCCTCCATAACCATTTAGAAAAAATATTGCTTCCAATTCTGAAAAAAAAAACATATCATTAAGATGATAACAATTAACAATTACTCGAAATCTCAATTGTACAGCATTTATTCTTACAAAACCGACGTTTCGGTATATACATTTCATTATTATATGGGACTTAAAGGCTTCTAGCACTTACCTACGACTCTTAGTTGAATATGCCCAGTTGTCTGTAAGAGAACACTTTCGGGACTTTAACGTAAATAACTATTAACCATTAGTGACTTACGTGAAATACGAATTTAATTTAAATAGACCATAAACAACCTATTTTGTTTTTTGTTTTGTTTATTTTTATGAAGCTTGTTAAAATAAATGTATAAACGAATGTATTTGTATGTATACAGGGTGTTTCTCTGATGCGGGACATCCCAATTATTTTCTTTATTATTGGAAATAGAAGAAAATCATTCAAATAAAAGTTGTAGTATATGAAGGGGGACATTCACTTATTGAAGAAAAAGAAATTAACCAGTGGTTCTGAAACTATAACATAAAATTATATTTTTTTAAATGGGATGGTATATATTTTTTAGGCCCATTCGGTGGAGTATGAAAACATGAAAAAAATTGAACCTAAATTAAAACGAAACTAAATATTTGTTAATAACTTTATAAATAGCAAGTATAAGAATTATGCACTAAATAATTCAAATTAACAGGTTGCAGTTTTGTTTTTCACAGATAGCCTACTGAAAAATAACTATAAAAATAAAATTTATTTAAATTTCAATTACATATTTCTCAATATTTTTGTAATGTTAGGGTATAAAATGATTACATGGTTGAATTCAGAAAAAAATACTCTAGTGAATGGGTCTAAAAATATGTACCGTCCCATTTAAAAAAATATAACTATGTTAAAATTTTTTCTTCAATAATTAAATGTCCCCTTTCATCCACTACATGATTAAATGATTTTGTTCTATTTCCAATATTAAAGAAAATAATCGAGGTGTCCCGTATCCGAGAAACACCCTGTATACATACAAATACATTCGTTTATACATTTATTTTAACAAGCTTCATAAAAATAAACAAAACAAAAAACAAAATAGGTTGTTTATGGTCTATTTAAATTAAATTCGTATTTCACGTAAGTCACTAATGGTTAATAGTTATTTACGTTAAAGTCCCGAAAGTGTTCTCTTACAGACAACTGGGCATATTCAACTAAGAGTCGTAGGTAAGTGCTAGAAGCCTTTAAGTCCCATATAGACATTTCCCGGACGTGTCCTGTACCCTTTAAATTAACTAAAAGTTATCAATTTATAATTTGAAGTGATAGTATTTTTGATAGACTATTTCACTCATAAATTTATAAGCCTATCCAAATTCAGGATTCTACCTAGTTACCAAGTTTTATTTTGACAAAACACCCTCACAAAAATAAGATGTCGTATTTTTTGATAAGCGAAATTTTTTTGACGTTTTAGAAACATATTGTTTACATACCTGTCAGTGTAAACAACCAGCGCTTTTTTGGGCGAACTAACAACTTTAGAGAAAAATGTTTTATACCAAAAATGATCAAGAATAAGGGCATAATGTATCAATAGTAACAAACTGAATATTTAACCAGTGGTTCTCAAACGGTAGAACAAAATTATATTTTTTTAAATGGCACCCTGTTTAATTTTTTAGCCCTTTAAATAGAATATTCTTTTCTGATTTCAACGATATAAATATAGCATAGGGTTGTATAACAATTATTTCGAGAAAAATGGTATTAAAAACTAGAAATAATGTAATAAAAATGGATTTACTACTAGCGTAACTAGGCAACAGACGTATACCTGTGTATTGCATAGCCTATTGTAATATGATAACATTATTTTTAATACCATTTTCTCGAAATAATTGTTTTACAACCCTATACCATATTCATATCGTTGAAATCAGAAAAAACTCTCTATCTAATGGGCTAAAAAATTATATAGGATACCACTTACAAAAATATAATTTTGTTCTGCCGTTTGAGAACCTCTGGTCGAATTTTCGGCTTATTATTAATAAATTAGCCCCTTATTCTTGATCATTTCTTGTATATAACATTTTTTCCTAAAGTCATTCGCCCAAAAAAACACTGGTTGTTTTGAAAGAAACACCCTGTATATATATATATATATATATATATATATATATATATATATATATATGTGTGTGTGTGTGTGTGTGTGTGTGTGTGTGTGTGTGTGTGTGTGTGTGTGTGCGTGTGTGTGTGTGTGTGTGTGTGTGTGTGTGTGTGTGCGTGTGCGCGTGTGTGCGTGTGTGTGTGTGTGTGTGTGTGTATAAAACGTTGAAAAAGCAAATTTAAATGTAACACCTTAAAACAATTAAAATTAGAATATTTTTGTCAAGAAGAAAAATATATAAATGATTACCTGATTTTTATTTTGGAAATAGTCATCCTAATACCATTCGTGGTTAAATTTTATCTTGGAAAAATTTTCCGATTGCTTTACCCGAGCCTGTTGTTAATATCTCGTGACATTGACCAAAAATCACTCGTTTGACAACTCGTGATTTTTTTGTCAATGTCACTTAATAAGTTGCTAGGCAATCAACTATCGTACAATATGCAAATTTTTCCGGCATAAATTTACCACTTATCATATTATATATGACAATATGTTAAATCAAGTTAGTAGGTACCTTTGAACTGTAAAATTTTTATGTTTATTTCTCCAAGGCTCCAAGGCAATGAACAAAAATAGTACGTGCACAGAGTACGTGACTAGTCCTATAAATATGGACGTTCAGTATAAACAATTGATTATGAGTAATTAGCGAGCAGTAACTTTTACCTCCCGCTACCCTTGGTAAGGCAGGTATAGGGATCGTGCTAAAAATAGCATATCGAGATTTTGGTAAATGACAACTTTTTAAGATCTCTAGAATCCAATTTTAACATTTTGTGTGTGTGGTTCCTGTTTACGATCTAACTCAAATACTATCATTCAGAAAATTTTGAAACCTTCTATTTCTACCTTATTCTAATATGGAAAGAAGCCATTAGATTTTGGTGTAAATCAGATAACCGGAAATGGCACTTTACTTGAAGTTCAAAATAGTTATTCTCCGAAAAATTCCTTTAAATGTTATTTTTTTGAGATGTATGTTATTATAAAAATTAAAGATTATAAATTTTCTACAGGTTTGCATTAATACTTTATATATATATTATGACCTACGCTTTAAACAAACAGCAAATACAACTTGGTTACACAGTTCATATCTCAAATGTATGTCGCTGACAGATAAATGTCACTGTCAAAGAACTAATCATTTCAAATTAATAATAGTAACGTTTTAAAAAGAAAATAGTAAATAGAACAACAGTTATATGGATGGGACTTAATACAGTTTTCAGCATAATATATAAGTATGTATATCTGAATTAATAAAAATTAAATGGCGGGAGGTATTGTGTTGGCACATCAGATTTTTCATTTTACTTGCTGTATAAACCCACCATAGTCATAGTCTTTACATGACTACCCTTGTAAAGTCTTTACATAAATAGTCCTGTAATTATCTATTTTCCAGCCACAATATGGTCTTGTAATTGAACACTTACATGACGGGTGCCGGATTTATTTATTCTTTTTCATCATTTAATGTAACGAAAATTCAATAGATTAAATACTTTAAACATATTTTATTATTTATTTTTCAAATATATTACCTTAAAATGTTAAGTAGGTATGTCATTAGGCATAATTCTCTTATTATGATAATTTTAGAATGATTTCGCAACTTTCATTGTTAAGTGTCAATTAGAAAATAAAAGAATTAACATTACTTACCACTAATTTGAGGTAAATGTGGTTGTTTAGAGGCCCATTCCAACAACATTTTCACATCTTCTGGTCTAATATGTTTATTTTTAATATATTCATCTTCAGCTGTCACTCGTTTCATTTTCTTGTTGCTTTTGAAAAATTTGAACATATACTGAACTAAATTAATAAATTATCTATTATATTACTATTGATTTTAGATAAAAATTCCCAGCGATTAATATTAATTGTTATTTAAAGTGTTTTAAAGTATAACAAAAATTAAAAAAAAACAGATAAACAAATGTAGTTCAATATAACAATTTATTATTTTAAAATATGTTACAAAAGTCGCCGGACAACAGACAACACAGATATGCACAAATAACAATTGCATGCTCCATTGCACTTTCACTTGTCTTATACTACTAAAAGTGAAACTACGACAAATCTGTATAAGTATATTTCAATCTCTGCGGTTCTTAAACTTTTTCTGTATAGGGACTATTGTATAATGACCAATTCCTTACCTAATGAAACTCAAGACGAGCTTTCACCTTTAGGAAAATACTAATATGTTTATTTTTCTACAATGATACGGAAAATAAGTGCCAGAAATATCCAATTCCCGTACTAGTGCGGGAAATAATTAAAACATAAGATGTTTGTATTGCATAGCTGCCCAAATAGTAGATTATATGTCAAAATTTAAAATACATGTAATGTTTCTTAAGGTGCATTCACAAATGAAAATTAGGTTTATGGTTTTTGTTTAAGTTTAAGGAAGTCATTCATAAATGTAAGTTTAAATTACCTGGAAATTAGTTTTGATATGTACAGACATGCTTCAAAAACAAGATTAAAATATCGGTAGAGCAGTACTCAACAAGACACTTGTGCGCCGTGAAACTGTCATTCGCTTGGCATTATTGGTTATATTTCAGCAATTAATTTAAGACAGTCTCCATGTTCTTCTCGCATTTGTTTAAAAAGCCGAATCCATCAAGTGGATACTAAATAAAGATGGTTGTATATATCTATATCATTTCAGACTCGTTCTCATTGGAGAAAGATTGTGACGTCAAACTAAATCATAAACCAAAAGTTTGGACCTTGCAATGTTTAGCTTTATGATTTGGAGACCCTAAATTCTGAAGTGTGAATGGAGTCATTACATAATATGCGGCGAAAGTCTTTAAATCTAAAGTATAAACTATAAACCTAAACCTAATTTTCATTTGTGAATGCACCTTTATTTTGGACGATTACAGAAAAACTTTTGTTTGCAACACATACAGAAAATATGATTCTGAAATCCATGAAAATTTCAAAAATTACTGGTTTCGTAAACTTGCATTCGTCTTAGAATCACTAATTTCCCGCATTTGTTACAAAAATAACTATTTTATTACCAAAAAATATAATTATATTATTAAATCATTTTGATTACCTTTATTAAAATGTAGATAAAAATAATGATTTTGAACTTTATATTAGATGATTATATATAATTCAGAAACATTATCTAATCAATTTCTTTCTTTATCTATCTACATGTACAAGGTACTAAAATAATTATAAATTTAATAGCTGATTTTACAATCTTTCAATTATAACATGTTGTATTGAGAAATAAACATATTTATAAATTTTACGATCTATTTATTCATGCAATTTTTCTCTTAATAGGGGATTACAGCTCAATCGAATTAAGATAAATTAGTAAAAAATAGTGAAAGTAGATGCTTAATAATGAATATTAATAAAGAAATAAAATGATATAATTGAAATACTTCGGAAATATGGGGGTTTTTGTTTTAGCAGCTCGCCACCCATAGGAATTCCATATATATTATTTTGATTGGCGACTCAAAGACCACCTATAAATATATAACGAATACCGAGTTAGGGAGTGCAGTCTACTACCAATGGAAGTAGACAAATTCAAATAGCGGACACGTGGCTACCAGTCCAGTACTGCAGTTCTCAAACAGTTTTTATTTGTATATAAATTTCTTGCATTAAACTTAATAATTTTGATACACTTGCAATTATAAAGCATGTAGATTTGTACAGTGTTATAATATGAATTCGTTTTTTATAAATATAATTAAAAAATAGCATACATTTCAAGAACATTTTAGATCCACGAAGAAAACAGTTTTATATAAAAACTTATATTCGTGGCGTCACATCTATATTTTCAAATTTCGGGGGACCATAATTCGCTTATTAATAGGAAATTTTTCATCGGATTTTCACCAATAGTCTTAGTTTTACTTATACTTTCTGATGAAATTATATTTAAAAAATGGTGGAATCCCCTATTAACAGTTCACATACACACTCTCAACTAGATGGGAATAAATCATAAAAATTATTATTGTTGCATATAGTTGAATTCACTTAAAAAAATTCCATTCATCCATTGTATAAACTACGACTAAGAACAGAATGCACCCTATAGTATCGTCCAAAAATGTGAGTACTCCAGCTAATTTGTAAATAGATAATGCAAAAAAGTAGTAAGTTCACTGCCGCGACAATGCTTCATGGACAATGCTTTGAAAGAAGACAGTAGTTTGCGCTTAAAAGCAAGAAAATAGGTTTCACATTAAAAAAAATTAAATCAAAGTACGTTATTATTTTTGTAAATAATTACATATAAAGATAGGCCTCCACTTCTTTGACGTCAAATTACAAACAGTACGTCATTCATAGCCAATAAGAAAACAGTTTGTCTATCACCTACGTTATTTATATAAATAAACGTAGGAGATAGTTTGTCACATGTTAAGTTTACACAAATTAATGGGCTACTTGCGTACCATTTTTTTTTTTTATTTAATATTTTTGAAGAGACGATAAAAACTTGCTACCCATATTTTTTCTTTTGGCAAAATTTTCATTAATTGGCCAGAAAAAAATTAATGAAATTTTAATATTTAAATTACCGCCACGTACGACGTAGAATTACGCCGAACCAATGAATGGCCGTAAAGCAATAACATCGGCATGTGCGGGTAATTTAAACATGACATCTGTTTGACGTTTGAATAATAGTTGGGAGATTAATATTTTTGTTTGTCATTTTAATCTTGTACTAGTATAAGCTAAGTTAAAATCCTTCAAAATCCTGCTTAACAAATCGAAATACGTAATAAAAGTATCAAAAACCGCGAAATAATAATGAAGAAGAGAGACTGTGACAAAACAATGAACTAATGGCAAAATCAAATTACAATTCGCACTCGCTCGCCATCTACAGGTTACATTCTTAAATATGCATCCCTGTCTCCAGTTCAAAATAATGACGTCAAAGAAAATCTTCTTTCTTAATTTGTTAAAAAACAAATAATTTTTTTAAATAAAATTTATATTTTTACATACATTTTCAACTTTAGGTATTTGGTAATAGATATTAGATTTTCAGTACCACGCAAGTAGCCTATTGTAAAATATCTAATGGATATTTCGTGAATTTTCAAATTTGAGGCTAGTTAAAGAACAACCCGATTGTCAAGTGTACTCATATTTTTTGACGGTACTGTGCCTGTATATGCGTACATCCTCTGAACCACAGTTTAAGAAGCACTGCTGTATTAATAGACGGACTTTGATTTTTGATTAACAACTTTTTTAGTCTATATCTAGTTTTTTAAAAGATCCCTCCATTCCAAAAATATCACCGGCATTTCTGGCTTTTCCGGGCCTCTTCGTTTCGTCCACTCTCTGAGATAATTCTTCTATGAAGTAATTGGCGTTATCTTTGAACTCTTCTCTCATCAAATCTGAAATATATATTATACTATGAATAAACATTCGAGACATAATTTTACTGGAATTAATATATATATATATATATATATATATATATATATATATATATATATATATATATATATATATATATATATAATAAAATAACATAACCTAACGCACAAAATGTACATCCGCAAAACTTGATCAGATGGTTATTCTCATCTTTTTAAACAAACGTTAAGTCTGTGGAACTCAAATTCAAGAAACTCGATACGTTATATGAGTACTCTCTTTTTTGCATAATTGACATTAAATTTTACTCTATATGACGTTTATTTTTTCTATATAACACGTATTCATTTTAGCTTTTATCCATTATATTTTTTTTACCTATTCTCATATTTTATTATTGTTAACATGTTTTTCTTTTAAGGTATACTGCTCAAAAAAATTAGAGAAACACTTTTTAAAAAATTTGTTGGTAATTTTTTACCTTCCGTCACCTTTAGGTAAGGAAGGTATTGTCTTTGGTCAAAAAATTCGGTGGTGAGTTTTTAATGAATAAGCACGTTTTAAGGTCCCTAGAATACGATTTTACTATTTTAGTGTCAAGTGCAATGGACATATTCGTAGTATTTTTGTGTTATAATTTTACTCGAAATATAGGATCTTTTTGCTCGAAAAGGAACTTTCTGTATGGATTTTACAGAAAATACATACGGATTTACGAAAATTCTACCGGTAGATACGGCATCTAGCGACTGTGTTTGAAAACACGAGTAGTAAAAAGTTACCGTGTTCGAAAATTGTTCAATATCTACCAGATCCATCTACCGGATTCATAAGGAATCTAATCTCAAAAAAAGTAGTGATGCAAAGCGAAGCGCGCGCGTTAAAATGGAAATGTGTTCAAAGTAGGACTCTGCTCAGTTTGTTAACTACATCAAATTTCTAACCTGTTTCAAATATTTTCATAGGTTATGGATCTACCCTGTTTACCACTTGCGTTCTTAAAATATCGATTCTGGTAGCTATAAAAAGCTGTTTACCCGTAACAGTTCTCCGGTAGAAGTTTCGTAAATACCTCATATAACTGACGGAAGGTAATGTGCTGGCCACATCAGATTTTTTTAAATTAGAGCTGTGCGTGATGATATTAACAATTGGCCCGGAGTCTCGGTCATAGAAATTGACGAAAATAAGTTATTGTTAGAAATATAAAAGGACTACACAAAACAAAATCAAAAGATTCCTCAAGTATGCTTTGAATTTAAGTTTAAAGGCTTCTTAAACATGATAAATTAATTAATTTGGCAATCTTTGTTGTTTAGAAGTAAAATGAGACATCTTAGAGGTGTGGAAGTTCTCGTGCGGTCAGAACGGCCACTCTTTTCGGTACGTAAGCAGGGACCTTTGTGTTAGCCCTTTTGACAGTGAATAAGAAAACTGTTTTCTAAATCTGACTGCACTGTACTATGAACTCTGTATTTATTATAACGTGTTATTTTTTCGTCTGTTTAAAGGTTGTTGTTATTTTTTGTTATATGTAAATATTTTTTTCTAAATCTGACTGCATTGTACTATGTACTCTGTATTTATTATAATGTGTTACATTTTGTTATATGTAAATATTTTTTTTCTAAATCTGATTGCACTGTACTATGTACTCTGTGTTTATTATAACGTGTTATTTTTTGTTATATGTGAATATTTTTTTCTAAATCTGACTGCACTGTACTATGTACTCTGGATTTATTATAATGTGTTATTTTTTTTATATGTAAATATTTTTTCTAAATCTGACTGCATTGTACTATGTACTTTGTATTTATTATAATGTGTTATTTTCTGTTATATGTAAATATTTTTTCTAAATCCGACTGTGCTGTATATGTACTCTGTACTAAATCTCTATTTTATTGTAATGTATTGTTTTTTTGTTACATGTAAATATTTGTTTCTAAATCTGACTGCCCCGCGCTGTACATATACTCTATACTACATCTGTATTTTAGTGTAATGTGTTGTTTTTTGTTATATGTAATTTTTTTACCTTCCGTCACCTTTAGGTAAGGAAGGTATTGTCTTTGGTCAAAAAATTCGGTGGTGAGTTTTTGATGAATAAGCACGTTTTAGGGTCCCTAGAATACGATTTTACTATTTTTACGATGATGTCTGTATGTATGTGCGTGTGTGTGTGTGTGTGTGGATGTGTGTGGATGTGTGTGTGTGTGTGTGTGTATATATATATATATATATATATATATATATATGTGTGTGTGTGTGTGTGTGTGTGTGTGTGTGTGTGTGTGTGTGTGTGTGTGTGTGTGTATGTATGTGTGAACCCTTCACTCTAACTCAAATACTATCATTCAGAAAATTTTGAAAACTTTTACTTCGAACTTTTTTTGTAATGGAAAATTGGAAAGAGCCCATTAGATTTTGGTGTAAATCGGATAACCGGATATGGCACTTTACTAGGAGCTCAAAATAGTTTTTCTTCGAAAATGATATTTTTTCGAGATTAATGTTATTATAAAAATTAAAGATTATTAAATTTTCTACAGATTTGCATTAATACTTTTTCTACATATATATATATATATATATATATATATATATATATATATATATATATATATATATATATATATATATATATATATACAGGGTGATTCATCGGTCTGTCCTCTCTTTATAACTCTTTTATTTTAAGTCAGATAGAAAAACTCATCAAATATAATGTATGTGATATATTATTGTCTATCTAGGTACCATATGAATTTGTATACAGGGTGTTCCGTTTAAGCGCAACAATATGTAACTTTATATTTCTTAATGGAACACCCTATATTTATTTATTTATTTTGATAGTAAATTAGATTCCTTTTAAAAAAGTATTATATAATAAGGGGTCTAAAATTATAAATTAAGAAGTTATTTACGTTCAAAAAAATAGTAGTTCAGAGTGGAAAAAACCATAATATAATACAAAAATTTGATTCTATTATAATAATACTTATTTTAAACGTTTCACTAATTCCAAAGAAGCTATTAAAATTTAGTGACAGACTAAATAATGCAAAATTATAATAAATGCTCGAAAACTTTTCCTTCAACTTCAATAGATTTTTCTATTATAAATATTATATTAACCATCTCATCTTTACTAAAATTTGTATTATTCATTTTCACATCAACATCAACAATGATAAGCTAAGAGTATTTGGACAACTTGTTTATTTAAATTCGAAACAATTGATCAAATTATCCATAGCTTACTTTGTTAATAATAACATGATAGAAACATATCATTCAACGAAGAAAGATAAATAACTTCTTAATTTATAATTTTAGACCCCTTATTACTTAATGCTTTTTTAAAGGGAATCTAATTTACTATCAAAATAAATAAATAAATATAGGGTGTTCCATTAAAAAATATAAAGTTACATATTGTTGCGCTTAAATGGAGCACCCTGTATACAAATGGATATGGTACGTAGATAGATACTACTATATCATATAAATTATATTTGAAGAGTTTTTCTATCTGACTTAAAATAAAAGAGTTATAAAGAGAGGACAGACCGATGAATCACCCTGTATATATATATATATATATATATATATATATATATATATATATATATATATATATATATATATATATATATACGAGTATATGGATAAATTTATAAAATTATCTATAATTTAAATCCCGGAGCCTACGCTTTAAACAAACAAATATCGTTGGTTGCGCAGTTATTCAAATGTATGTAACTGACAGATAAATGTCACTGTCAAAGAACGAATCATTTCAAATTAATAATAGTAACGTTGTAAAGAGAAAAAAGTAAATAGAAAGAAAATTAATACAGTTTCCAGCATAAGTAAATATGTAGGTATGTATTTAGATTAATATAAATTAATGATTCACAAAAATGTTTAAGCTAATTCAAATTTTTGGATTAGTGAATTATATTCTATCCCAGTATTTAAAATCTTCATTTTATTATCAAAAAAGGTAGTTACTTGGATTAGATTAGACCATATTTTATGAAATAAAACTGCCAAAATTAGTATAAAATTCGCTTATCCAAAAATAAGGATTAACTTAATCTTTTTTTTTATTCGGGTGTAAATGGCGGGAGGTATTGTGTTGGCCACACCAGATTTTTTACTTTGTTTTGCGTTATCTATATACATTTCTAAGTGTAACTTAGAAATAACGGAGAGTTGTAAAATTGTTTTTGTTAATTTTTTGACTAAAATATATGCTGTTGGACTATACATAATATGATTTGCCTAAAAGTCTTATTTAAATAATTGCAGATTTTTAAAAAAGTGTTCCCCTATTGTTTTGAACAGTGTATTATTGCCAAAATATTAATTTTTGTTTGTTTTTTCAGGATTGAATTATATTGCCATCTTTTTCTACAAATGGGTAAGTTAATATTTCTTACATTTTTATTCAATTTATTAGAAATTAGCAATTTTGTACATCTGTAAACTAATGCACAATGTGATGTAAATATTTTATATAAATTTCAATAGATTTAATTACCATATTGTTTATAATATGTCATTTAAATTTTACAAAATACGTATAATTTATTCTTTAAATAATGTTTTCCTACAACCGTGCGTGAAAAGTACTTTTCACGCACTAGTGCTTGAAAAGTAAATAAGCGTTGCTAGGTAACATTAAAATTCGGTTAATTTACCTGTCAAGTATATAATTAGGTAGTAAATATTAATGAAAGTAATAAAATTTATTAAGAAATATGAATATACACTGTAAATGAAACAAATCTAATATTTTTTTAACAGATTGAGTACTAATCTAATTTTTAAGAACTTTAACATTTTTTTGATATGTATTCTAACCTAACCCAATTTTTAATATTAATATTAAATGTACAATTTGTACATTATAAAAGACTAATCATCATCTGTCTGAGATTCTTCCAAGTGTTTAAGTTACATTTTGTACAGTGTTATGAGAAAGAGTGTTAACAGTATTTGAAGCTGCTGGATGTCTGTATACTCAGTATTATGAGAAACATCAATACCATTTCAGTTGTAGGAAAAATGTTGTATGCAACACGTGTGTAAAATAGTATTTTTTGTCTCGTGCTACAATTTCGCATTCGACCAAAAAAGTACTACTTTACACACTTGTTGCATAAATAACTATTATATTTTATTAAAAGTCAATAAAAGATTAAAAACATATTAATAATAAAAATTATTTTTAAAAGTGAAAATTTAATTTTGCTGCATTCTGATTCCGAACCTAGTGTCTCCGAATTTTGTTTATTACCAAGCGCAAACACTACCACTATGCTATTTGTACTGTTACTTAGTAACCATTTTATCCGGTATACGAACAATAGTCTGTGGCGTACCTAGGGCGGGGCAAACAGGGCAGGTGCCCTGTGCGCCAGAACCAGGGGGGCGCCGCTTGGAGCCCTTGGTATCCGTATGTAACTTGGGTGCCAGAATTTGAAGTGTTAAAACTGTTGATTACTGTGCGTATTGACATTTTTCGGAACTGTTGAAGCTCTCTATTTGTTTTTTCATCATCTACTCAATGCTGCGAAATACTCAAAAACGCTGTACCCAGTTATTAAATCAGTCTAAAACAATATGGAGTGCAAAAGTGGAAGCTGTGAAGCCCATAAACAACTACCTTGACGGCATACTCCAAGTTCTCAAGACTATAATGGATGATGTAAATGAAACGAATGAAACAAAAAGTGATACTACGCAATTGTGCAACCGTATGTTGACACTCGATTTTCTGACTCTACTTGGATTTTGGACGAGAGTACTCATTCCTATTGATAGAGTTAAAAAAAGACTGCAAGATATAAATATGAACTTTCATCATGCCGCCTTAGATTTGAAAGGTTTAAGAGATTATTTTCGCAATTAAAGACAAACTTTGGTGACTGAAGCGCTGGAAATTGGACTTAGTCTCTGTTAAAACTGGGATGTTGAAACCGAAAAACGCCAACGGTGAAAAATCTTCGAATAGCCATGCAAATAATGTTGACTATTGCAGTTTCCATCGCTAGGTGTGAAAGATCTTGTAACAAATTAAATCTGATCTTAAATTATCTGAGAATCTCGATGGGTCATGATTGATTAAGTGATCTTGCTTTGATGAGCGTTGAAAGAGAAGAAACTGAAAAGACCGATTTCGAGCACGTTATTAATGCCATTTTTTGATCGTAATGACCCCCGGAATGTATGGTATAAGTTTGTCGGTCGAGTCGTGGATCACCCATATATTGATAACTATTTTGTTATTGTGCTGATTCATTCATGGTTGAAGTTAATTCATGGATATTCTTAAGTAATTTCAACAACAATACAAATGCTACATATCTCGCTACACTAAAGCTAAAGCGAGAAAGAAGTAATCTTGATTTTATATTGTTGACAGGGTGCGCAATAACGACCCTTGCCCTGGGCACCATTTCACTTAGGTACGCCACTGACAATAGTCCTGGAAATTCTACAAAATTTCTGAATATTTTTTAATATTACACATTTAAATTTACTAATTTGGAACAAAGAATTAATATCCTCCAATAAGTATACAAAACTGGGGATATTCTATTCAAAATTAACTGATTTCACATGTTAATCTTCCATGTGTCGGTCGGCCTAAGACATCCGGTATACTATTACTAATATAAATTACTTTCTAATTAATAGAAAAAAAATTACCTGCATATTTAAGATGTAATTTATATTAGATTGCAATGAAGTAAAAACCAGTCGAATAATAAATAATTAAGATAAGATTCGCATTGTTCACGGGTCACGCTAGAATTACTAAGATGTAAAAAAAATAGTTACCTAATCAATTTTTTAAAGTATCGTTGTGAATGAAAAAATATAATTAACAAGAAAACATTTTCGAATTGTGATTTATAATTTGCTAGTTTTGCCAGTTTTTGAGTCTCCCATTATTTAATTTGACAACACTGGCAGTTTTTAAGTATCCCAGAAATTAGTTTGAAAGCATTCGAAAAGATTATTTAGTAGCTTTTAAGAAGTAGGAAGAAAGTGTAATTAAATATAAAATTATAAAAAATTTATTATTATTCTCGTAAAATATCCATACCATTCATAACTTGCTGAGTGGCCCCATCTCCTCCTAAATGCTGGGGTAAACATTTTTTCGGCACATGTTTATATAATGAATCCATTCCTTCCGTATGAAAAACAATCTAAAATTCCAAAACTAATCATTAAACGCATCAATTAACAACGAAAAGTAATTTAATGTAGAGTTTCTTTGTAAAGTTGGTCAACCGAACTAATTTCTCAATATTGATTGTGGATTGTGGTATGGAACTTGAGAAATTTCAACGGTGCGTTAAGAGAGAAAACTTACCACATCTAATAATTCTTTCTTCAAAAATGGTTTGATTAAAGCCATGACTTTATCTATGAACGGTACTACATTGATTACATGGACTCCTACTAGGCGAAATGGAATAGCTTCCTAAAAAAAAAATCCAATAATAACATAAGTAAACCATTTTTATTTTCAATTAATTTTTTTGTAATTTTGAATAGGTTATACATTAAATAATTATGACATGTATAAATACAGACTTTCTTCTCTCGCCACGAGTACAACGATATGCATGTAGCGCATTTTTATTGAAGACATAAATAGGGCTGTTGCAAGAATTTTTAGATGCCTTCTAGTATTAAATTTAAATAGATATAATTTAAATAGCCTCAAATTTGAAAATATCACCAAATATCCATTAGATATTTTACAATTAATTTTTGAAATTTGGATAATATTTTAAGACGTCACGTGACCTGAAACAGAATGTGACGTCACAGCACATACATCTTCATCGGCTCCAATTGGTCTCTTTAAAGTGTCAATTCTTTGTGTTTTGTTACAAGTGTTATGATAAATATATTGTCAAAGTTGTCAAACAAATGTCAAATTTCGTGTTAGATAATATTAAATTCAAAAATGTTGCTAGGAGCAAACCTTGAATTTATAAATATGCCAAAAGATGCGAAGAAAAGAAAATTGTGCCTGGAACAAACAATCGTTTTCTGATATAAATTTAGCCACCATCCAACTATCGACTTTCGGTAAACTGTCCGACTTAACTTGAGTGTAGTCTATTAGCCATTTTTACTTTATTACTCATTTATAATGGAAAATGTCAGCCTCAAATGTCAAATTAGAAGTTTGTTATTAACATGTGACAAACTATCGGCTATGTTTATTTATCTAAATAACAAAAATAAACGAAGGTGATGGAAAAACTGTTTTTCTATTCTCTATGAATGACGTAATGTATGTGCTTCTACGACACTGGAGTGGGGGGTTGTTTTTCATGACTATTTTTGGCGCCAATCTTTTTATTTAATTATTTACGAAAATAACAACAAATTATAAAAAAAAATAATTATTAATAAGAAAAATATTGCATAAACTTTCATTAAAAATACTTTTTGAAAAATGTGAAACAGGCTTATTACAAAAACATTGGTAAGCGAAAGTAATTATGAGAAATTATCCTGATAACCATATCGGGTAGGCTATGATACAAATTAATCATTTCAAAATATAGAATATTACAGAAATAACTTACTATTTAAACAATTAACTTAAATATTACTCAATTTTATCTCAACTGTCATCACAGCCTGCTTGATATCATGGCTTAGCAAATTGATTTTACATAATTGTCTCTTACGTTTTTGTAATTTATTTCTTTAATAAAAATGCACTTCAAGCCACGAAGTATAATAGCTAAGGAGTAAACAAATCGTGTCTAGTCACTATTTAAAAGTGTCCCCCAAAATGTTACATGAAAGACAGAGAGGGTAAAGAGAGAGAGAGATAGGTTGAGACAGACCAACATGGCCGGCGGTGGCTGACAGCTGACATGACGACGTGAAATTATAAAATGGGAAGAAAGTGTTTCTTATATCACGAAAAGACAGACTTTTAAACATGAAAGATTATGGTTGTAAGAGACATTTTAATGAAGAGGACATTATAAAAGAATGGAAATCGGAAGTTGTTAAGGTTAATAAAACTTTTTTAAATACATTTATGTAAAGTATGTATGAATCACGAAATTATACATCGTTGTCAGGACCGCTCTATGCGGGTGGGCAGATTGTGCCCCGCACAACGACATCTGACCATAAGGGGCGCCATTTCAAGCCGGTGTATAAAAAATAATAGTATTTTTTTTGCAAATTGGTTTTATTTGTAAAGGATTATTATCCTACCAAACCGATATTTTTCTATCATTGTTATATTGAAATAATAATTGTGAAGGTCTTGATTACAACAAAGAATATTTTGATTATAGCTCAAGAATATTGACTACAAAAATGAATCCAACAATGAATTTAGGCCCACTTTTACAATTGATGGATAAACTATGGTGTAGCTATCGGAGGTATAACTTTATCCTAGTAATTATACCTTCGATAAACAAGACTATCTTTTACAATGCATTTTTATCTATCAAATAGTTATACCAAAAATTACGTTAAATCACTTTTTTGTTGGTACTGACACAATAAAATTATCTTCTTATTAGACTATTTTTTTTAATACTGTTATTATTTCATCTTCTAATTTGCATTTTTCACGATGTTAGATGATATAAATGTTATTTTTGATTCTGACAGTGATGATGAAATACTTGATTGACATCTGTCAAACGTATGAATAACAACACATCGTTTGTGTTTACATGGTACCCATAAGAACAAGGGATAAAGTTATCCGAGGTTTACACGACCGATTTCCATGGGATAAGAAATACTGGTGTTTATTCTATCTGTGGTTAATCCGAGGTTTGTAAAATACAATTTTCAATTTTATACCTGGTATTGCGTTATACGAGGTTTATCTAATGATTGTAAAAGTGGGCCTTAGTAGAAAAAAGTAAAATAAATATCCTGCTAAACGGATAATTTTCTGGCATTGTTATGTTGCAAGTTATAACTGTAAAATTGTTGATTACAACAAACGATATGACGCTCAAAAACATTAAATTCATATATGAATCAATAATACTAATTTAATTAGTTTTAAAATTGTATGTAAGTATCTAAATATGACTTATAATACAATAACTCCTAAATATAATGTAAAATAATTTGTGACTTCCTATATAATTGTATACGTTTGTGTTAAACGCGGCCTACCTATATCTGTCTCTCTCTTCGATAGCCTGTTACATTATGGGTGACGTTTTTTCTAAACTTTTATCCACTCATATGTTATACTTCGTGCTTCAAGCATATCGTTGAATTCATAATTTTACGTAGATTCCAAATATATAAAAATATATAGTGTCCCATTTGAAATATGAGAGTTAAGGTCACATCCGGTTAAACCGGATGCGCTACCTCTATGCCAAATACCATGATTTGTGAGCCCCTAAGCCTAGTTTGCAAATATATCAAGAAAATTAAAAAATAATAATAAATAAAAATTTTGAGTGGCCTTTTTTACAGTGTCACCCTGTATAAACATCATGACAGTTATTATGAACAACTGATTAAGGGTGATTAGCGAGCAGTTAACTAGCAATTTTTATCTCTCTCAATTCTATACATATATTTGTATTTAATATAAATTTCTCACCTGTAAATAGAAAAAGAACTTCTTAATATGAACCAAACACATACTAAGTTTGGCTAGATGACCAAAAGTCATGTTGTTCATATCAAGAACAATAGCATGACCTGGTGCAGTACCTTCTCGAAGGAGCCACAGATCTACATACATACAAAAAAGTTTGAGATACTCTGGGAAGTTGAATCGTCCTAGATCCTTGTCATTCAGACTGACATACACAACTTTGTAGTTTTCTGGGATTGGTGTTGGTACTGTTGGTAGAATGTAAAAGGACCTGACAAAATAAAATGTTTCTTTATAGTTTTAACTATAGTCTATAGAATTTAGGAAGTTGATATCCGCCAGATGTCTCAGCGTCTAAGGTGCGAAATGATCCCGGCACAGAACTGTCATTTGAATTTGATTAGAATATTGAAACATCCAAATTTATTACTAGTATTGGTAGTTATTTTCATTATTGTAATCAAAATTTCTTTATTGTAATTAAACATTGTTTTTGTTGTAATCCAAAATATATGTTCATACGTAATATAACAAGTGATATGATTATCATCGATGATATTATCGAGTGAAACCGAGTTGCAGATTTCACGAGTCCGAAGAACGAGTGAAGTGTGCTTTCTTGGGTTTCACGAGCAATATCTTCGATGCTGGATTTATACAGCGTAAGCCGTAACGTAACGTATCGTGCCGTAACGTAACGTAAAGAATAAAATCAATGCATACATATGTGATAATTTATACAGACGTAAGCCGTAACGTGACATTCCGTGCCGTATCGTGTCAAGAACCCAAAGATCGCCAACTTTTATCTTTCTACGTTACGGTACGTTGCGATATTACGAAAATTATTACTGCCCTGCGGTATAGTATGTTTTTGTGTAGATAAGTGTGTTAACGTTGGGATTAATAAATTAAATGGAAATAAATATAAAGAATACTACATTACGAATAGTCTGTCTTGTGTGATTTTGACTGACATAAGTGACGTGTGTCATGTGTCAAAGTTTAGATTAATATATTGAATGGAAATATGTATGAAATATAGTGCATTGCGAATAAACTAACGAACCTGATAAATACAAATCTGATGTACCCTACACTTGTATCGACAAAGCATTAGTATACTTTTTACGAAAATGTACCGTAAAAGTTCTTTATAAAATAGCCTAGAAAAATCACGCGTTACGATACGTTACAATACGCCACGGCACGATACGTTACGTTACGGCTTACGCTTTATAAATCCAGCATCATATCACGAGCTTATATTTAATGAGAGAATATAATGTATTTTTTGACACATTGCGTTTGCTGCTAACCTAACTTTTAATATATTGTATTACAACTTGGTTAATTTGACAATTGATTTATTATTTTCATCCTTGTTGATATCAACCCAACGACCAAATATAACTAGACAAAACATTCCCTATCCTTCCTCACTGAATGTTTTGATTTCGGATGGCCAGACAGAGAAACTAGAGATAGAGATATATCTTGTCTAGTTCGAGTATTTCTCACTAGAGGTCACGTAGTGTCAGTGTATAGTCTAGTGTTTAGTTTGAACGTTGCTCACTAGAGGCCATGTAGAAGAATGTGTATTTTGTATGTTTCGTAGTTTTTTTCTTTACTATTAAACCTTATAAATTATTTAATATTAACCAAGAAATTTTTAACTCAGAACACTTGCGCCTCTGGTGCCGACGTTCAAACTAGATACTGATACTCTACGTGGCCTCAGTGGTGACCTCTAGTGAGAAATACTCGGACTAGGCAAGACATTTCTCTATCTTTAGTTTCTCTGTCTGGCCAGCCGAAATCAAAACAAACCAAATAAAGTTTTGTCTAGTTATATTTGATCGTTGTATCAACCCAACGATTATCACACATTTTTTTACTCAAAATTAACTGTCAATGTCAAATAAAGAAAACAAATCCCTTAGCAACGAATATAAATAAGGTGATAATTTATTTTTTATCATCGCTGTGATAGACATGTAACTAGGGACATTTTGAATGTTGATTGGCGGAAAACATGTCACGTGACTCATCAATTATATTCTCACTAAATTATACCTATGCCCGGATTAAAGTAATAAAAAAAACATACAGTAACAATTATTTATAATCAATTTTTGTGTGCAATTAAGCATGGGTTTAGATAATGTTATCATTTTTTTTATAAACTAAAGTATTTAAGTCAGCAACATAATACTGACTAAATTCGCTATAGCCTTGATACGAGTACAAATATACACAAAAGCTCGAATTAAACAATGACATTTAACTTGTCATATTAGTTCCAGAAACAGAATGTTATGCGCTATTCTGTAGAGAACATTGTTGTGGGCACACCAATATGTTAAAATAAATTTGAGAGTTGTTATACTTATAATGGTAGTATTTACACACCCTGAGTTTAAGTGTGACAATTCTGGTAACATAACAATGGACAAGGGTCATTCATTATCAAAATGACACGCAGTAGAAGTCAAATACCTGCTACTATCCATTTCAGAATTATACTCAGTTGAGTTTGAAACTCAATAACTTGCTGAAACATTCAAAAATTATGAAATACTTTTTCAATGATAGACTATACATTTCTAATTAATTATACTAATTTTCATATTTTTAAACGAATTAATATAAAAATAATGACAATGTATATAAAAAAATCTGAAATGGCCAGCACATTACCTTCCGTCAGTTCTATGCATTTTGTACAAATTTCAAACAGAAAATTCCTTGCAAAAGATTCTATTTCTTGTACATTACCTTCCGGCAGTTATATGTATTTTATACAAATTACATACAGAAAGTTTCTAGCAAAAGATCCTATATTTCCAGTAAAATTATAACACAAACATACTATGTCAATTGCACTTGACACTAACATATTTTAATGATAATTTTCTTTTCTTAATATAATGGATGTTTCCAAGTTATAGCATAGCTGGCTAATTTATGAAATTTGATTTCTTTATAATTTTTTAACTCTATATCCATTTAATATGACGTATAAAATGCAGACAAATCGTATAGAGAATAAAATATTCTTTAATATTTATAGTAACGTTAAATGTGAAAAAAGATAATTAACATTGTTTTTTCAAAAAATCTTCAAATGTGGGTACTTCCTGTTGACTAATTATAACCCAAATCTAATCAGCTCTTCATATGGATGTAACGAAGAGAACTACGAAAGAATTATAATTTTTGAAATTGTAGTATTATAGAGTTTTCGCAGGGCAAATTTTTGCCACACACATACAGACATCATCGTAAAAATAGTAAAATCGTATTCTAGGGGCCCTAAAGGTGACGGAAGGTAAAAATGACACATTTTTAGCGCGTTTTAAGAAATACACAACTTTATTGATGTTTAATGTCAATACATATGTATGAATAGAAAAATTTTAAATTTTAAAATGTTGTAACCATATGCTTTGTGAATATAACTTTAATTTTTTTCGATTAATTTATATTTTGTTTATAACAATTAAACAAGTAAAAGAGTTAGTTTTCAGCTTCTATTAATAATTAAGAATTGAAATTTTGCATGTTGAGTCAACATGCCAAATTTCAATTCTTAATTATTAATAGAAGCTGAGATCTAAGACTTTAACTTTTTTTAATTGTTATAATTTTTCCATTCATACTTATACATCAATGAAATTGACAATTTCTTCAAACGCGCTAAAAATCGGTGTATATACATACATACATATTAATTAATTAATTTAAAAATGTGAAAATGAGTAAAATTACGTAGAAATGTATAGTATATAATTGCTATAATGTTTCATATTTTACCATTAATACGAATTAATTAATTAATTTGAATTTTTTTAAGCATGTTATTGAGTTTCAGACTCAACTGACTATAATTCTCAAATGGATATTAGTATGATACTTTTAGAAGTTACAATGAAAGCAGCATTCTTGTTGGCCTTATGTGTATTCTTGGTAGCATAAACGTTTTTAATAGTACTGGGAAAACTTGGAGAAAAACAGTCTGATGAAAACGTTGAAGATGGCATTTTTGGTGCCGAAACGTCGGCTATGTAATAAAACAATTTTCAAACGTTTTCATCAGACTGTGTTTCTCCAAGTTTTCCCAGTATTACTTTGATCCAGTCGAGGAATACATATTTATGTTTTTAATAGTGTTGCAATAATCTACCTGGGTATGAAACAAAAAACAATCGAACTGCTTAGTAACATCAAATTAAATTATTTTTGTTTCTTTTAAATAAACTGCCTCATTGCGACATTCATTTACTAGTCAGACTGAAATCTCTGACCGCTAAGTGCATTTTTTAAATTTTCTAAATAAATAATAGTTTGAGGGAGCTAAATCAGGGCTGTACAGTGGATGATCTAAATCTTGGAACTCGCTTTCTTTAATTCCGGGCAACAACAAGATATTGTCCTGCTAATTTCAGG
Source organism: Harpalus rubripes (assembly GCA_963082715.1). Classification (NCBI taxonomy): domain Eukaryota; kingdom Metazoa; phylum Arthropoda; class Insecta; order Coleoptera; family Carabidae; genus Harpalus; species Harpalus rubripes. Next base: position 30,523,830 of record OY720461.1, on the reverse strand, counting down.
ATCAAACTTTTGACAAGTAAATCATTATTCTAACGTCTTGTTCGTGAAATTTCCCTAAATAAATTTTCAAAATTCTGAGTTTGTATTGAATTCTTTTATCTTTCGGATGTGGATAAATGACTCTTAAGTAGAGATGTGCCGATTATGACTTTGGCCGATTAGCCGACTAGCCGATTAGTCGGTTGTAAAGAGGCCGACTAGTCGGCCAAGCCGATCAGGGTTTCGGGGATTTCCGTGACGCTTTGATTTGATTAGGTTATGTACAGTTATAAATCATATAAGTACGTTACTGTCTTTTTTTGTTTTTATGAAGCAGTTAATGTTTAGAATTTTTTGATATAGTTTTTTACTGTACATCATGTACAGGGTGTAAATCGAAAAGTGAAACATAGGAGTTTAACATGGGAAATTAATTTTTGTCTGCGCAAACGTTACCTACCTAATTATTTTATCCAAAAATACTTTAAATAAAAGTTATAGAGATTTAAATGCAGCATCTAAATCATGTGAAACTCATAAAAACTGTAACTTTGTAATTAATTTTTACGTTTATATAAAGAGATAAAATAATCGTTTCACATGATTAAGATGCTGCATTTAAATCTCTATAACTTTTATTTGAAGTAATTTTGCATAAAATAATTAGGTAATGTTTGCGTAAAGAAAAATTGATTTCCCATGTTCAACTCCTGTTTCACTTTTCGATTTACACCCTGTACATGCAATCTGGCTTTAATATTACTTAGATTGTTAATAAAAAAATTCCTACTCTTTTATTTAAATAAGAAGAAATAATTACTGGTAAATGTTAATTGAAGATAAGAAGATATTAATATTATGTTGTTTTGTTTGTTAATTAAGATACTAATTTTGTTTGATAAATGTCAAAGATTTGTTTTTTTTGTACAAGCAAGTAATTTTAGAAACTGATTGATTACCAAAGGAAAGTTTGCTTTGCTTTACATTTCAAAATGTGTAAGACTGATTATAAAATAAAAATATTAATAAACAATCAAGGTAAGAAGAAGCCGGATAGTCGGCGCTCTTTGCCGAATAGTCGCCGAATAGTCGGCGACTACGATAGTGGCCGGATAGTCGGCTTTACCGACTAGTCGCCGACTAGTCGGCACATCTCTACTCTTAAGTAACGGCGAACTATTTTATGATATTCTGTATGAAATATTCTTACACCATGTCCATGTCTTTTGCAAGTCCATTGGGATCTCGATTTTCGAAAAATTCTGGGGCGTGTGTACGACAAGTGAAGTATGTATCGATGACATGTTTTGCTCTTTCATTACTGTAGAAGGTGCAATGCAAGAATAAAACAGCTTCCAGTTCTGTAACAAAAAATATAATACTGAATAATGGGCCCGTCCAAGTCTTCGGCTTTTTAGAAATTACATGTCACATTTGAATTTTGAATATAAATAAATGTAAACGAAATAAAAATTGCTATAAATTTTATATTTTTATACGGATAATAATGTAATTAAAGTTTTTAGCGTAAAATGGTCGCCATATTGTGACGACAGCGTCAGTACAGTCGTCGAATTACCCTGTGAAAATGTCACTATATAGAGGACCTTGCATATTTTGCTCATAAATTCGCGATTGGCTTTACACATACTCTAACATACATATATTTAATATATCGGCGTATTTTTTTATTTAGATCAAAAGAAAATTTACTTATTAAATATATTCATATAATAATTTATGTTTTAATTATTGTAATCTTAATACTTTTCATTATTGTTATCATTTAGTAGGTAAATAGGAATGTCAGATTACTTTTTATTATGAACTATTTTTTCATTATTGTAATCAATACTGTCATTGTTATATTTAATTATAAGTAGAAAATAGTTTAAATACAATTTTAATTATAATAATGACCTGCATGTGGTAACCTTCAATATTATATTAAAGACAATTTTAAAGTCACATTAATTAAAGCGAATAATTAACCTGATGAAAACGAGCAAAATTATTAATTTTACTTATCTGATTTTTATTTATGTATAACATGTATTGTCGAAGGTTTACGTAAATTAACATTTAACACTACTCCTATACATATTTTTATTCTTGCAACAATTATTTTATATTACCGTATTAATGGTAACCGTTATGGTAACCGCATGTCGGTTTTATCTACTTATGGCGGAGTGTCGCTAATGTCACAACTTTTGCGCCAAAACTTTAATAATTATTTTAGGCTTTCTTAAGCACAATTTCAAGAGACCAAAAAATACGGAATTTCTATTTTTAAATTCTTCGTAACATATAAAAAAAGTTGAATTTCGCTTATTGACTTCCAAATAGACCTTTTCAATTTAACGGCTATCTCTTTCTATCGCTGCAAACAGTAAGAAAATGGCGCGAACAGAACAACTGCCAGTTGGTCCGTCAATCGACACATCAAAAATATTGCAGTCATTAAAATATCTGTATTCTCGGTGAAAATTTGCATCGTTAGACTTTTTAGCTCCAATAAAAACTTTTGGTCTCAATTGTTCTTACACTCTAAGAAATTTTTTACCAATTTTAACACTAAAATTGGTTCCAGGAGGTCCACCAGATTACGTGTAATTTTAACAAAGTATCTGTTTGGTTAAAAAGTACACTGGAAACTGGTTTAATATTTAACACTAAATTTCTAGTTAAAAATATTAGTGCGTGTTAAAATTTACTCTGAAATTCGTATTTTAACTAAATGTACGAGTTAATTACCTTCTACACTAAATAGTGTAAAGTACGCGTTTCAGTAGCACCTCTTGGTGTATTCATTTACTCGTATTTGAGTAATTTTTTACAGAATATGTGTTAAATAAGGTAAAAAAGGATATCATAGAAATATAAATAATATAATTTTATTATATCAAAAAATACATAAGTAAATAAGTCTTATATTTGGCTAATATCTGTGTTGTACAAAAATATGTTAATAATATAATTTCCATTGGAACTCGGAACATGAAAGCGTTTCATATGGTTCTTTGTACAAACAAAATATTATAAAGTCATTTCAGTCACATCTAATTTTGCAATTTTAGTTGTTATAGAGTTTAAACAAAATATAATTTATCCATAGACTCAATAATTTCTGGCACGAGAAAGTAATTTGGTATAAAAAAAAACCACATGAAATTCATTTAGAACTATTCATTTTTATATCACATAGTATATTGTATACTCATTTTGAAGTATATAATAACACTTTTGTAGCAATAACCACGTTCGTACATCTCACAGATCAAACCAAGAATACGTACCTATATCACATATCACAGTTGCACAATCCACACTTTGGTACTGATTTGATTGCTGCTTGTAGTAAATACATGTCATATTAACAGCGTTGAGTGTTATTTTACTTTTAACGAAATATAGTGTAGTTGCAGCACCGTGTTGTGCAAATGTACACTAAGTTGAGCATAAGTAACTCAAAAAATTGTTGGTAATTAAAAGTAACCATATTTTTGAGTAATATATCTCATTTACTCCATATGTGGTTAACATATTTGAAATTTATTAAAATAACACGGACAAAATTTAACTAAACCGTATTTTTAACACGGACGAAAAATGTACTTGTTTAAGTGTTAAAATTAACACTAAATTACTTCGCCAATCGATTTGGTTACTTTACACGGACGATATTTCTTAGAGTGTACTATGCACAGATCCCTATTGCGCATAACTTCTATCTCTTTAAATTGAAAAGGTCTATTCTAATCATAAAAAAAAAACGTTATGGAATGGTGTGTTTAATATTTTTAAATAGCTATGATAACGATATACGAGTACTTTATAATTATTGATTATTTTTAAAACTATTATTTTCAATGATAAAATAAATAATGGATTTCTCGGCGGTGATTGGCAGGAATTATATTAATAAACCATTTAGTTGTTAGTTTTATTTAAAATCCCAATATTTCGTTACTGATTTTGTAACTTCATCAGGGAATAAAATACGTCATCCCGTGATATCACAATCCCAGCAAGGGAGAAAGCTTGATGAACTATGAGATAGAAACAGTTGTGTCAAGTGAATTTGGTTACAAAAATGATGCGCGGGAAAATCAAACGTAACCCACACATAACCTGAATTGACTTTTATCCACGTGTGATCCTCATCAACATCAATTTAAAAATTCATTTATAAATACTGTAAAATTTATCATTATTTTATTTTATAATCATATAGTTTATACTAAAATTTATGTGCACTACTTATTTCTTCAAAAGCCGTTGCCTTAGAAAACCCTATTATTGGAGAAGCGCGATGAGGAGCGCGGCAATCTTCTGAAAGCGACAAAGGCACTTTACGTTCATGACAAACACACTCGTTGTCGCGTGCCTGAGTGTCTGGTTGCGAATCTAGGGAACCGGGTTCGATCCCGACCGACGCCAAATATTTCGAATTGTAAATGGCACAAAATTGACCCCTGTGGTGCACTCTCCACGTCAGCAATGAGCGCCCTTGAGGTGATGACTGGAAAACGCCCGCACGGTACAAATATGTCATCATCATTACCGATATCTGCGAAAAAAAGCAGATTGGCACACCCAACAATGGGTAATATGCTGTGATGATATATTTATTTTATTTACAAACACACTGTTTTTACCTCCCGCTACCCTTGGTAAGAGAGGTATAGGGATCGTGCTAAAAATCGCATATCGAGATTTTGGTAAATAACCACGTTTTAAAGTTCCTAGAATCCAATTTTAACATTTTCACGATGATGTCTGTGTGTATGTGTGGATCCTCCACTCTAACTCAAATGCTATCATTCAGAAAATTTTGAAACCTTGTATTTCGAACTTTTTCTGTAATGGAAAGAGCCCATTAGATTTTGGTGAAAATCGAATAACCGGAAATGGCACTTTACTAGAAGCTCAAAATAGTTTTTCTTCGAAAAATACTTTTAAATGTTATTTTTTCGAGATTAATGTTATTATAAAAATTAAAGAGTATTAAAATTATCTATAATTTAAATCCCAGAGGCTACGCTATAAACAAACAAAATGCAGTTATTCAAATGTATGTACCTGACAGATAAATGTCACTATCAAAGAACTGATCATTTCAAACTAATATTAGTAACGTTTTAAAAAGAAAAAAGTAAATAGAACAATAGAAAAGGAATTCAATACAGTTTCCAGCATAAGTAAATACCTATGTATGTATTTAGATTAATAAAAATTAACGATTCACAAAAATGTTTAAGCTAATCCTCATTTTTGGATTAGTGAATTCTATTCTATCCCGGTTTTAAAATTTAATCTTCATTTTTTATAGCTCCGGTGGCGCAATGGTTAAAGCACCGCCTCATGTCATGAAGGCCCTCGGGGCTCTGAGTAAAATTCGTTAATCAAAAAATAAGGGTTAACTTAATATTTTTTGTGACTCGGGCTTTAAATGGCGGGAGGTATTGTGTTGGCCATATCAGATTTTTTCTACTTTTTCAAAAATGACCAAAAAAGAATATAAAAACACTTTTTAACCTATAAATGATTTCTACTTTGGTAACAGGTTTGTAATTACCTAAGATGTAAGTGTAGTTATAAATTACTCGTATAACATTATTTTCTGTTAGCTATGTACTTATGAATGTCATCAGGAAAAAAAATACTCTTTATTATGTATATCATTATATGTATTTCTCAGACATTTGAAGATGTTTCTTTTGTCATTTTCATTTTAATTATTTTTAAAAGAAAAGAAAACACCTACCTGTAATTTTTGGAAGATGTGGTTGCTTGTCTACCCAATCCATCAAACTTTCTACATCTTCTTTCTTCAGCTTATCATTTTTCTTGTATTCTTCTTCAACAGCAAGCGTCTTCATTTTAACACGTGTTTTTTGGCACCGAAGAAAAAAAACCGTCTATTCAGCTTGAACGTCAAATTAGAACTGGTACCTAATATACCTTTTGTTGTTAGTTATCACATAAACAAATGCAAAATCTTCCACAGCAACCTTGATGCCGAGGGGACACTGTTGACATCATTAGATTTTTAATCTTTATTTGAATTAGATGGTATCTTTTTTTATTTTTCAAGTTCATCGGAGATTCAGTTATTACCGTTTCCGGTGAAATGTCATTCGTTTTTACTATTAACTCTTTTATTTTTTATATTATATGTAAACGTATTATTCATGTGCAAATATAGTTACTTAAATAAATTAAATTGTAAATTTAACATTAAAATTCATATTACAATTAATTATATTTAAATACCAAAACTGATTCACTGATGCCCGGGTGCAGAAACGTTCATCAACACTTTGTTTAATTAACGGATCATCACAATGAACAAATTCGAATCATTTTCCTTATTCTTGACATTTAAATCATTACTGTCTGATACGTTAATTAAATAAAGCATTGATGAATGTTTCTCGTTTCTGCAACCGGGCATAATCCTTTAGCTTCTCATCTGACTAAAGCCGCAGACCAATTAAATGCATTTTAAATTTTCTAATTAAACAATAAACGGAGGGAGTTAAATCAGAACTATACGCGGGATGCATTCTTCAGTTATTATTGTGTGCGTGCGGGCGAGCGCGCGCGCGCGCGCGTTTGTGTGTGTGACGATTTTTTCTTATCGCATAGCTGCAATACCATCTTTCCAAAAATTATAATTTTTGCGTATTCCTCTTCTTTACATCCATATGAAGATCTGATTAGATTTTGGTTATAATTGGTCAACCGGAAGTACCCTCATTTGAAGTTCTTAACAGTTTTTTTTTTGAAAAATATCTGATGTGGACACCACACGACTTCCTTGTACACAAGACCAAATGAAGTATAGACCCAAGTATAAAATTGCACGTATTTGACGTAATTTGACATTAGCGTCTATTTTTTATTTTTTTGGTATTTTTTGTCCTAATCCATAGCAAGCTTCATTACAAAAGCCCAAAATTTATATGTTTTAAATATACATATTTCTCTTATACGAAGGGCTAATTTAATAATACTTGATGTGTTAGACACAGAATTTAATTCTCTAAAAAATTTATTTGAAGCATTTATTTCTAAAATCAAAATGAAACCATTTTATTGAAGAAAAACTGTTAACAACTTCAGATAATATGTCACTTCCGGTTAGCCTGTTTTAACTAAAATCCACTATGTTATTCCAATTGACATAAAAGTCATATATACCAAATTTGTAAAGTGTTAGATTATATTTTAAAACAGTTTTTCATTAAAATCTATTATAGGCTTCAAATAAAGTACCATTTCTAGAAATTATGTAATGACTAAAAAGGGAGGTGCACAACTAGATGTTATAGCAGTCCTAAATACAAAATTTCAACTTTCTACGGCTTACCGTTTTTGAGTTATGCGAGATACATACGCACGTACGTACAGACGTCACGACGAAATTAGTCAAAATGGATTCAGGGATGGTCAAAATGGATATTTCCGTTGAAATCTCAAAACCGAAATTTTTCGCGATTACAATACTTCCTTTACTTCGTACAAGGAAGTAAAAACGCTGTTAAATATCATTTTTCATATTTAATATTACTATAAATATTAGAAAATATTTTATTCTCTATACAATTTGATTGCATTTTATACTTTATATTCAATAAATATAGAGTTAAAAAATCGAGTGTGGCCAACGCAATACCTCCCGCCATTTACAGCTTGAGTCACAAAAAGATTAAGTTAATCCTTATTTTTGGATTACGAATTTTACTCTAATTTTGACAGTTAATTTCTTAAAATATAGTCTAATCTAATCCAAGTAACTACTTCTTTTTTTAAACCCCTCAACAGGATCAAATCCCAATTACAGAGTGGGTTCACATTCAAACACATCCATGCCTTAGTGGGATTCGAACCCAGAGCCCCGAGGGCACTCATGACATGAGGCGTTGCTCTAACCATTGAGCCACCGGAGCTATAATAAAATGAAGATTACATTTTAAATACCGGCATAGAATAGAATTCACTAACCCAAAAATGAGGTTCGATTTTCACCAGAATCTAATAGGCTCTTTCCATTACAGAAAAAGTTCGAAATACAAGATTTCAAAATTTTCTGAATGATAGTATTTGAGTTAGAGGTTAGAGTGGAGGATCCATACATACACACAGACATCATTGTGAAAATGTTAAAATTGGATTTTAGGGACCTTAAAACGTGGTCATTTACCAAAATCTCGATATGTGATTTTTAGCACCCTTACCAAGGGTAGCGGGAGGTAAAAATTATAAAGAAAATAAATTTCATAAAACAGCCAGCTCTGCTATAAACATGGAAACATCTACTATATTAAGAAAATTCTGATTGACAGATGTCAGTGTCAAGTGCAATTGACATAAGTGTGTTTGTCTTATAATTTTTCTGGATTTTGGATCTTTTGCTAGAAACTTTCTGTATGGAATTCGTATGTTTGTGTTATAATTTTACTGAAAATATTGAAACTTTCTTTTGCAAGAAATTTTTTGTGTGGAATTTGTACAAAATACATGGAACTGACGGAAGGTAGTGTTGGTCACATCAGATTTTTTTTTTTTGCTGATGTAAATAATGTTGGTCCAATCTTACAATATCCACTTAAAATTTTAACTGCCAATTAAATTTAACAAAACTGAAACTAAATGAACTGTCAAATGACAAATTTATCATTACAGTCAATAATCCGATTTTATATTATTTATTTATCTGGAACAGTGGAAGTCTATAAAGATGAAAATAATAATTGTTAATATAAGTGTTAATAGTGTTATTTTATTTTGTAAGACGGGTAAACATGTACTCTATAACTCATTCTTAGAAAATATTAAGATGTATATACGTGTACACTTAACAAATTTAATTCAGACCGTTGAAGAAAAGTAATCTGCATTTTGTTTTTATATTTTTTTACATCCACTTTTCAGAATTGATAAATATCTTTCATTATACTGAATAACCTTTATTTTTATTGTTTCAACTAAAAATAACTTTTTATGTCTCATAAACATTATGTAGGTATTCAGTACATTTCCATATATCTAAAAAAATAATGTTGTTTTTATATGATATTGTACGTACATTCAAATTATAGTTTTTATTAAAATTGTGCAGCTATGACATTAATCATCTATTTACTATATTATTTTTTTATAAACAGTATTAATTTAAACTATTTTCTACTGATCATTAGTTGGTATTCTAAATTACATACATATTATTGGGGAAATTTAGTAATTAATTTTTCATTATTGTTGATAAGAAACCAGTTCATATTAAGAAATTTTATGACAAGTTCTAGGTATTAAATTTGTAAGAAACAAGTTTTTGTAAAAGCAAAAACGTAAACTTTTTCTGACTGCATTAAGAAATCAAAATTATAATAATCTCAGAAAAGTGCGGTGACATCTGTAGTGACAACACGCACTTTAGAGTTCTGTCATAGATAACAGGCGATGTGATTTTACTTTTACGAATCTTGGTAGCATGCACATTAGAATTCTATATTCACTTTTTATTTTGGGAATTTTCGGGTTTTATACTATCAAAATAGGAAATATTATGACAGTTATACAGGATGTTTCCTTTAAAACAATTAGCGCTTTATTGGACGAACTAATGACTTTAGAAAAAAATATTATATACAAGAACTGATCAAGAATACGGGGCTAATTTATTAATAATAACAAATCGAAAATTCGACCAGTGGTTCTCAAACGGCGGAACAAAATTATATTTTTTTAAATGGTATCCTATATAATTTTTAGCCCATTAGATAGAGATTTTTTTTCTGATTTCAACGATATAAATATGGTATAGGGTTGTATAACAATTATTTCGAGAAAAATGATATTAAAAATAATGTTATAATATTACTATAGGCTATGCAATACACAGATCTGTTGCCTAGTTACGCTAGTAGTAAACCCATTTTTTATTACATTATTTCTAGTTTTTAATACCATTTTACTCGAAATATTTGTTATACAACCCTATACGATATTTATATCGTTGAAATCAGAAAAAAATTCTCTATCTAATGGGCTAAAATATTATATAGGATACCATTTAAAAAAATATAATTTTGTTCTGCCTTTTGAGAACCACTGGTCGAATTTTCGGTTTGTTATTATTAATAAATTAGCCCCTTACTCTTGATCATTTCTTGTATATAACATTTCATTTTTTTTTTCTAAAGTCATTAGTTCGCCCAAAAAAGCGCTGGTTGTTTTAAAGGAAACACCCTGTATATGATAAATATATAAATTAGCTTTGAATTGAATTGTGGCAAAATAATGAATAATGACGTTAGTGTAATACTTTCGCCTCGAGTCGTACGCTTGCAAGCGAATATTTTTTTCGCTTTGTGGCGAAAAGCGAAAACAAATGCCTCATTTGATAGAATTCTAATGCGCGTGTCACTACTGGCTTAAAAATATCATCATCGCCGAAATCAGCCATGATGATACCGTTTATATTTATTTTAATTTAAATAATATATTTTTGAATGTTGAAAATTTTGACAAACTAACACAAAACCAATAAACAAAATACGAGTATAATATATAATAGGTACAGGCCATTTGTCCATTCTTCTATAATAAATTGGCGATTTACGGTATAGCAGTGATGTTCAATCCATCTAACCCAAAACTAGCGGGCCCAAAATATTAAAGTAAAATTTTTATAGCTATGAATAATTTTCTATATAAGAAATAATGGCCCGTATTACGAGCGCACGTTTATAATAAAACCGCTTTAATTATAAAAGTGCACTCGTAATACAGGCCAATAAATTTAGAAAGCGGTTCGTCTAATAATTTGGCATAAAAAAGTTGCCATGTATTAAAGACCCCGTCTTTCGACTGACTATTACTTCACCCAGGGCCGCTCCGTGCGGGTGGGCAGATTGTGCCCCGCACAAAGACGCCTGACCATGAGGGGCGCCATTTCAAGACGGTGTATAAAAAATAACAGTGATTTTTTTGCAAAGGAAAAATTACTATTTTGTTAATTTGTTTGTATTAGAGCTTTAATTATAAGTTATAAGTAAAATAATTACCCTACCAAACCGATATTTTTCTAGGATTTGGTATATTGTAATAATAATTCTGAAAGTGTTGATTACAACAAAGAATATTTTGATTATAGCTCACATACATTGATTACAAGAATAAATCCAACAATGAATTTAGAAAAAAGTAAAATAACAACAAACGATTTTGATTATAACCTAATAATTTTGATTACAAGAATGGAAAAATGTACATTATGGGGGAGAGGGGGGGGGTTAGACGGGCGCTAAAACATAACTTTGCACAAAGACCCACGGAGCGGCACTGACTTCGCCTCTGTCAGTTCAGTCCAGTCTTTTTTTAAGTTAGTGCACCAACTTTACTTTAGTGTAGTTAGGAATATTTGCCTTTCAAAATTTTGCATTAGAATTTCAATTGTGAAGCGAAATCTGTTAAATTAGTGCAAAGAAGTATACCATTTTAAAGATTTGTTTGTTTTTACCCAAAAATATATAGGCACTAGATAAATTCAAATTTGTTGATTTTTATTTTTTATAATCTCCGGTTGATTTGTTAAATGACACATTTGTCATTACTGTCAGTAATCCAATTTAATATTATTCCTTTATTTGGAAGTTAAAATATTAACTGAGGATTGTAAGATTATATACATAATGGAACTTTGATTTGTACTTTGTTTTTAGAGTATTTTTTATGCTCTTTTCAAATGGCGATTCTCAAAATTTTTAACTTTTGTTAGATTTCGGGTTATAAATTTAATAGCTATTTAGCGCAAAATAGGTTATTGCGTCGCGCGGCATTCCCTAGAAATTGACAATGTCCATTTGCGCTCGAAACACACACAAGATTCTTTCGACAGTCGCCACAATGGTGTCCTCCACTGTAACAAAAATTTTTTTGTACAATTTATTTGTTCTAGTACATTATACTAGTGCAGTGAAAAAGTGGATGTCCATTGAGAGCATTCACGTCAAACTTTTGCAGATGGCAACACAACTATTCACACAATTTATTTTATATTTAATTTTAATTTATCGTTATTTTCCATTCTTCTTGTTCGTTTTAGTAAATGAATGCGCTATTTTATATTCACAGCAACGCGACATTTTGTTTGATTATGTAATACACCGACAGCAGAGTTATAATATTATGTCAGATTGACTTGAGAAGATGGTAAATGTATAGCTACAGTACTATTAGTTCCTGACTAAACGTTTTCATTAAGAATGTAGACAAATGACATTTCTCAACATTGTATACTTAGAAATTTGGACAGCGAGCGTTTTTCTACTTTGTCGCGCATGAGCGGCAAACTGACATTTTGTGTCGACAAAAGAGACTGTAGAAAAAGTTATTTTATGTGGACGCCATAGTGAAAGTTACATACAGCAATGAAAATGTATGGATGTTTTACAATTAGTTTTCCAACGATATTTTGCTAATTTGTTATTCGCAATGATTATTAAAGGAATAAATGAAATAACACTTTTCTAAGCTAAGCTAGATATATTTTTATAACACAACAATTTTTTACATATTTACAACAATAATCTAATCGATATCTAACTTTTTGAAAGTTCCTTCCACACCAAAAATGTCTCCAGCATTTTTGGCTTTTCCGGGTCTTAAACTTTCGTCCACTCTTTGTTTCAATTCGGCTTTGTAATAATCCATGTTGTCCTTGATACTTTGCTTCATACTTTCTACAAAATATAATATTTTATTATAAATGTAAGAGAAATAATGAAAATTATTCTAACCATGCATTTCTTTAACGCCCAAATCTTCACCGCCCAGTTGCTTAGGTAGGTTTTTCTGTTCAATGAATTTGTGGAAGCTTTCCATTCCGTCTGTATGAAGATAAAGCTAAAAAGAAAAAAAATTGTTAAAAATATATAAACTGATTTAACGGAATAAGATAAAATCTAATAAATACTCGTGTTATTTCTTACACTCAACAAAAGTTCGAAATTTCGTACTGTACACACACAAAAATAGTGGACCTAATGGTATCCTAACCATCATACCATCAACTCCACACTATTTTTGTGTTAAAAATAATACTAAAATTTATTTTATTGTTCCACAGTATTAAATAGTGAAATACTATTCTCACTATATTACATTCGCGATAGATAGATGGGAGATTGTGGAACTAATTTTTGAACAGAGACAAGTTATTCTATTGGTCAAAAAAGGATAATTTTGGAGCCCAGCCAATAATATGACTTGTTTCTGTTCAAGAATTCGTTCTACATTCTCTCGCTATCACGAATGGAGTATACATGTAAAAACTATATACTAAAAATTTATGGGTCAATTCTGTTCACATCTGTAAATCTTACAGATCTGTAAATTTGTAAATAGTGAACAAAATCGCAACGATACCTGCCACTCTTATGTATAATTTTATATTAATCAACAAAAATAGATACGTTTTTGTCAAGTTTTTACAGATTTACAGATCTGTAAGACTTACAGATGTGAACAGAATCGACCTATTAACTTTTTAAGCAAGTCAGATGATTTAACGATGATAATAATAAATAGTATATTCTATCTCAACTTATAGTGAACAGGCTTTTGCCCTAATTTTAAAGTAAAGTCCGTGCCAAACGTGATGGGCTGTTGCACAGAAATCAAAACTTTTTCTTTCTCTCATATTGCCTGACCTTTCTTTAGCTGTCTTTCTTCTTGGCTTGCGCATTTCATAGCCCATGACATTTGGCACCACCTCTAAGCTGTCTGATCCGTTGTAAACAAATTGAAATTCCCGCCTATTTTTTTACAGCCTCTTTTGAATTAATACCATTTCCGCTTGGACTTGCACAACATCGCCAAATATACCAAACTTTAGTCGTGATAAAATTTAGGCGGGAATCTCAACTCCTTTCGTAAACAACGGATAACTCTGTAAAATGTCACTTTTACTGCCTAGGCAGTAAACATATTTTTACTGGCTATTACATAGCAACTGCTATACAAACGCATAGCAACCGTTCAATAAACGCATAGCAACATAATGTAATGGCGATAACTTTCAAATATGTATTAAAAATAATCTCTAAATTAATATTAATTTTCAATCGGAAAAAAATAATGTATTCAACACGGCACTAACACAGATTTACATCTTCGGCAACATTAATTACCTCGGCTTTACCTCGACAATGAAACGGCAGCCTCTGCAGTAAATCTGATATTTTAGTGCTTAGTTAAACAAATTGTTTTTCAAAATTATAAAATAGATATTGGTACTTACAACATCCATAAGTTCTTTTTTCATAAAAGGTTTCATAATTGCAAGAATTTTATCCATAAACGGCACTACATTTACAAAATGGAGTCCTTTGAGTCTCACAGGCATGGCTTCCTACAAAGAATTATAAGAACAATAAGCATTTCACATTTCTTTTAAAATATTAATAGTATTAATTCGCTACTTCCGGTACAAATTTAGTACATATACCTAAAATGTTGGTAAGGTACAACTATAGACCCTTCCAACCATATTTACGCAGGTCATAAACTTCTTCTCAGGCAAAATTATACAGGTGCTTCCTTTAAAACAACCAGCGCTTTTTTGGGCGAACTAACAACTTTAGAGAAAAATGTTTTATACGAAAAATGATTAAGAATAAGGGGATAATGTATCAATAGTAACAAACCGAATATATAACCATTGGTTCTCAAACGGTAGAACAAAATTATATTTTTTTAAATGGCACCCTATATAAATTTTAGCCCTTTAAATAGAATATCATTTTCTGATTTCAACGATATAAATATAGCGTAGGGTTGTATAACAATTATTTCGAGAAAAATGGTATTAAAAACAAGAAATAATGTAATAAAAAATCTGATGTGGCCAGCACATTACCTTCCGTCAGTTCTATGTATTTTGCACAAATTTCATACAGAAAGTTCCTTGCTAAATATTATATTTCTTGTACTTTACCTTCCGGCAGTTGCTTGTATTTTATGCAAATTCCATACAGAAAATTTATAGCAAAAGATCCTATATTTCCAGTAAAATTATAAGACACACACTATGTCAATTTCACTTGACACTGACATCTTTCAATAAAAATTTTCTTAATATAGTAGCTGTTTTCATAGCTATGGCTACTTTATGAAATTTAATTTCTTTATAATTTTTTAACTCTATATCCATTTAATATTAAGTATAAAATGCAGTCAAATCGTATAGAGAATAAAATATTCTTTAATATTTATAATAACATTAAATGTGAAAAAATGATATTTAACATAGTTTTTTCAAGAAAAACTGTTAAAATCTTCAAATGAGGGTACTTCCGGTTGTCCAATTCTAACCAAAATCTAATCAGCTCTTCACATGGATGTAACGAAGAGAAATACGAAAGAATTATAATTTTTAGAATTATAGTATGGCAGTTATCGTAGACGAAAATTTTGTTACACACACACACACACACACACACACACACACACACACACACACACACACACACACACACACACACACACACACACACACACACACACACACACACACACACACACAGACACACATACATACACACACACACACACACACACACACACACACACACACACACACACACACACACACACACACACACACACACACACACACACACACACACACACACACACACACACACACACACACACACACACACACACACACACACACACACACACACACACACACACACACACACACACACACACACACACACACACACACACACACACACACACACACACACACACACACACACACACACACACACACACACACACACACACACACACACACACACACACACACACACACACACACACACACACACACACACACACACACACACACACACACACACACACACACACACACACACACACACACACACACACACACACACACACACACACACACA
The DNA here is from genome assembly GCA_963082715.1 of Harpalus rubripes. NCBI lineage: Eukaryota > Metazoa > Arthropoda > Insecta > Coleoptera > Carabidae > Harpalus > Harpalus rubripes. The sequence goes on along the minus strand of OY720461.1, from coordinate 30,507,853 downwards.
CACACACACACACACACACACACACACACACACACACACACACACACACACACACACACACACACACACATACAGACATCATCGTAAAAATAGTAAAATCGTATTCTAGGGACCCTAAAACGTGCTTATTCATCAAAAACTCACCACCGAATTTTTTGACCAAAGACAATACCTTCCTTACCTAAAGGTGACGGAAGGTAAAAATGGGTTTACTACTAGCGTAACTAGGCAACAGGCGTGTATTGCATAGCCTATTGTAATATTATAACATTATTTTTAATACGATTTTTCTCGAAATAATTGTTATACAACCCTATAGCATATTTATATCGTTGAAATCAGAAAGAAAATTTCTATCTAATGGGCTAAAAAATATATAGGGTACCATTTAAAAAATATAATTTTGTTCTGCCGTTTGAGAACCACTGGTCGAATTTTTCGTTAGTTATTATTAATAAATTAGCCTCTTATTCTTGACCATTTCTTGCGTATAACATTTTTTTCTATAATCATTAGTTCGCCCAAAAAAGCGCTGGTTGTTTTAAAGGAAACACCCTGCATACGTTGGGACTCCAAATTTAATCCAAACGTAGTAATTTAAAAAAATCGACTTATGACCTATTGTTAGGGTAGTAGGGAATTAATAATTAAAATTATTTTGTCCAGATTGTATTCGTATATAAGAAAATTCAACTTTAAATTTCAAATAACACACACATCATCGTGAAAATGTTAAAATAGGATTCTAGGGACCTTGAAACGTAGTAATTTACCAAAGTCTCGATATGCGATTTTTAGCACGATCCCTATATCTCACTTACCAAGGGTAGCGGGAGGTAAAAAATAAATAAACAGCAAATAGTTATTGAATCTATTAGTAGTTACTTTTAAATTCTAAACAACTGTTTTACATTTAATTTTATGTTTTTATAGGCTATAAAGTAGATAACTGTAATTGATAACATAACATAACGTAATTTGTTAGCAAATTTTGATACAATTTTATTTAAACTCGAGGGATCTGCATAAAATGATGTTTTTCCTTGGAATGGATTTGTAATTTAATTACAATAAAGAACTTTTTTTCTTATTTTTAACGCACGAATTTAACATTTGTTTTTTTTAAGTTTTATTCGTGTGTTAACTCATGATAGTTATATTATAAAAAATGTACAAGATAAAAACAAACTGTTTGCAAAAATCGAAACATTGTAAATGAAGATATGTAGTATTTTATTTATTATTCAAAATTATCTAATTACAGACGAAATTTAATTCAAAAAGTGTGTAAACACTATTTATGATAATCAGCAAATACTCATATCTTTCGGAACAATGACATTGGGCTGCGTATTTGGTATTCATACTAATAGTCATTACCTGCAAATAGTACATGTATTTCTTCATAGTCATCAACCCTAACTTTGTTAAATGACCAAACGCTACGCCCTCCATATCAAAGACTATATGATGCCCTTTGATAGCACCTTCCTCTAAGCACCAGGTGTCGACAATCATGGTAAAGACCTTCAATTGGTCAGTAAATACGTATTTGCTAGGGTCGAAGTCAACGAGACGACAGTAGATGACTTGGTGGTCTTCTCTGGTCTTGCCTTTGAGGGGGTAGTAAAGACTAGAAAAATATTTTATAAAACCACTAACATCTACATATCTACTTTTTTGTTTATTCTAGACATTGTATCGGTCAAATATAGGCGCTAAATTCAAACACAGTTCATAACGCTGAGTACATAAGCCGCTTTCGTTCGAACTGGGATTCGTGATAAAATCGAACAAAGTGAACATGATCAAGAAGTATTATTCGTTATTCGTTATATGCGATTCAAGTTGAGCGGACTCTATCTGGTGACCATACATCGCACTAATTTTGTGACGTCAAAACGAGTATAGTTTCTTACACTCGGTAAGAGGTAACATTAGAATTTAGGCGAGATTTTAAAAATTCAGCAAGTATTTAAATTAGTGATGATTGTGAACACTTCCTCTGTTTAAATATACTCGTACAATAAAATTCGCGAGTATTCCTAGTATGTTCAAACATTGTATATTTTTAGAGAAATAATGTTAAGTATAATGTTTGTATTTGCTTGTTAAAATAATGCCATAAATTTACTATAAATATAGTATAACTAGCGAATGAAAGTTGACGTTTAGATTATTTAATAGATGTGGTTTCTTTTGAAAACATTTCCCTATATTTGATTTGAAAGGAAACTGACCCTTATGTATTCCGTTACAGAAGATTAGAATTGTACTCAATACCAGGAGGCATGTAAAATGACTTTAGCAGCAGGATTCAGGGATGTATTTAAAAAAAATTATACCGCAAATTCTAGTTCGTTCGTCTCAGGTATAAGCAACCCTCAAGTCGCAATTATTGTTAGAGGAAATTAAAAATAATCCTATTTCATAGAATTGCCAAACTAAATAGTTTAAAGATCAAAATATTTTGTTATAATCAACGTAAACGAAAAATGTTTAAAATATTTTAAAAGTACCCCTGTTTTGATATTCAGTTACCCCAGTCGGCCATCTATTTTCAACCAGACATTGATGTATTTCTGTTCTTTCCTATACCAGTATTTAAATGGGTTCATGTATATTTCGTACTAGTGATGCACGCGAGGCGAGACGAGACGAGAAATATAAAACATCGATCTCGTCTCGTTTTCGCTTCTGTAATCTCGCTCTCGTTCTCGCACATTTTTTTTTGTCTCATCTCGTTCTCGCACGAGAGTCTCGCTATAAAAATAAGCGCTTGCGCAGTCCGTATTTACGTAACTATTTAACTACAAAAGACAAGTACGCACCAATAGCACCGTCTTCCATGTATTTGCAGTCGTATAACTATAATAAAGAGACGAAACACTAAATTCTGGCCACCAAATTATTTCAATACGAATATGTTTATTCATTTACGGTCACCAGAAAAAGTGATTAGTAAATAATTTATTTTACCTCTAAAATATCATCAAATTGTGACCTCTAAACTATTTCAATACGAACACATTCTGTCATCAGTAAAACGAATTAAACATTAAAAAATTATTTTTTTGTAACTAAAAGTACCTACACTTTTTCATTAAATATATGCCACTATTTAAATAAGATTGAGTCATAAAAAACCGCTACACTGGAAACCCGCTGGCAACCAATCACTCCGCTTCTCTCCCTGTTGGCTCCCATCGACACTTAATATAACATCCTTTACTTTTCAGGGGCGACAAGAGTTTTATTAACCGTGGTTTTAACTGGGGTGAATTAGGGGCTGAAATATTAGAGAAAACAAGTTCTATTGGATGCAATATCAATTTTGTCTTTACTTTTGCATTTTCTCGTTCAAAGACCGATATTAATCGATTCTAAGTAGACTCAAAAAATACTGAGAATTCATATAATTTTCATATTTACGTGTTCTATGCATGAATTAGCGTTGACTCTACTCCTTGTACGGTGCATTTTTAATTGAATTTATGAATCAAAGCTATAAAGTTACAAATACTTTTTATTGCGAGATTCTCGCGAGATTTCTCACTTCTCGCAGTTGTTTTATCGATCTCGCCTCGAATTTTAAACTGCATTCTCGCTCTCGTTCTCGTCTCGCATAATGCAACGAGATGAGACGAGATGCGAGAGTACTCTTGCCTCGTCGTGCATCACTATTTCGTACAATTCTATTTTTCTCTATACGGTTTCAAAAGAAACCACATCTATAAAATAATTTAAACGTCAACTTTCATTCGCTAGTCATACCATACGCTGCATAGCTTCTGTTGCACTTGATCTATTTACAGGCGGGTGAGGTACAATCAACGACATACGGTATTTTAGCTTGCACCAACCATATTAATTTCTAATAATTTTATTAGTTTATCTTTTCAAGGGATTTAAACTATTGCAATCTTTAATTACTGAATAAATAAACTACCGATTTCTTAACAACAGTTGCTTAGTTTCTTTTACAAAATATCTTTTTTTGTCAGTAAAATCAAACTCCCTTATAAAATCTGTACTAAAGAATTCAACTCTCGTCAGAGGCAAATTCTAACCTCACTTTTCTGGTCTATTATTATTACTGAATGAGAACTATTGTCGATATATGAAAATATATTTTGGATAGGAAAGTACTTAACTTTCCAACAATAATTAAAAATAAATTAACTAAACCTTTCTATTAACGTTTTAGGCAAGGCATTAAATATTATTGTCTTTTGATGGACTTATTAACCTTCATTAGTAACTCATAAAGTTCATGGCATTGAAATATTAGATTATTGTAGAAATGGCATAAAATATACAATTCCAGACGTATATTGTCATTGTCGACTATCTACTCGTAAAATGAGCTATACATATACGAGTATCCATACCTAACGTTTATGGCGTTCTGTAAAGAAGGATTCGGTAGGGTCCTTTCTGCGAAAAAATCAGGACAATGAGTCCTTACAGTGAAATAGTTGTCGATTGTTATTTTTGCTTGTTCTTGACTGTTGTAGCAACTGTGCAGGAACAGCAGCGTTTCCAACTCTACAAAAAACAAATAAAATTATATTTACTAACAATGAAATTATTTTAATATTATATAGGTATAGAGGGTGTTGACCGCGACACCAAAATACAGAGAATTTATTTTAAAATGCAACATATGGTTTATCACTTCCATGGTTGCACACTACTGTCAAAAAATGACAGCAATGTAATATTTGTCCATTTTAAAATGCAACATTATAAATAGTATTGAAGCACAGGAGATACCTCCAGAGCACATCACAAATGGTGTCAATTCTTTCTACGAGCGACTAGGATATTGCCTCAGTGTTAATGGAGGTATTTTTAAACATTTATTACATTAAAATTATGAATTTTTGTAAGCCAAAGTTTGTAAAGATGTGCTTCATTCAAGTTTTGATTTTTTGTGAATAGTATGTAGGCTAATTTATCAGAAATTAGTATTGAAAATACATAACTACAAATTTTTGTATGTTACATTTTAAAATGGACAAATATTACATTGCTGTCATTTTTTGACAGTAGTGTAGTAACCATGGAAGTGATTGACCATATGTTGCACGTTAAAATAAATTCCCTGTATAGGACTAACATGTAAAATCATATTTTCGTAAATTCCTGCTTCTCTAATTTTTTTAGTTAAAAAAGTCCTTAAAATGCACCTCTGAATAAATCAAAGTTATAACGGCAGAAATTAGGTATAAAAATCTGGTGTGGCCAACACAATACCTCCAGCCATTTACAGCCTGAATCACAAAAAAATAAGTTAATCCTTATTTTTAGATTAGCGAATTTTACTATAATTTTGAGTTTATTTCTTAAAATATAGTCTAATCTAATACAAGTAACTACCTTATTTTAAACTCCTCAACACGATTAAATCCCAATTACAGAGTGGGTTGACATTCACACACATCCATGCCTTAGTGGGATTCGAACCCAGAGCCCCGAGGGCACTCATGACATGAGGCGTTGCTCTAACTATTGAGCCACCGGAGCTATAATAAAAAGAAGATTAAATTTTAAATACCGGGATATATAGTTATGCTGGAAACTGTATTGAATTCCTTTTCTATTGTTCCATTTACTTTTTTCTTTTTAAAACGTTACTAATATTATTTTGAAATGATTAGTTCTTTGATAGTGACATTTATCTGTCAGTTACATATATTTGAATACCTGCGTTTTGTTTGTTTAAATCGTAGGATCTGGGATTTATATAATAGAAAAAGTATTATTGCAAATCTCTAGAAAATTTAATAAGCTTTATTTTTTATAATAACATTAATCTCGCAAAAATAACATTTAAAGGTATTTTTCGAAGAAAAACTATTTTGAGCTTCTAGTAAAGTGCCATTTCCGGTTATCCGATTTTCACCAAAATCTAATGTGCTCTTTCCATTACAGAAAAAGTTCGAAATTCAAGGTTTCAATATTTTCTAAACGATAGTATTTGAGTTAGAGTGGAGGATCCACACACATATACACACAGACATCATCGTGAAAACGTTAAAATTGGATTCTAGGGACCTTAAAACGTGGTCATTTACCAAAATCTCGATATGCGATTTTTAGCACGATCCCTATACCTCCCTTACCAAGGGTAGCGGGAGGTAAAAACGCCTATAATATTTAGTAATATGAATATTCAGAATTGCCAATAGTAAAAAAATTATCAAATGTCATTTTACAAAAATTAACAACCTTTTACTTAATAATAATATTTCCAAGTGTAATTACTTCTATTACTGGTTTCAAAACCAATAAAATATCGTTAATAAAATATATTTAAAAATATATAGAAAATTTCAAAAATCCCTAAATGATGACGTAAACCCAATGACTGGTAGGATACCCTATATCAAACATTCGTTAATTTCGTTTCAATTCCATGGATACCACTATTTTTGGGGTGATTTTCGACATGTCCATAACAAATTTCTGCCGTTACAAAGAATGAAAAAAAATGCTTATTAATTTTGATGCAGAATTTTAAGCTCTTCAACATTTATTTGAAATATTTTTTACCTAAAATAATTAGAGAAGCAGGAAATTACGAAAATATGATTTTACATGAAAGTCCTATGTTCCGGTGTGGACACTATCTGCCTAATTCTCTAGGCAAAATTGTTAAAATTAACAACCATTTTCAGTTGTTAATTTCAATGTCAGTTGCTAAGTTCAAAATCCCAATTCACTATTACATCAAGTTGCTAAAATTTAACAACTAGTCGTTACGTCGAGTTGTTAATCTAGCAACTGCATTTCTCTCGTTGCTAGTATTGAACAATCGTTGTTAAATGGTTTTTCCTGAAAATTTTGCGATAGGAAATAAACTTTTACTGGAAATAGAGGGACGACAACAAAAGTAAACTATTTATAAACTAATATATATCTACATGCCCAATAATTATATACATAAGATTGCAAAGAAATTTGCGAGATGTTAGTAATCCATTCCTGATACTGACAGCGGGAAAAAAATATTTACAGAGATATTCAAACTGAGCAAGTGTCGTTTAATTCGTGAATTGGATGGTCTCATGCTTCAAGCATACTGAGTCAGTATATGCCCGCATGTCTCATGTTACAAGATGAAGGGTTTAAATTTAATCCAAACTTAAATATTTTAATTCTTAATATTGAACAAATTTTCAGATTCTCTCCCGAAAAGATCTAAATTCAATTTTTTGAAATTTCTTTTCATTTACCTTACACATTTAAATTTAAACAGCCATTTCAGCATTGTCAAATGTCTATTATTTTTACTGCTAAAACTTCTAGACGATGGTCATGCGTCATTCCCGATGATAAGATTCTTGAAATTTCGAAATCGGTCGCATCGAATGAATAAACATACTAAACTGAAGAACTTCATCAGATTCTCCTAACAATTAAGCCTAGCCTAGCTATGGGTCTTATAAAGAGATTACAGGGCAAAATTTCAATTTTTCAAGTCAATCAACCATTTGCAAAATTTTCAACTAGCAGTTATCAGAACTGAAATGCAAAAGTTGCTTTGTTATTTAATTAGTCCAAAATGATCATGAAATCTACCATTAGAGAATATTGTTCCGCGGAACATCTTGCACCTCAAATATTTTTATCCCTCATTATTAAAAACTCAAACGTCAAACGCATCAAAATCTGTCACTTTTGGTTGTGAATAGAGTAGAAATATGTACAAATATTGAGAATCGACATGCCTTTTAACTCACTTGTTAATAACTTCACTGCTATATTTAACAACGATTGTTCAGAACGACCGTTTTTAACAATGTTGTTAATTATGTATTTAAAGATTACCAATTGAATGACAGTTGTTACAAGAATTGTTAAAAATCGTTGTTAACTCTCAATTGTTACCTAACGACTATATGTTAACAACTATCTTAGTGAATTAGGCCGTATATGATTATTTAATAATATAATATTCAACAACCATGTTATGATGGCAGTAACTTAAGGGAAGTTTGTAAGACGATCGTCTTGCAAGCGAGTGTTAACTAGAGTATCGTATAGTTATTATAAAAATCATGAATGACTGGTTACAGGTTGTATTTTACTTTAACAATGTTAGTAATTACCTATGTACATCATAAACTCCAATACCATTATTATAAAAACAATTAAATACGAGATAATAATAGCTCTGAAAGAATATTATTATAGATTATAATAACTATCATTACAATGACAAATGGAAAATCAAATAACAACACGAGCACGAGCACTCTACACACACAAAAATTCATTTAAATTATAGTATGTTATTCAACAAGCGTACAATGGTGGCTGTAAATCAGGAGCCCGAAGTCTGCTTCACGACACGAGCTGCAGACGAGAGACGAGAGTTCTAATTTGTCCAAAAGAGTAATCACACGCGAGTAGAATACTATAATTTATCTACAATGATTCAATAATAAATTACAATTTTCGATCTAACATTTCACAATAACTACGAGCTCTGCGTCAAAATAATTGGTCTAAATCATTTTTCTTAACTTACAAGGCAACTATACATTTATTTATAAATAAAATAAATAAATAAATATATCATCACGGCTTATTACCCATTGCTGGGTGTGCCAATCTGCTTTATATACAGATATCGGTAATGATGAAATATTTGCACCATGCGGGCGCTTACCAGGCGTCACCTCACGGGCACTCATTGCTGACGTGGAGAGTGCACCACCGGGGTCAATTTTGTGCCACATAAAATTGGAAATATTTGGCATCGGTCGGGATCGAACCCTGTTCTCCAAATTCGCGACCGCGGCCACTAGACCACATGATAATAAATTAATTCTAATATATATATATATATATATATATATATATATATATATATATATATATATTATGCAGAGTGTAACAGCTAAGCGAGCTACCTCAAATAATTTCTATATTATTAAAGATACAATAAAATGCTATAAGACAATTTTATAGAAGACCAAGGGGGACATCCGATTAGAGAAGAAAATATTTTTTAAACCAGTGGTTCTCAAGTTACAATACAAAGTTATATTTGGGATGATATATATTGTTTAGGCCTATTCGATAGAGTATTTTTTTCAATTGAATATTTTTCAATATTTTTGTTATGTAAAGATATAAAGTGATTTTACGGTTGAATTCAGAAAAAAATACTCTATCGAATGGGCCTAAAAAATATATATCACCCCATTTAAAAAAATAGAACATTGTATTGTAATTTGAGAACCACTGGTTTAAAAAAATATTTTCTTCTCTAATCGGATGTCCCGCTTGGTCTTCTATAAAATTGTCTTATGGTATTTTATTGCATCTTTAATAGTATAGAAATTATTTGAGGTAGCTCGTTTAGCTGTTACAGCCTGTATATATCATTACAGTATATTACCCTTTGCTGGGTGTGCCAATCTGCTTTGTACGCAATTTCGGTAATGATGATGACATATTCGTACCGTATAGGGGTTTACCAGACGCCACCTCACGGGCACTCATTGCTGGCGTTGAGAGTGCATCACAGGGATCACATTTGTGCCAATTAAAATTCAAAATATGTTTATTGTCGATCGGGATCGAATCCGGTTTCCCAGATTCGCGCCAATACACTCATTCACACGGCCTTGACACCCCATTAAATGAGAGAAACAAATTAAAACATTAAATTTAGTAATTTTATACAAAAAATTAAAATAAATAGATATAGGCCAATTCTTTTGGCACAGGGCTCATATATTATTAATATTTCTTGCAAACACTTTTAAACACAAAAATTAAAAACCATAAATTACCTACCAGTCATTTTGGGCAAATGCGGTTGTTTCTCCATCCACTCCATCAAACATTTCACATCTTCTTTCTTGAGATCTTTGAACTTCTTGTACTGCTCTTCCACATCGGCACATTTTAACCCCATGATGCTTCAAAAACCAGGCACAATCCGGATTACAGACTACGATGGGCCGTGCCGATAAAAACCAACTGAGAGCTTGAGAGAAACTCTTGCTTATTTGTATGGATAGTAAACTGTTAAAGACCTTGGAAGTATGGGACTCGGATATGTTATTAGTGAACAAGTAAAACGTTCGTGATGTGGAATTATTTCAAACTTTAAATAGGTAATGCATTTATTAAAAGAGTTACACGCGGTATAATCACTATGGGAATGTATGTATGTACCTACTTATTTGATTTAATATATACCTCCCATCACCTGTAGGGAGGTACTGTCTTTGGCCAAAAAATGGTCAACCGGAAACCGGAAATCCTCTTTACTTTATGTTCTAAACAGTTTTCCTTAGAAAAAAGACTAAATATTGTTTTTTGTTAATTTTTCTTATACCTTTTTTTTATAAATACATATTTAAATTTTTGTTGTTGACGGAAAGAAGTCATATTAATTTACATATTTAGTTCTTGAATTAATTGTCATATAAATAAAAAAATAATATATGTATTAAAAAATTAAAAGTGCCGGTTGCCTTGAAAAAACTAAATTGTAGCCGGTGCCGGTTGCTTTAAATTAAAATTTAAAGTTCATTGAGGCTGCAAATATAGGAATTATCGTTATGTGTGTTAGGTTAGGTTATTAGGTTATATTATTTGAAAAATAGCCAAGTTCAAAGTCAACATTTTCCAATTTAGTACAATGAAAATAATTGTGGTGCATGTAAGCGCGTAAAGAGACCAATTAGTTATTGGTGTTTTTATTTATTATTAAACTGCCTAATGCTGGGATTCTATAGGCATTCTTTTAAATTTCTATAAACTTATAGATCTGTAGCTTATAGAAAGTCTATAAATGAACGCCTTATAGATTTCCATAAATAGTATATTGTGTTATTAGTAGTAAAAGTTATATTTTGTGTGGCGAGCATGGAAGTTTGCACGACGAGCGAAGCGAGTCGGACAATTGCATGCGAGGCACACAAGGACACTTTTATTCCGAATGATACCTTATTTTTTTTTTTCAAACGCACTACTTTTCTTTTTATTCGCTAACTCTATGTGGTTTCTATGGATATTTATTTATTTCATTTCTACGCCGCCGGCGTAGAAATTTTCAGCGGCGTAGAAATGAAACTTCTAAACTATTATTCACGAAAGATGACTATTCAAGGTCATTTGTGAGCCGTCTGATATAATATTACTTGCAGATAACGTCATTGCATTTCGTATGAATAGGCGTGCAACATGAAAAATTTATGGACACATTTTAACTGAAAAATAAGGGTAATTTATTTGAAACGTATGTTTCTTTCTAAATAATGTCTTTCTAAAAGATTTATGTTCCTCACTTATGTTTTTGCAAAATCAAAAACATATAAACCAAAGAATGATAATTTGATTTAAACGTCAACGCCACTGGGTAAATATTAGCACAGATGGCAGTGTAGTAGATAATTAGGTATCTGTAAATCAACGACATACGTCATTATTATTTATAGTGTGTTAGAAAGTAATGCCACTATTTTCGTATATCTGTCACACCACATAAATTAAATAGACATAGGTCAGATAATCTTTCTAATACAAAATGTTGCTAAGCTACTGCTGTAAAGTGATGTGTATTCTTTCTTCGAACAAATGATTCTACATAGTTACCAAGTTTCATTTCGAAAAAACATTTTCAGAAAAAAAAAATCGCACCCTTTAAGCCAATAAGATGTCGTATTTTTACAAGTAAGTGAGTTTTGATAAGCGTTTTTTTTTTGACGTTTTAGAAACATAATGTTTACATACCTGTCAAAGTGTGTATATTTGCAGTATTATCAGTTTTTATTAAAAACGAGTCGATTCGGACAGGAATCTATTTAAAACGTAGAAAAAGCAAACTTAAATATAACACCTCAAAACACAATAAAAATTAGAAGATTTTTGTCAAGAAAAACATATATAAATGATTACCTGATTTTATTTTGGAAATAGTCATCCGAATACCATTCGTGGTTCAATTTTATCCTGGAAAAATTTTCCGATTGCTTTTCGAGCCTGTTGCCAATTTATCTCGTGACATTGATAAAAAATCACTCGTTTGACAACTCGTGATTTTTTTGTCAATGTCACTCAATAAATTTCTAGGCAACCGACTCTCGTAACAATCTGAAAATTTTTCCGGCAAAAATTTACCACTTGTGATATTATATATGAGAATATAATTCATGAGTCACGTGACATGTTTTCCGCCAATCAACATTCAAAATCTTCCTAGTTACATGTCTATCACAGCGATGAAAAAAACAAAGAAATTATCACCGTATTTATATTCGTTACTAAGGGATTTGTTTTCTTTATTTGACATTGACAGTTAATTTTGAGTATAAAAATAAGCGATAATCGTTGGGTTGATATCAACAAGGATGAAAATAATAAAATTAACCATGTTGTAATACAATATATTAAAAATTAAGTTAGCAGCACACACAATGTGCCCCAAAAATTCATTATATTCTCTCATTAAATATAAGCTCGTGATATGATTAATAATAGAAGATATTGCTCGTGAAACCGAAGCAGCACATTTCACTCGTCCTTCGGACTCGTGAAATCTGCAACTCGGTAATATAATACTCTAAGGAATATCTCTTCCACTTCGTATCGTCGAAGTTTAAAATGCCTCAGGTGAACTTTTTCTAAAATACTGTCAGTATCGTTAATACAAAAAGAACCTTAGAAAGTTTCATATTTTGTGGTTGTGGTGTGGTTAGAATGAAATTTTAAACTTAATCAGCTGCGGCGCGGCGCGGCAGTTCGTGCAAAAGTGATGCTGGATTGACAAAATTTTAAAAGAAATAGCGATCTTCGTAAAGCTTCTACTTATTTAGAAAACCTGGGTACATACACATATTTGTGAAAATGCATAATTTTAATTAAATAAATAATATTTGCTTTTGCATTTATATATTTAGTGCGAACTTTTTTAAATCGAGTGCATAACTCATTTTCCATTTATATAATCAGTGCACACTAGCTGAGTTTTACGTGATACATTAATACTTTTTAAGTGAACTGAACCTTACTGAGTGCACACTTTCTTGCACTTACTGCGGTCGTCAGTTCTTGGCAGTGCAGTCTGTCAAATTCATATATTTTGAGTTGTAAAATGTATGTATGTAAGGGCCATTTTCATAATAAACTTTAAGTTTACTTTAACACTTTAAATTAAAATTTTCATAATATAAATTTAGTACTTTAGCGAGTACTGTAGCATTACTTTAAAATAAAGTCTTAAAGTAATTTAAATTAACGTCTTAAAATGAGCCTATTTCACAGTAATGCTAACAAAGTTGCATTGGACTTTTATAACATGTTTCATTTAAAACGTACTACGCAAGTGCTGTAACAACAACTAGTACTTGGCATGAAGTAATTAGCTACACGTGCAAAACTATGTACATGTGTTTCTCGGTTACGGGACATCTCGATTTATTATTGGAAATAGGAGAAAATCATTCAAATAAAAGTTGTAGTATTGAAAGGGGGACATTCATTTATTGAAGAAAACAATTTTTGTAACCAGTGGTTCTCAAACTAGAATGTAAAATTATATTTTTTGAATGGGATGCTATATATTTTTTAAGATTTTTTCGATAGAATAATTTTATATAACTTACATAAAAATATTGAGAAAAATGCAATGGACCTTTCCAATTTAAAGAGATAGAAAATATGCGCAATCGGGTTCTGCGCATAGTAAGAACAACTGAGATCTATGACGTTTGATTCTAAAACATTTACACGTAAAATGTGAGAATATCTCGGATAACTTTAAAAAATCTTATCGAAATAAGTTACAAAGGCTTTTATTGAAGGTAAAATGTCTAAAGATGCAAATTTTCACTGAGAATACAGGTATTTTAATGACTGCAATATTTTTGACGTTTCGTTTGACAGCCCAACTGGCAGTTGTTCGCGCCATTTTCTTACTATTTGCAGCGATAGAAAGAGATAGCCCTTAAATTGGAAAGGTCCATTGAAATTTAAATAAATTTTATTTTTATAGTTATTTTTCAGTAGCCTATGAATGACAAAAAATTAAATTAAAACGAAACAAATATTTGAAATTATGAACTAAATAATTCAAATTGATAGATAGCAGTGTTTGTTTTTCGTACATAGCCAACTGAAAAATAAATATAAACGTAAAATTAATATAATGTCTCAGTAGAGTATTATAAACTGTTTATTGCTAGGATACGGTGTATGTAAACATATCTATAACAACACCGGGGCATTATATGAGGGCATAATAATTCATTATGCCCTCATTATAATCCAATCATCGTTTATGGACTTTAAATTAGAAATAGTATGAACGGTATATAATGAATTTTTTTATTATTATTATTATTATAATTCATTACAATAATAATAACGATTGATTACAACAATTAATACATTAATTGATTACAACAATTAATATAATAAGAAAACAGCTTTGAAAGCACAACACAGAAATCATTTTTAATTTAATTATGATACTTACAATTGATTATGAAAAGGGCTTTAAAAAGCAATTTACTTTCACCATAAATGATAATAGTAAGTACGTCGAATTGCAGACTGCAATGTTTCGCATTAATTTTGGATGAATGACGGATCACTAATTTTTTGGGGACGATATTTATCCACGTTTGAAGTCATTTTTGATATTATTTACCGTCACATGTGACACATCCAAACCAGTACAAACTCTCTAAAATGTAATAATATATTTAGAAATAAAAAACTAAGATCTGTCATGTGAAAACGAACCTCAAAATATAATACTTACATCTACTACAGACGAGAATGGACTAAATAGGGGAACATTTATGCGTTTGTCTTCCTCAAGGTATGCAGAAGCATTCAAAATAATTTCTTTACACCGTTTCGATAAAATATCTTCCGAAACATCAAATCCAAGGAGGATCCAAATCAACGATATATAACTTTGATGTTTTAAAAATAAATAAATAAATCAAGAAATAAATGTTGATACAAAACAAAACAATTAAACAACAACCTTAGCAACGCCAAAGCTTAAGCGTTATTGTAATCAAAATGATTATAAATGAAAACTTATTTCACATATTCTAGTGAGACATAAAATCTTGTATGCCCCACGAGTGTTACTAGATGATAATGCCCTTCGGATGACATCTATCCCTCGGGCCAAAGGCATTATCATCATCGTAACGCCCTTGGTACATAAAATACTATTAAATTTCAATTGCATTTTTCTCAATATTTTTGTTATATAAGGTTATAAAATACTTGGTTGAATTCAGAAAAAAATACTGTATCGAATAGGCCTAAAAATATTTATTATCCCATTGAAAAAAATAACTTCAAGAAATAGTTTGAGAACCACTGGTTAAAAAATATTTTCTTCAATAAATGTCCTTCTTTATCTACAACTTTCATTTGAATGATTTTCTTCTATTTCCAATAATAAAGAAAATAATCGAGGTATCCGAGAAACTTCCTGTATATAAATGGAAAACGCTATTGTTTCGTTATTTTCTGCATTCATCTATGTACTTGAAAAACGGATTTCGGGTAGTAAAGGGCTTGAAAGTAATAAGAATTTGAAATAGAAATGTTAAGGGCATGAAAAACTCGCATATTTTAAAAACTAATAACTTCTGTAAAACTTTGATAGTCCTTCCCTATCACACAATAATGGACCTTTCCAATTTACCGGCTATCTCTTTCTATCGCTGCAAATAGTAAGAAAATGGCGCGAACAACTGCCAGTTGGGCTGTCAAAGGAAACATCAAAAATATTGCAGTCATTAAAATACTTGTATTCTCAGTGAAAATTTGCATCGTTAGACATTTTACTTTCAATAAAAGCTTTTGTAACTTATTTCGATAAGATTTTTTAAAGTTATCCGAGATATTCTCACATTTTACGTCTAAATGTTTTAGAATCAAACGTCATAGATGTCAGTTGTTCTTACTATGCGCAGATCCCCATTGCGCATATCTTCTATCTCTTTAAATTGGAAAGGTCCATTGTCTAGTTTTAATATAAATAAGTAATTTTCTAATCTAGTCTAGTACTATGTTAAAGAACCCCATTAAATCATTGATAATAAAATGAAAGATTAACTTTTAAATCATAATTAAAAATCGCTTTTCTAAAAAAAAAACGTAACATTTTTTTATTGTTGTCATAAATGGTTTTTTTAAAGATCCTTGGGTTTTTATTTTGTTTGCATGTTTCGATATATGATAATAATTAAAATAATAACATGTATTTGTGTATATTTTCAACTGCAGTGTATTTAATTATGAGAGCCCGATTATAAATATCGTTTGGAATATGTCATCATGTATCTTATGTATATGCATGTCACCTTGTCATCTGTCATTATTGATGAATACAAGATGATAATGATGTGGTTTGAATGATGAGTAAAGTATTTCTTATGGGAACATGTTAATAATATTTATACGAGATTTTTTATGTTGCTACGCCAGACAGAAACCACATGAGTTTGTATAGAAATTTAAGATATGTTGAATGACATAGGCAGCAATATTTTGTGCAGTTTTTCATTTTTTTATTAAATTGCTTATTATCCACTTATAGTTGACCATGAAAGTTATTTTTAACATATTTATATATTTTTATAAGTGTTGGAATAGATCAATTATGTGACTCCAATTATTAGCTAAGTCCACTATTTGAAAAAAATGAGTTTTACATTTATAGTGGGATTCTGAAACCCTGCGTTAATTAACTTCTGGCGTTAACGTGAATTAACGCTGGTTTTGACAGATGTTGTATTCTGAAACTCAGCGTTACTTAACGTTAACGCTGCTAGTCGGCGTTAATTCACGCTGGACATATCGAAGCGTTAACCGGGAAAACGGCGGGTTATCTGTGAGTTTATGGTCTAAACAGCCCTGATATTTTTCGTGTACTGCTATATGTATATTTTATTAACAGTGAGTATAGTTATTCATGTTATATACAATTGATTATTATTTACAAGTAATATATTGTTAACATAACTGTATAATATAATATTTATATTTTGCGTTCATAATGAAGTCATTACGATACGCAATTGCGTATCGTATTGACCTTCATTTCGATACTCAATTTTTTGTTTTAGACGGTTGGTACTAGATGACGTTTCTTTAACCTATTTTTACCTAATTTATTTTTAGTTAATTGACAATTCATTTTAGTAATATAATGTCGAAATTATTATTATTTTTTTTATTTAGGGAAGATTATTTACATGAAAATGTACAAATGGTTACAAAATAATCACAAATTGAGTAAGTAAATGTTATTGTAGAAGGCGCAAAATATAAAAAATAGTATAAAGAACTCATTTTACAAGACTTTCTTTCGCACTTGTCAATTAGAAAACTCGCTAACGCTCGTTTTCTAAATTTTGAAGCGTACGAAAAAAACGTATCTTATAAAACACGTTCTTTAATATACTATTTTTTAGCATTACAGTGTTCAAATCACAAACAACGAGTCTGCAATAGTATGAAAAATTAGAATTCAATACAATAATGTACCTAACATCATATAAAATGACTAATGTATATAAGTACTAAAAAGTGAAGTGAATAAAAGCAATTTTGTGTTGGTTTCAAAAATGTAAAGTATTTTGATTTTTATGTTGTACGAGTATTACAAGAAAAAGTACTTCCCAGAAAACTGATATTTGATTATGAATTACATGAAGAAATTCCGATTATAAAACAAAATTGTGTTTGATTACAACAAAGAATATAACTGATTATAACAATGTAACATAGGAAAAATACAGAAAATTATTGTTGCATTGGAAGAGTAATTGATTACTGGTACCTATACTATAATTAGCAAATGTTTATAAATAGAACAAATATTTTTAAATATTTTTTTCTTCACCAGTTATTGGAAATCTTATTCGTTAAGTCAGTAGGTGCTTAATTTTCCATTGCAAAGTAACCTCTCTCATAAACCTTCTAATTGCAGACTGACTAAGGCTAATATTATCGATAATATTTAAAACAATTCCACAAGTCTCCATTCTTCTAGGTATATTCTTTATAGGTAATAGCTATTTGTGTATTAAGAGCGCAAAATGGGACATTGTCGATTGAGAAGTTGTTGACATTCTCTCGAAATCGACAATATCCATTTGCGCTCGAAACACACACAAGGTTTGTTCTACAGTCCTCCATCATAACAAAAAAATAATAAAATGTACACTTTGTACTTACAGTACTACTCAATAGTTTTGCAGTGAAGATACAAACGTATTCAAATATGACTTCAAGATATTGTTTTGGCTTTCGTTTTTATAAAAAATTAATGCCAATTTTGTAAGGAATATTATAAGTTTTTGTATAATTTATTTGTTTCAAGTACATTAACTAGTGCAGAGTGCAGTGGAAAAGTGGATATTAATTGGGAGCGTTCACGCCAAACTTTTGCAGGTGGCAGCACAACTGTTCGCACAATTTATTTTATATTTAATTTTAATTTATCGTTATTTTCCATTATTCTTGAGCTATTGCGGAATTTTATTTGGTTATGTAATATACCGACAGAGCAGTTATACAGATTGACTTGTGAAGGTGGTAAATGTGTAGCTACAGCTACAGTGCCATTAGTTCCTGACTAAACGTTTCCATTAGGAATGTAAACGAATGACATTTCTCAACATGAGCGGCAAAGTGACATTTTGCGTTGACAAAAGTGAGCGCAAATGGCTACTTTGTATATAGACTGCAGAAAAATTAATATGTGTCTTTTTGTTATCTATTTTCGTAAAATACTACTAGCTACTTTAATCGTCTTTTATCTTCTATATATAATATAAAATAATTGTATTTTTATTAACATGTATCTAAATAAATAGAAATATATTTTAGCACAAACTATCTACACTTAGTAAATATATTCGTTTATTTGACGTTTGACATGCTTTTAAAATAGACAGATAAATGTAGTTTTTGTTATGTTTAAAAGCTTTTTATTGGTTGAAAATTTTAAAAGGGAAAGATCACATGAATGTATTCGACGTGAATTAACGCTGGCGTTTTTAACGTTCCACTTTCACGCCAGTGTTTCAAAATATCGATTTAACGTTGAAACGTGAACGTTACTTAACGCCGAACGTTAACGCTTTTTTTTTATCTACATCATAGCATATTTAAAAAAAAATCGCGGCTTAACGAAAAATAATTACAGTGGAACCTCGGTATATGACTGTTTAAAATACGTCCAACTTAATATACGTCCTGTTTGTTCGCGAAAATTTTTGTTTGGTATACGACATTTGTTTGGAATACGACTCGAGTTTGATTGAGCGGGTACTACCCTTGTTTACCTATTTCGAGGCAATGCTACCACTACCTGTGAGCGTCAGTACGCCTGTTGTTACTAATCTGTAAACAATCCGTACTAAAACTATAAA
The DNA here is from genome assembly GCA_963082715.1 of Harpalus rubripes. Taxonomy (NCBI): domain Eukaryota; kingdom Metazoa; phylum Arthropoda; class Insecta; order Coleoptera; family Carabidae; genus Harpalus; species Harpalus rubripes. The sequence continues at coordinate 30,488,411 of OY720461.1, read as the reverse complement.
TTTGTACGTGATATTGTGTGTTTTCGCGTTTCGTTTGATATACTATTATTCATGAAAGATGACTTTTCAAGGTCACTTGTCCGAAGAAAGAATACACAGCACTTAGCAGTAACATTTCATGTTGAATGAGAAAAATTATTTGACGTATGTCTATGTAATTTTATGTTGCGCGACAGATACGTAAAACGTAAGTGGTGACATTACTTTCTAACACACTACAAATAATAATGACGCAGGTCGTAGAGTTACAAATATCTAATTATCTACTATACTGCCCTCTGTGCTAATACTTACCCAGTGACGTTGATATATAAATTAAATTATTGTTCCATGGTTTATGTTAAGTGTATGTTTTTGTGTTTTGCAAAAACATAGTTGAATAACATGAATCTTTGAGAAATGTATTATTTAAAAAGAAACAAATTTTTCTTATAAATTACGCTTAATTTTTCAGTTAAAATGTACCTATAAATATTTTATGTTGCACGCCTATGCATACGAAATATAGTGAGGTTATCTGCAAGTTATATTATATCGGACGGTTCATAAATGACATTGAATAGTCATCTATCATGAATACCCGTACGTCCAGTTTGGTATACGTCCAAGGATCTGGAATGGATTAATGACGTATACCGAGGTTACACTGCAAATACTTTCTAGATCTATACTCCGTTCGCTGAAACGAGAGAATGTGGAATTAATTCATGAACAGAAACAAGTAATTCTATTGCTGCGGCTCCAAAATTATCCTCTTTTGACCAATAGAATGATTTGTTTCAGTTCAAGAATTAGTTCCTCATTATCTCGTTTCAACGAACGGGGTATAGAACTATAGGTCGCTTTCGATTTAGTTGACGTTTCATTGCAAAACAAAAGTATTGCAAGATTATTTTAATTTTTTGTGCATATCCATAATTTTTCAGTGATTTTATTATTACGTAATTTTGAATTCCATGAACGTAATTTGTCTTTTTAACAAAATATAATTAAAATAGTGTAATCATTACAATAACATAAATGTTGTTTTATGATATTAATTTTTTCTTAAAATTTATTTCACTATTGTAATGCGGTGCAATATTAATATAAAAACCTTATTTTCCTTTGCATACACCAGGAAATATCTTTTTTAAGCGGAAATGAAGAAAAAAGCATAGCAAATTGTTTTCTGAACATGTGATATATATTTCATCAACTTATAAATTTATTTCATTCTACAAATGTTTCAAAATGAGAATTACAATTTTAATATTTCTCTTTGTTATCATTTTTCCAATGATATCTGTCAGTAATTTTTACAATAAAAGAAGAAATGTTTAGAATAATGTGAATGTTCTTGTTGTAGTTATCCGAACAAAATGGATTAATAAAAGCAGGATTTGATGAAGAACATTTTGAAAAAGATTGTGGCGGAGGCAGACGCAGACGGAGAAGTAAATATTTTTAAATGTTACTGAATAATTAGTGAATGTATGCATTTACTAGTAAGTTTATACAATTACTAATTTCATGAGTTCGTGGGTGAAATTTATACTTTTACTAGTAAGTGTAAATGCAGCATATACCTACATGTATATCAGAAGTGAATAACCTAAAGAAACATAACCTAAAAGGAAAACAAGTGCAACGGCTTCAGTGTTGCCGGTTTGAGTTTTTTATTTGGGATTCCAGCAATACATTTTAGTAATAAGGACCGTGAATGTATAGTTGGAACCAAATCTTTCCAGCTAAATAATTTTAAAATTTTTCTGAATTCAATCGTACAACCATTTTATATCTTTACATAACAAAAATATTGAAAAATATTCAATTGAAATTTAAATAAATTTTTATTTTATAGTCATTTTTCAGTAGGCTATGTATGAAAAACAAAAACTTCTATTTGTCAATTTGTATTATTTAGGATATAAATAATAATAATAACCTAATAGAATACTGTTTATAGCGTTACTAACAAATATTTTCCGACGACCACTACGAAAAGTACATAAATTCACACGCTAAACTATTACTGAAAGTTGGTCATTGCACATCACTAGCAATGCTGTGTGATATGAAAGCTCGTTAGCCAATCAGATGCGTCCGCAACTGTGTGATATGATTTTATCACACGCTGCGATAACTGAGCGAACTAACCTAAAAATTTGTATTTAAAAGTTTGACAGTTGCAGATAATTTATTGAATTTACACGGATTAAGAAGGTTGAACCCTGATTTATCAAATTTTAACATAATTTTTGGTGAACTCTGATAGCAATGATGTTAACATAATCTGTTTTCATATGTATATACAGTTATGTCAATTCAAAAAATTGTGGTCGTCGGAAAAGTATCGTGTACAACACGTGCTGAAAGGGTATATCCAACTTTCAGCACTAGTTATACAATATACTATTGTTTCATTTTAATTTAAGGACAATTGTTTTTCATACGTAGCCTACTGAAAAATAACTATAAAAATCAAATTTACTTAATTTCAATTTAATTTTTCTCAATATTTTTGTATGTACGGATATAAAATAATCATATGGTTGAATTCAGAAAAAAATACACAAATATATATACAGGCTGTTTCTTTTAAAACAACTAGCGCTTTTTTGGGCGAACTAACAACTTTAGAGAAAAATGTTTTATACCAAAAATGAACAAGAATAAGGGGATAATGTATCAATAGTAATAGACCGAATATTTAACCAGTGGTTCTCAAACAGTAGAACAATATATATTTTATACATAGCCTACTGAAAAAGAACTATAAAAATCAAATTTACTTAAATTTCAATTTAATTTTTCTCAATATTTTTGTTATGCAAGGATATAAAATAATCACATGGTTGAATTAGAAAAAATAGTATATTATGTTATTAGGAGTAGAAAGCGGTCTTTTTGTGTTGAACCCAGCTATTGCGGCCGAGGCGCTAGCCGAGGCTAGGCAAGCTGGGTAAAACACAAAAAGGGCGTTCTACTCCGAATGACATACACTATTTTTTCTTCAAGTGTTTCAAACAATTTTGACATTTTTTTTGGAATTTTTTAATTGTAGTATTTGCAATTTCAGCCAAAACTGGCTGTGTACACTACAAAACAAAAACGATAGAACTGTCAAATAACAATTTTCAATATAATGTGTGTTGCTGTGACAACTGCCGCCGCCAGCGGTGAACTAAGACACTAACATTTTATTACTAGTACAACAATAACAACATTTTTGTACTAGTAAGACAATGAGTAACTTCTATAGTGTGTGTACAGTAGCATAATTTTAATATTATAATACGCTTGAAGAAAAAAATATTTTCTTCTCTAATCGGATGTCCCCCTTGGCCTTCTATAAAATCTTCTTATAGTATTTTATTGTATCTTTAATAATATAGAAATTATTTGAGCTCGTTCAGCTGTTACACCCTCTATGCTTGTCTAATGAGATCCATACAGAGATTGAAGTATCTTACGAAAAAAGATACTCGATGATATCTAAGATACTTTTAAAATATTAGATACTTCCTATTTTATGAGTAATGCATCTTCATTTTAAATACTTTTAAAAATTATCTGTATCTTTTATCTTAAAAATGTATGTTAGATACTTCTGAAATATTTAATTAGGTACTTCTATTTAAATTTTAATTTAAAGATACGTGGAAATTCCCAGAACTTTTGCCCTCCTAACCACGGTGATGCAGTTGCGTATAGCCGCCAGAAAAAACAATGCGCCGTGGGTCAAATGCCTTTTAATTGAAAGTTACATTTTTTCAAGGGATGTTTTTCTCCTTTCATATACAAAAATAAAATGCCAGATCACAGAACATTTTAAGAAAGAACGGAAATTTCAGGGGGGGGGGGAGTTTGAAGAGATTGTCATTCATGTGAATCGACATATTACTATATAATGATTGCGAATAAAAGTCTTTTGTTTGTGTTTAGCTCGTAAATTTTTTGTAAATTTTCCGAATAGATAATGTAATTTTATTAACTATACAGGGAGAACTACAACACCTACTCCACCAACACAGACAATCCCCACGGTTCGACCGCCTTCAAATACTACAGGAACGCCGCGTTTACAATAAGACAAACTAGGCAACTGGCGCCCAACAAAATAGAGCCCCCATTTTTACAACTGGAACATAACCTAATTTTAAAACAATTATAATGCAATATACAAATAAATAAATGCGTAGCAATATTTTATTTATTCCATTAACAATGACTCAAGGTTCATAGATTATTTCAGAACAAATAATAAAATATTTCATCTAATTTTTAATCTTTTCAACAATGGAAACTGTGGCATTGACAGAAATAATACGAGTAAACAATAATAAAACAATAATTAGTTTCATATCGTGCTACATTTGCAAACGGAAGAGATATAGATAAAAATGAACATTATAGAAATATTTACGGGGTATATAAAAGGATAAATAATGGAACCTGTGCTAGATGAATATGATATTTGTTTTATTTAAACATCTATTTGAATTTGTGAACACTGTGTACAAAAGAATGAAGTTTACGTTTCTTATGTTCGTCGTAGCAATTATGCTAATCGCATATATCGTAAGTATCAATAAATTTTGATAATATTTAATTGTTATAAAAACGTTTTATAATACATAATATTTTAGTACGCAAAGCCAGTAAAAGATAAAGAATCTAGTATGGAGTTTCCTGGAAAAGGACACCATTATGGAAGGGATAAACATGGAGCCCCATGCTATTATGGAAGAAGTAAGTATTTTTATTGAAATTTAGAGTATTTGTAGAAAATAACACACAGTTTGTAAGTATTTAATGTTTAAATGTATTACACATTAAGAAATTTTATAATATTTACATTTTAACTTTACTTAAAAATTTCTAAATTATAAACATATTAGGTATTTTTAAATATCATTACTCATATGTATTATGTTTAATTTTAACAATTTTTTTACGACTTACAAAAAGTTGATAGCAGAATGAATAACACAGCTATGTTATAAAAATTTAATAAACACACAAAGTAGTTATTTATGTATCAAGGTACTGAAATGCTACTTTTTATCACGAATGTGGAATTTAGTGGCCGAGGCTGTAATGCCGAGGAAAATAAACTATATGAGTAATAAAAGGAACTTCAATGCAGAGACGAGGTGCATATTAAATTTTATTTCAATTCGAAAAATTGTAAAAATTAAAGGAATATTTATGTTTATAGGTTATATTGACAAATTTGTTAGTTGCTGTCAGTCAAACCAACTTATGTTCAATGTTGCGAACCTCCGGACATTGAAGTTGTAATAAACATTGAAAATTGTTTTATCTAAAACTTCTTCATCGGAATTATTTAATTCGTTCTTCTTGCATTTTATATACAAATTTACTATTGTATAGCGTACATGTACCCAAATTATCTTATATGTACTATAATTATCATACGGTTGGCAACACTGCTTTTGTATGGAATCGTCATATAATGGATTACTTTAGTGTCGATTTTTTAACTTAATGATGATTTTTGTGCACTTTAGTGACGATTTCAAATAAAATTTTGTTTTCTACAGCAGATTTTAAAGTGTACAGGTGTCTCATTTTCGATGTTTTTTTTAAGGTATTTCGGGTAATATTAATGATAGAGCGAAACCGTTTGCACATTGCAGGGTCAACTTTTCGAGAAAAGTTTAATAGTCACCACAGGAATTTTCGATCTTCTTTTGTTTCTGAGCTACAGGCAAAAACTCGTTTTTCGCTCATTTTGAAAATATATTATACCTTATATATTATGATAGTTAGAGAAAAAATGTTCCTATAAAAATTTTACCGTTTTTTAAATAGAATAAAATGGCGTAATTAGATTTTTTGAAAACTTTATAATTCTCGAGATATAACACAAACTTTTGATTTTTTAAATGGGAAGCTATGTTGAAATAGTCTCGTCTTTTTGCTTATTTTATAAGCTTTTCAATGATGTATAACGAGTCTACATTCTTTTGTTTTAAACATTAATAAAAGATGAATTATTAATTTATTGGGGTGAAAATATTGGAAATTATTAAGAAACAAATGAAAAAATCTATTCCAGATCATCATTTGTATATTTCTATTAGTGTTTGTTTCAGTTTTACTCATTTTTTCAATGTATTTACTTCAAAAGCATATTAAACCATTTTGTTCAGATTGTGTCAAAGCCTACTGTAACGTCGATAAATAGTAATTTAACTAACCCGAAAATAATTGATTTCTCGTATTTTTTAAATGTTATATCAAAAAATCAGGGTTTTATGTTCCAAAATTTCTATATTTAATCACCCTATGTACAGGACAAATAATATTTGAAAAATTTGTTGCTTGGAATATCTGGTATGAAAAGTAAAACAAAATTTAAATTTTCCTTCTTTTTAGACTTTCCACCACCTTTCGGCGCGCCAGAATCTACCACTACGCCATCAACCACAACAGTCGAAACTAGTCGTCTAGTAAAGAAACCAGTTAAAAATTAATGGTTTTCAGAACGCCGCCCTACTGTTGCCCCTACTACAACTGCAGCCCCAACGACCACTCGACAACCACCTACAACCACTGTAGCACCCACAGAAGAACCTTCTTCGGAAGAACCCTCAGAATCACCGGAAGAACCAACAGAATCTCCTGAAGAACCTACTGAAGAAACACCATCCGAAGAACCGGATCCTACCAGTGAAGAAAATGAAGCTATTGAATTATTGGCGTAATAATTTGTAATTTGTTTTGTATTTTTTGCATGTTTCTAATAAACAGACATCTAGTGGCGTATTTTGAAAGTAAGAATGTTTACGTCGAACGTCGCGCTCCGCTCTAATAATCAATGACAGCTTTTGACACTTGGCATTTAGAGAGTACATAAAATTTTAAACAGTTTGCTACGATTTCAGAACAATATTTATATAGGCAAGCATGGAGGAGGCTGTAGATAATCTTGAAAAGCATGTAAGAATAATTATTTTACATCCAGACTGATTCGTGTTAGTGGAAACAGTATCTATATTCTTGTAATTTGTGTACATTCTACATTTTGTATTTTGTTAGGTAAAAAATACAGATCAAAAGCTAGACACACTAGCTCTGAAAGTAGAGAATGTTGAAAAAGAGATTTTCAGAGAAGATAATGAAATAGAAGTGTTCAAGCTGTTGAAATCAGTGACTGAAGTGAAAAATGATTATCAGAACCTAAGAAAAGAAATTTTGGAAGTTCAAGAACTCCAAAAGCAGTTAACATGCTCATTAAGGGCACAATTAAAGTTAGTACATGGGAGGTTTAACGTTTTAAAACACAAAATTACTTTCAATGCTCAAGAAAACCAACAACAAGAATGAAAGTAAGTAATAGAAACATATCGTTACATTCAAAGCTGTGATATTTTGTACCAAACCAATTGTAAGTCAATTATCGTTCATTCGGGAATTTTGATAAAGTTAGTATTGCATTTTAGGGATATAAATCATTTCACGCTTTATTTTCCCATTTACGAATGTATCGCCACTAATCATCAATCATCAGCCATTCAATCATAAAGTCGAGATTTTTGTTTGAAATTATTAATTTTTTTGCAAAATAGAAACCGCTAAATCGCCCAATAACCTCACATAAGAGGTCGGCGACATCCTTCAACTGTCTGAAGAGGACGCCAATGCTTCTCAATTGTTTCCAATTATAGTATGTTTTCCAAGAGTTGCTTGATCAACAATCTATTCAAAATATGAAATAGTTGTTGATTAAGGCAGTATTTTCTAAAAGAGTAAATGATTGTGATATTATTTTAAGTGTGTTTGTTTAATACATGTGTTACTCTTTTAGTAAAATGCTCTAGCTTATCGCTGTTAGCAGAAGCTATGTTTAGCTAAGTTTTAGTTGCTGAATACCATAAATTTATAGAGAAACATATATCGTATGTTTCAAAAGTCATTGTGCCAAATTATAGTATACTTGGTGTCTACTGAATGTTATTTATTCATTGTTATGGATTGTTACACTATAAACTTGTTTGAATTTAATCAAATTCTAAATTTGTAGGCACCAATTGTTATCTTTTGGAATATACATGCATTGCACGAATTTATGTATTTTTAGCACTATATTTATATACATTATATACACACAAGCATGACAACACAATAATTAATGAATCTGTAATCAAATTTATTAAAAGTCAATTGTATTGAGACGAATTATACAGCGTACAAAGTCGTTACAGATTTATTCTAATAATCACAGATTCTAAAAGCGTGTACTAACTTGTACTAAATGTTTCTATATATGCCCGTTGTACGTTTAACACTATTTAAATGTATGAAAATATATATCACTGCATGTTCAAACTACATGTATGGAACCCATGCCAACATTTTATACGTTTTATTTCGGCTTATGCTCTTAAAATATTATTCCAATTTATAAACTAATTTTATTATTTATGATTGTTTCAGAACTTAAATTTAAGTTTGCATGTTACTTCGCATGTTTTATAAAATATATTTACTGTTTCATAATTTTTTAATATTTTTTAATGCATTTGAATATATAAATTTGTTAAATATAATAACAAAACATGCCTTATGCAATATCTTCCTATCTTTTTTACAATACTAGCGTTTTTTGTCTATTTTCATAACAATAATAATTGAAAATGGACAAAATCTAAATAATCTTTTGCTCAATCCCAGGCACAATACTTCTTAGGCAAGCAACAATGTGTATAGAACATATCGTTTATATCTTAATATTAACATAGATTTAGATGTAAGCATTTGTATTGATGTACAACATTTATTAATTTATTTAAACTAAATAATACTGTAAACTGTTGTAATTGGGTTCTATTATTTCATTTCCAGTCCTTTCTATCCTTTATTGTATAGTACGTGTGTCTACTTTTTTTATGGACCATAGGAGATACAATGGTAAAATTTTCATATGGCTGTAAATTCTGCCCTATTAATTTTAGAACTAAAGTGTAAACATAAAAAATGTTCAGAATTAAATACTGCATCAAATTAGCCTAAATTTGTTGATATAATAGGTTCTTGCCATGAGATAAACGTAAAATAAAATATCCGTCTTTAAGCTTTTTACAGAGTGCCATGCAAGACAAAATATGCAATTTAAATAGTCATATTATTTGACTTTGACAGATAAAAGTTTATTAATTGATATTTAATTGTTAATATTGTTCCATTGAGTTTTTTCTGCGATGGCAAATGTATCCATGCTTATTGATAAATAATTTAATGAATTCAATAATTTTAAAAACTTTATGACAGATGTCATCTGTCAAATTCAAGCAATACAACTGTTTAAAATTTTGTGGTAGTTCTCATGGCACTCTGTAAGTAGCTAAAAATTATTACTTTTATTTTGCCTCTCTTTCGCAAACGAAACGCATTCAAACAATAATTTTGGACTTTTTAAATGCAGTTTTTAATTCTGAACATTTTTTGTATTTACATTGTTGTTCTAAAATAAATAGGGCAGAATTTACAGTATTATGAAAATTTGACCATTGTATTTCCTATGGTCCACAAAAAAAGTAGACACACGGTATATAAATATAATATACGTATATATTTCGCGAATTTGGAATCGTAGCTGGCCATGCCCAAACGTCAAACGCAACGTAGCGTAATTGTTTTGTTTCTCTCTAACAACGAGTATTATTGTTGTGCGCTCTGCAGTATTTTACAAAATATTAGTGTAATATTACAAATTTAAACATTGTGGGTGTTATAAACAGATTTTTTATTAAATTGTGCTTGTTTTAATATATAATTTGCGCCTTAAAACCAAAAATTTGTTCCAAGAATCTGAAGATGAAATTTGGTACTCGAAATAACGTCTACGAAAAGTAAGAAATTTTGTTTTTATTGATTATGGGTATATTTCTTTAAAATAAGCGAATAAAAGCTGATTGCAGGCCCAAAAATGGGTAATAAGCCGTAATAATATATTAATTATTCCAATTCAACATATAAAATGTATTAATTCAACAATCAAATTATTAATTACAACAAAGCAATGTATAAATTACATTTAAATAAATTTTATTACAATATATTTTAACAATGCTCATCTATTCATGATTTGGATGTGGCAAATCTCAATTTATTTAATATTTATTTTATTATATTTATAATTTATTTCTCTTTTCGTTAATTTCATCAAATTTCTAATTGGTTTCAAATGGTTTTATCTTGTTCGACTCCGTCCGGTCCACGCTCATTCGAATGTGGTGCCTTGCCGTGTGTAGTCGTAGTGTTCATGTATTGTAGAAAATGGCGAAATTGTTAATATCTTTCAAGAAACTTGGGGAAAATGGTAAATATTTTCTTTTTACAATCCGCTAAAGTTGTTCTTATATATATACAAGATAAAAATAACGGTTTTATATGGTTTTGTTACAGTTTAGATAGAATAATAAAATTGTATACCTAGTTTATAAACAATGATACAGCGAAACATGGATAAAATATTCGAACAATTTATTCGATATAGTGTCGTTTGTAATCCATTTTATATATGTATTATTATATTTATATTTCTCTTCATTCTATTGTTTTATTAATTATTATATTTAATTGATTGATATTCATACCTACCTAATCATATTATTTATTATTGGACATATTTAACGAAAGTATACATAGATGGTGTCGACGAACACAATATCGCGTCGAAATTTGGAATATGAGGTAGTATATATACTACCTCATATTCCAAAACATTTAAAAAATTCCAGTAATACATTTAAAATACCGGCTTCTTAAGGCCACAAGAGGGGAAGGAAGTTTAACGTCCTTGGTATCCCCAAGTCTCCTAAAACGATGTGGCCTTAAGAAGCCGGTATTTAAAAATGTATTATTGGAATTTTTTAAATGTTTTTTACCTCCCGCTACCCTTTGTAAGGGAGGTATAGGGATCGTGCTAAAAATCGCATATCAAAATTTTGGCTCGGATTTTGGTGTAAATCAGATAACCGGAAATGGCACTTTACTTGAAGCTCAAAATAGTTATTCTTAGATAAATATCTTTAAATAATATTTTTTCAAGATTTATGTTATTATAAAAATTAAAGATTATTAAATTTTCTACAGATTTACATCAATACTTTTTTCATATATTTTAAGGATAAATTACGTATAATTTAAATCCGGAAGCCTACACTTTGAACAAACACAATTCCTTGGTTACACAGCTCATGTCTCAAATGTATGTAACTGACAGATAAATGTCATTGTCAAAGAACTAATTTCAAATTAATAGTAACGTTTTAAAAAGAAAATATTAAATAGAACCATAGTTATATGGAATATAACAATTCATTTTCCAACATAAGTAAATATGTAAGTATGTATATTTATAGTATATTATGATATAAGTGTATAAGCTAGCCTTTAAAGCACGCACGTCAAGTTTAAAGCCGCGTCGCGTAGCGGAGTGGCTTTAATGTCGTAGTGCTTTAAAGGCTAGCTTATACACGTGTATCATACGCTATTTTTTATTATAAATGCATCATAACCATTTAAAACTGAAAATTATTGCAAATCATACGGTTTTGATTTTTGATCCAGTGAGTTTAAGCGTTTCCAAGGAGACAGTTAGCAATTATTCGTATTGTTTAAGTTGTCAACAAGTCAATATTTTTTCACGTGATTGTGAGAGTGAGAAATGAATGAAATTAAAGAATTAGCTGAACAGGCGGAGTTAAGATTAATTCCGCCTAAATCTAAAGACGCGTATTATAAGGAATACGAAAAATTAAATAAATGGATGGAAAATAAAAATGCCGTAACTGTGGATGAAACACTCATGCTGGCCTATATGAACCAAATGGTATAACGGTAACTTGTGAAATTTATTGTACTTATTTTGTGTTTCGTTATAGTCAAATCAGTATAAACCTTCATCATTATGGTGCATTCATTCCAAATTACAAGCAATGCTAAAACTTAAGAAAGGAGTAAACATAGCTACTTTTCATAAATTGCATGCTTTCATGAAAAGCGTTAATAAAGGCTACGAGCCGAAAAAATCTTTCGTATTTTCGGAAGAACAGTTAAGGAAATTTTTTATTGAAGCCCCAGATAATACCTACTTATTTTTGAAGGTAAGCGCGAGATTATGATATTTTTTACAAAATTTAATAAATATTTTATTTTAAAGGTGGTAGCCATATGTGGAATATTTGGCTCATGCAGGATATATGAATTATGTGATTTGCGCCTGTCTGATATTAAAAAAGAAGGTTCTGTTTTAATTATTAATATTCGACCATCAAAAACCGAAAAAGGTCGAAAGTTTGCTGTGGTTGATAATGATGACATATCGTATGTCAAATTATTTAACAAATACCTATCTCTACGTCCAGAAAATATATCTACGGATAGAGTATTTTTGAAATACGCCAATGGAAAATGCATTAAACAAGTCGTTGGAATTAATACTTTTGGAAAATGTCCTTCTCTTCTGGCGCGTTTCTTAAATCTTCCTGACGCTACAAAGTATACCGGACACGCGTTCAGGCGCAGTTCTGCCACAATCATGGCAAACAGCGGAATGAGTGTGGATGAACTGAAGCGCCAAGTAGGATGGAAATCATCAACGGTAGCGAGTGGATATATTGAAGAATCCATACAGAACAAAATATCAGTCACGAAACGCATTGGAGAGGCACTTACCAGTACACAAACTATATTAAAAGATAATATAGACATTCCAGCAAACGGCGACAGCGAAACTATAAATACCCAGCTAAAATCCTGTAATTTCCATATTGCTGACAACAAAAATTGTAATTTTTATATAAATGTTATTCATATTAATTGTCATTTTTCGTTACCTAGGTAACTCAAAAATTTAGCGTGTTTTTATGGTCGATTTAAACACGCTTTGGCGTGTTTTAAAGAGGGATTATGATGCATGTATAATAAAAAATTAATAAAAATTAAATGGCGGGAGGTACTGTGTTGACCACATCAGTCTTTTTCTTTTGAAAAGTTATCTATCCTGGAGTCTCAGATCAGATGCATTTAATACGGCCCTGCATTTTATTTTACGTTTACTTCAATAAATTTTGTAGCTCTCTACAAATTTTACAAATAAATGTATTAGATAACATAATATACAGTAATTAAATTAATTGTCATGCCAGGTAAGCATTCTTTTATTAATTTTTGTGATGCTATAAAATAAAATGTTTTTGGTTAGTAATATATCTGGCTTCGGCTTCCATTGTATGTGTAGTCTGTCTCAAGTCTATTGTAAGTTGAAACAACCAGTATTACTAGGTAATTTTATTATAATAATCCTTTTGACTTTAGAAACGCACAAGTTGAGATCTCGTTCTTAGTATTCTTCATCATTCACGTGTATACGAGGTGTGTTCAAAAAATATCGCGAATTTTGTGTTTTTTCAAAAATTATTTATTTATTCATGAATATCTATTTTGTCCCCTTCCAAGTAATCCCCATGAGATATTATACACTTGTGCCAACGGTTTTTCCAATCTTCAAAGCACTTCAAAAAATCATTTTTTTTTATCTTGTTCAGCTCCTCCTTCGATGCCGTCTTTATCTCGTCAAGCGTAGCGTAACGTCGTCCTTTCATGGGCCTCTTCAGTTTAGGGAACAAGAAAAAGTCACAGGGGGCCAGATCTGGGGAATACGGTGGCTGCGGCATCATTAGTGTGTTGTTTTTGGCTAAAAAGTCGCGCACAAGCAACGATGTGTGAGCAGGGGCGTTATCGTGGTGCAAAAGCCAATTTTTGTTCTTCCACAAATCCGGGCGTTTCTGGCGGATTGCTTCGCGCAAATTGCGCATAACTTGCAGGTAATATTCCTTATTGACCGTTCTACCCTGTGGCAAGAACTCATGATGCACCACGCCCCTGCAATCGAAGAAAACTGTCAGCAAAACTTTCACATTCGACCGAACTTGGCGCGCTTTTTTCGGTCTTGGTTCGTGCGGCAGCTTCCATTGAGATGATTGAACTTTGGTTTCCACGTCATAACCATAAACCCACGATTCGTCACCAGTTATGACCCTCTGGAGCAAATTTGGGTCGTCGCGGACAGAGTCCAACATCTCATTAGCAATGTTCATGCGATGCTGTTTTTGGTCGCAAGTGAGCAATTTTGGTACAAATTTCGCGGCGACCCGTCTCATGCCCAAATCATTGATAAAAATCGAATGGCACGAGCCAATCGATATGTTTAGGTCCTCAGCAACTTCTCTAACGGTGATTCGACGATTGGCCAATATCATTTTCTCCACTTCATTAATTTTTTCGTCTGTTGTTGAAGTGCTCGGGCGTCCGGCACGCTTTTCGTCGTTCACATCTTCTCGGCCTTCTGAGAACATTTTGTACCACCGATAAACGTTGCTTTGGTCCAAGGTAGCTTCTCCGTATGCCACAGTCAACATTCGGAATGCATCCGCGCACTTAATTTCGTTTTTCACACAAAATTTGATACAGGTTCTTTGTTCCATTTTTTTGAATAGGTAAAAATCGAAGACGATCCAAAACACGTGCAAGCAAAGCAGCTGTCAACAATTAAGTGAACATTCAAAATGGCCGAGCTTGTCGACATAAGTGAGAGACATGAGTACCAACATAAAGCCACAAAAAGATCGAAATTCGAATATACGTAACCCGCGAAAATTCAAAATTCGCGATAGTTTTTGAACACACCTCGTATACCTCCACCCCGTCCACCGAAAAAATCTATTTATAGACTCCGAAAGTACAGCTACTAAACAATATATAACTGACTCGTCCGCCATATTGGTGCCAAAATCAGTGCAGTAAATTATGAAATAAAAGTACATTTCTTATAAGTTTATATACTAACTATTTTTCATAATTAAATATAACTTCCATATTTGCCATTTTATACTTATTTAAAATTATAAAACTATATTCGAAAGCGTGACGTCAAAATCGAGTGGGTTTGTAAGTATGGCTGTGGTAAACAAACCACTTTACTGCGCAATTTACCATATTTTAAGTACACACCCAGTTATTTGCGCGGTAATTTGCTTTGTTCACCACGGCCACACTTTCAAACCGGATACATATATCAGGGTTTGTAATTCCCGCTCGATTTTGACGTCATTACTTTCGGAGTCTATTGAAAATATAATAAGAAACTATTTTGATTTGTTGTTGCCACTATTACCACCACCTCATCTCATAGACACTTTCTTCTTTCCAGACCTCAGCCTCAGCAGCCGCATAACAATCCGAACAGGCGGAGCGCCTTCAAAGGGATTCAAGAAGCAAGGGGTCTAGGATTCTCGCAACAAGTTCGCCAGCCCAGCCGTGAGTTCGGGATTGAGTGGGTGAGTGAAATGATAAAATTTTATTTTTTTTTTTGGATTTTTGAAAGATTTTGATAATGTTTGGGTATACAGTAGTGTCTCCATACTCGATACCGAATTAAAGGAACGGGAAATACTTTTAGATTATTATTAAACACGGGATTATTGAAAAATGTAGTAATATTGAAATATGCAATAAGGAATTATAGTTTTATTGACAAAATAATAATAATAATAATAATAATAATAATAATAATAATAATAATAATAATAATACAATTTGGAAATTATTGTGACGTAATTTAGAATTTCATTACGTAAATAAAAATAAAAAATCGTAATAACGTTATGGAAAAAAATGTCTCGGATTATTGGAGTACCGAGACCGAAATTATACTGTATTACTTCCAAATATATTACAAAATTGGATGTGTTTATTAATTATTATGTTTTATTCTAAAAATGATACCAAACTTGTATTTTTTTTTAAATATTAGCTCTTTTTAAATTGAAGTAACAGCTGATTAAAACGTTCCTGTTTCTGTTTTATATTTATGAGTTAGATACGTACAATTTTAGAGAGTAAGTATTGGATAGTATAATACGCAAACCGATTTAGGCTTGATTTACATTAGCGGTACACTGACGGTACGGATATTTCTTGGTCCAATGTATTTTAATTGACCCATTTACATCAACATTCACGGTACAATGACGGTACGATGACGACCCTTTAATATTTACTGATTTATATTCCGTCACCGTACCGTTATTGTACCGTCATTGTACCGCTAATGTAAAATCAAGCCTTAACCTTCAAGTTTTTTTTTTACTGTTATTTTGTAAATTCGACTGTAGAGTTTATTTTACTTTTTATGATTCAATTCATATTATTGAAAGTGAGATCCTGACAGCTGTCCTTCTAGTTATGCTTTTATAATACAGAGAATTTATTTTAAAATGCAACATATGGTTAATCACTTCCATGGTTACTCACTACCTCACTACTGTCAAAAATGACAGCAATGTAATATTTGTCCATTTGGTTAGGTGGAAGAGCAGCCTTGGGCTGAACCTCGCCGTTGATTTATATGTCAATAAAGTATATTATTATTATTATTATTATTATTATTATTATTATTATTATTTTAAAATGCAACATTATAAATAGTATTGCAGCACAGGAGATAACTCCAGAACACATCACAAATGGTGACAATTCTTTCTATTGCCGACTAGGATATTGCCTCAGGGTGAATGGGCTTATTTTTGAACATTTAGTATATTAAAATTACGTATGTTTGTAAGTCAAAGTTTGTTAAGATGTGCTACATTAAAGTTTTGAATTTTTGTTAATCGTATGTAGGCTAATTTATTGGTAATTAGTATTAATAATACAAAACTACAAATTTTGTATGTTGCATTTTAAAATGGACAAATATTACATTGCCGTCATATTTTGACAGTAGTGTGTAACCATGGAAATGACTGATCATATGTTGCATGTTAAAATAAATTCTCTGTATACCAACGTGTATTATTTGATACGTTTTTACAATAGTATAATTCTACATACTTTGTTGACGCTTACTCAACAATTAACGATTATTATTTGCATTTTTATCAATATGCAATGTCAAACCCTTATACCACTGAAAGTACTTGTGACGTCATATGCACCAACCGCTTGCAACTGTCATTTATGTTTACCATGTGATGCTAGTGTAGTTTTTTAGTGATTTTTGAATGAAAGTTTTATTTATTTATTATTATTTATACTTTTATTTATTCAAAACTTATTGCCAAATGTCTACGAATACAAATTTTGAAAGAATCCCAGCAGAAATTCTCGAAAAGTAAGTTTTTTATATAGAGGTTATGTCCTATTCTTTTAAACTTTTTGTATGATGTTTTTAGAGTTAAAATATTAGATAAAGAACTAAAAGAGGAGGATATAACAGTAAAAGGATATTGCAAAAAGAAATGGGCGTTGATAGAACAGTTTTCTCCCAAAAATGTTGTGAGAAAAGTAAAAAAACTGGAGAAAACTATTTCTCAAAACAAAGTAGATATAGTAAGGTGTTTACTTTTACTTTTTTAATAGTTTCTAACATATTTTCTTGTAGAAACAAGGGTATTTACAAATGTTAGACATTATAAACATAGAAATTTTAAATTCTAACGATATTCCGGAGAAAAGAGTTTTGCGTCCCCGGGAAAACTTAAATGTAAAAGAAGATAAACCAAAGTTAAACATTACTCAAACAATAGATAATTCTTTAAAAAATACAATAACAGTAGATGATTCTTTAAAAAATACAATAATTAGTAATTTTTTTAGTAAAATACTTAATAAAGACAATGCCATTCTTTTTAATAATAGTAATAACATTCGTATTAAACGTAAAAATAATGAAAATTCAGAACAAACTTGTAAAAAAATTAAATTGGAATCAGTACAAAAACATAATAATCTCGTATGTGATATTTGTAATCAGGGTCTTAAAAGAGTTATATTATACAAAGGACATGCCAAAAATGCTGTAACTGAAAATATAGCGATAGAAAAATTAGACATAGAAGCACAAAATAAATTTAAACTTAGTCAATTTAATGTGTACGATAAAAACAATCATCTATGTCCATTCGATACGGGTTTAATACAACAAAATATTCTATATTTTTCGGGTTATTTAAAACCTATAGATGACGATTCTAACAATAATATATTTGTTAAAGATTGCCTTATAAAATCATGGTCCTTTTGTCGTCTAGATAATAGCAAAGAATATTTTGTAACATTTACAACGAAATTAGCTCGATATTATTTATTAGAATGTAGCGTAGAATATAAACAATTTATGAATAATGTTTACGAAAAAATAAATATAAGTAAAGTAGTTTTAGAATTTTTACGAAAACATAAATATTGTAAATTTAAACAATTGTTAAACTTTAAATCGCGGCGAAATAAAATAAAAATATCACAATATAAACTAGTAAAACATGCGAAATTTATTTGTGAAAAAGTTTATGAAGAAAACAGTGCGTATATTAGTACACCAAGCATAAAAAAATTAATAAAATTAGCCGGTATCCAGTTTACTAAACACAAACATACAGACAGACTGAAACGTTATAAGCGGTCTCGAAATTTGACGAAAGCTACAACAACTGATTTAGTGCGCGAAGTTTTTGACTCATTTTTTCCGGACCATCTTGCGGTTAAATCTGAAAGTAAAACAGATGAAAAAACCGACTATTCTTTATTGTTATCTACTTGCAAAACTATTTTCCATGAAGTTTCATGGAGAGACAGTCCAATTTTAATAAAAAACGATCATACTTATTACAATTCCGCAAAAGTTGGTGATTTATTTATAAATTCCGGTGATCATGTTCTGCTACAACCAAAATTTCGAAACAACAACTTAATTATAGCAAAAGTAACTTACATGTTTGAATCGGATGAAAAATATTTTCACGCGCATCTTTTTTGCCGAGGAGAAAATACTGTTTTGGGAGAAACAGCAAATAGTTTCGAAATTTTTCAAATAGACGAATGTGAGAATATTCCACTAGGTTCTATACTTAAAAAAACAGATGTACTTTATAAAATTTCTAACGATAATGATAAATTTTACTGTCATAAACGGTATGACAGAAATCGTGCGCGTTTTGAAGATCTTTTTGAAGACCGACTTGAAAATGATGTTTGTAATGTAATATTAGGTTATAAACCGTGTATTTCGTGTAAAATTCAACAAGAAAAAAATAAATTTGATACTCCTTTTATGGATAAAAATGTTTTAAAATGGCGGAATGAAACCTACAATCTTGGAGATGGTGTCTATTTGGAACCAGGAACTTTCGACTTTAAAACCAGCTTTAAAAATAAAGAAGAGGTATTTAAAAATATATTTTAGGGATTTTATATTAAGTACATTTATATTTTAGACAGAAATTAAAGATATTGATGAAGATACATATCCAGAAATGTACAGAAAGAAAACTGATAACATTATAGGTATAGATATTTCCCAACCATTTTGTATAGGTTATGTACAAGAAATATATGAAAAACCAAACTCAAAATTTGAGTTGAAGGTTCAAAAATTGTATAGGCCAGAAAATACTCATAAGAGATCAGAATTATCCCAAAAATTAGATATAAACATCTTGTATTGGAGTGATGAACGTATGTACAAATATGAGAGTCACGCTAGAATGTGTGAGAATAAGAAAATCAAATAGGCATAATCAAAAATATTGCAGTCATTAAAACACCTGTATTCTCAGTGAAAATTTGCATCGTTAGACATTTTACCTTCAATAAAAGCTTTTGTAACTTATTTCGATAAGATTTTTAAAAGTTATATGAGATATTCTCACATTTTACGTCGAAATTTTTTAGAACAAACGGCATACATCTCAGTTGTTCTTACTATGCGCAGATCCCCATTGCGCATATCTTCTATCTCTTTAAATAGACCATTTCAGACATTCAAAGCGCATGCGCCAAGTGTTAGACTGCGACAAAACTTAGTGCCGTTTGCCGTATATCCATCCTTGTCTACATGACAGTTCTGTTTATTTCACAGTCTTTTTTGTTTTGTTGGTTTCGTTTTTCAAATAATTATGATGGGTATTAAACTTCCCCAAAATATTGACATTTGAAATGTTTTGTCTGGTTTGGAAAATAAAAAGTGGGGTTAAGTATAGTAATACAATATTTTATAATTGATTGATGAATATACTTAAATTTTTCACATACTAAAATAAGTTTTTATTTGTAAAATAAGAATTTAAACCATACAGTATACTCAAATTCATATTAACAACTCTTATGAAGTTCTAAAATTTAAAACTATATGCCCGGGTCACGCATAAATTTGAATTTCCGCCATTTAAAGGCACTAACTTTTTAGTTCAAAAACTAAATGTAGTGGTCGCTCAAATTTCTGAAATGGTCTATTGAAGAGGTCGATTGGAACTCATTTGGATTGAGCAAAAGATACCATGCGATAGCACTATGAAAAGAAAGAGATAATCATAGAATTCTAGGCAATAGACCAGAAAAGTTAGGTTAGAATTTGCCTTTGGCGCGAGTTCATAGTTTGAATTCCCGAGTATAGATTTCATATAGGAGTTTATTTTACAGACAAAAAAAAAAGATATTTTGTAAAAGAAATTAAGCAGCTCTTGCTAAGAATTCGATAGATTGCTTATTCAATAATAGATTGCAACAGTTTAAACCTGTAGAAAAGGTAAAGTAAGAAAATTATTAGAAATTAAAATGCTTGGTGCAAGCAAGGATACCGTATATCGTTGACCCATCAGTAAATAGGTCAGAACAATAGAAGATGAAGCATGCACGATCAAACTAAGACATACGTTCAATGAATTTTGTAGTGTTGTATTATTATCTAAATAATTATAAACTGTGCACAGTTCATGTGAATATTTTTGTAAGAATCTGGAGATAAAGGATCGGTCTAGATGCTACATATAATGCTTTGCATAAGAGATTTACTTTTATGAGATTTTTCGGCCTCTAAAGTTGAGCAAAAATTTCCTTGGTAAGAAATACATGGGGATTGAAATTATATTCTTAGCGTTATGAACTGAGTTTGAATTTCGCGCCTAAGTTTGACCGTTACACTTTTCTGGTCTATTGGTTATTTGTACAGTCCGTGCAACAAGTTTGATCGCTCGGTAACCTTCGCTCGTCTTCGTTCTGATTCGTGCTTACGAAAGATATTAGTAGATAACTATGCTTTATGCATGGGATTGTACAAAATTATTTCCCTTTCACTTCAACCTTGAAATGAGTTGCTATACTGGGGCTACTGTATCATTTTACGCCCGGTATTTTCATCTCTTGACTGTCAGTTGAAACGAAAAATGTCGCATCGAAAAATTGACACAAATGTGTAATTTTTATAATCTACCATATATTATTGGTTGGGAGCTTTTAAAAAGTGATAAGAATGGCGAAGTGTATTATTATTGAACTACTTTGAACATGAAAATAAAATGTTAAAAAAATATTCACCATGTATTCTTATTCTCAATAATTCTTGCGCGACTCTCGTGCTTTAGGATTTTTTTTATGACTTCTCCATATTTTTTTTATTATAGAACTTATTATACCTTTTTCAAAAGTGTGCGGAAAATGCTACCTTACTTACGGGGACAACATAAACATTCCAATTACAGACTGGTCCAACGAGGGACCAAACAGATTTTATTTTCTCGAATCATACAACGAAACTACAAAACAATATGTACCAGTAGCTGAAAATGGTAAATACATTGGACTTTATGATAATCTAAAAAATAATCCAAATCAAAAAACTTGTATTCCAAAATGGCCTATTTTGTCCGAACCCCTAAAAATCATGGACATTTTCGCTGGATGCGGCGGTTTAAGCGAAGGATTACATCAGAGTGGTATTGGAATCACAAAATGGGCTGTTGAAAATGAAACCAATTCAGCAAAAGCCTTCAAGCAAAATAATCCAAACACTACTGTCTATATCGAAGATTGTAACGAATTATTAAGTGATATAATTTCTGGGAAATTCAAAACAGAAAAAGGACAACGTCTGCCGAAAAAAGGTGACGTCGATCTTTTAGTAGGCGGTCCCCCTTGTCAGGGATTTAGCGGTATGAACCGTTTCACCGAAGGACAATATTCTTGTTTCAAAAATTCTCTCATAGTCTCCTACCTCTCCTATTGCGATTATTACCGCCCAAAATATTTCATTTTAGAAAATGTCCGTAATTTTGTGACATTTAACAAAGGTATGGTCCTAAAGCTGACTTTAAGATGCCTGTTAGCAATGGGATACCAGTGTACTTTTGGTGTCCTCCAAGCAGGAAATTATGGAGTACCTCAAATTCGAAGAAGGTGATTATAAATATTTTTAAGATGTGTGAAACATTTTTCGGTCCAGATCTATTATTTTAGCGGCGAAACCAGGAGAAATACTTCCGGAATATCCGGAACCTATCCATGTTTTCACGAGCAAAAGGGCTAATCCGTTGGATATTGTTATAGATAATTGTAGATACAATACAGGGAGTAAATGGTTAGATAAAGGTGCTCCGTATAGAACTATAACAGTAAGTGGTAAAAATTATTTATTTCACAAATGTTTCGACGATTGTTTAAAAATATGTCTTCAATAATTGCCATTCCCTTATATACTAAAGGTAGGAATTTAAAAATTTGAAACTCGAAAGTTAAAAGAGATATTTTTAATTTGTCTTCAAGATTGAACAATTCAAAACTAACGATATAATAGGGTATTCATTTTATTTTGTCCACTATTGCTATCTAAGCTATGAGGTTGGTTAAATTAGAAAATAATCGGCCCTATTCTGTAACTCGGCGGTTAATTTTTAACTACTGGTTAAAAAAATTAACCAATCAATTATGTTGATATATAACAAAAAATTGGATTTTTGGTTGTCAAGTCAATATCTATTGGATACATTTTTTAACCACTTGTTAAAAATTAACCACTTTGTTACAGAATGGGCCCCTATATCTATTATACTAGACTAGACTATTAAATGAATAAATAAAAAGTCTGATGTGGCCAGCACATTATCTTCCGTCAGTTATATGAGGCATGGCATTTACAAAAATTCTACCGGTAAACTGTTACCAGTAAACAGCTGTTTATCAGGTTATAGCTACCGGAATCGTTATTTTAAGAACGCGAGTGGTAAACAGGGTAGATCCATAACCTATGAAAAAACATGAAAATTTTAAACAGGTTAGAAATTTGACGTAGTTAACAAACTGAGCAGAATCCTACTTTGAACACATTTCCACTTTTAACGCGTGCGCTTCGCTTTGCATCACTACCTTTTTTTGAGATTAGATTCTTCATGAATCCGGTAGATGGATCTGGTAGATAATGTACAATTTTCGAACACGGTAACTTTTTACCACTCGTGTTTTCGAACACAGTCTGTAGATGCGGTATCTACCGGTAGAATTTTCATAAATGCCTATGTATTTTCATTTTCTATAAAATCCATACAGAAAGTTCCTTGCAAAAAATTCTAAATTTCTTGTATATACATTAGCTTTCGAGAGTTGTATGTATTTTATACAAATTCCATATAGAAAGCTTCAAAAATTATAACACAAATATACTACGAATATGTCAATTGCACTTGACACTGACATCTTTCAATCAGAATTTTCTTAATATAGTAGCTGTTTCTAGCATAGCTGGTTAATTTATGAAATTTAATTTCTTTATAATTTTATAACTCTATATCCATTTAATATGAAGTATAAAATGCAGTCAAATCGTATAGAGAATACAATGTTCTTTAATATTTATAATAACATTAAATGTGAAAAAATCTGATGTGGCCAGCACATTACCTTCCGTCAGTTATATGAGGTATTTACGAAAATTCTACCGGTGCACTGTTACCGGTAAACAGCTTATAGATACCGGAATCGATATTTTAAGAACGCAAGTGGTAAACAGGGTAGATCCATAACCTATGAAAAAATTTGAAAATTTGAAACAGGTTAGAAATTTGACGTAGTTAACAAACTGAGCAGAGTCCTATTTTGAACACATTTCCACTTTTAACGCGCGTGCTTCGCTTTGCATCAGTACCTTTTATTGAGATTAGATCCTTCACGAATCCGGTAGAAGGATTTGATAGCTATTGAACAATTTTCGAATACGGTAACCTTTTACCAATCGTGTTTTCGAACACAGTCGGTAGATACGGTACCTACTGGTAGAATTATCGTAAATGCGTATGAATTTTCTATAAAATCCATACAGAAAATTCCTTGCAAAAAATTCTAAATTTCTTGTATGTACATTACCATTCGACAGTTGTATGTATTTTATACAAATTCCATACAGAAAGTTTCGAGAAAAAAGATCCTATATTTCGAGTAAAATTGTAACATAAATATACTACGAATATGTCATTGCACTTGACACTGACATTTTTGAATCAGAATTTTCTTAATATAGTAGCTGTTTCTAGCATAGCTGGCTAATTTATGAAATTTAATTTCTTTATAATTTTATAACTCTATATCCATTTAATATGAAGTATAAAATGTAGTCAAATCCTATAGAGAATACAATGTTCTTTAATATTTATAATAACATTAAATGTGAAAAAATGATATTTAACATCGTTTTTTCAAGAAAAACTGTTAAAATCTTCAAATGAGGGTACTTCCGGTTGACCAATTATAACCAAAATCTAATCAGCTCTTCATATGGATGCAACGAAGAGGAATGCGAAAGAATTATAATTTTTGGAATTGGAGTATTAGAGTTATCGTAGACGAAAATTTTGTTACACACACACATCCACACACACACACACACACACATACAGACATCATCGTAAAAATAGTAAAATCGTATTCTAGGGACCTCAAAACGTGCTTATTCATCAAAAACTCACCACCGAATTTTTTGACCAAAGACAATACCTTCCTTACCTAAAGGTGACGGAAGGTAAAAATGATATTTAACATCGTTTTTTCAAGAAAAACTGTTAAAATCATCAAATGAGGGTACTTCCGGTTGACCAATTATAACCAAAATTTAATCAGCTCTTCATATGGACGCAACGAAAAGGAATACGAAAGAATTATAATTTTTTGAATTGTAGTATTAGAGTTATCGTAGACGAAAATTTTGTTACACACACACACACACACACACGCACGCACGCACACGCACGCACACACACACACACACACACACACACACACACACACACACACACACACACACACACACAAACACACACACACACATCATCGTAAAAATAGTAAAATCGTATTCTAGAGACCTTAAAACGTGTTTATTCATTAAAAACTCACCACCGAAATTTTTGACCAAAGACAATACCTTCCTTACCTAAAGGTGACGGAAGGTAAAAATTCATTCTACCAGTGGTTCTCAAAATATGGAAACCATCTATTTATTTTAAATGGGAACCTATTTTTTTTATTCGCTTCGGCCCCGTCCTGTTGGAGCCAGACATTCTCCAGACCGGATGCGAACCAAAGGGCGGTCGAATGTTTGCGAGCGGAACGTTTAGCGATTGCAAAATTGAGCGCATAACTGCGACACTGTCCGAAGTTGTTCACGTCTTTTCCTGACAACAAATCCTGTTTCTTATCCATAATATTTTTGGTTCGAAACTGCTTGGCGAGGGGAAATTTGGAGCCAAGTTTGGAACACGCGCTGGACGGCGGCTACAGACCCGTTCTGGTGGATGTAGGCTTCCACGGCAAAAAACCTATAAGAGATACGACTACGGCTAAATGGGACATGTGGTGCGCCTTACACCAATCGAAAGAGAAAAAAAGCATCTTTTTGAGGCAAAAATCATATATGGGTTCTATTTAAAAAATGCAAGTTTGTGTTATATCTCGAAAATTTACCGATAGAAAAATTATTTTTGTACGCCACTGTATAGACAATAAAAATATCTAAGTTTTTTATTTGAATATTTTTCTCGATTACTGATAATTTAGAAGTAATTTCAAAATGAAAATGTCGACCAAATTCAGTTTTCTGTCATTTTCTAATAAGCTATGAGAATTTTTGTCAGAACAAAAGCACATCTAAGATGGCCCCCCAAGGCGCACCACATATACCTTGATGGCCTTCGTAATCCGGACATCCTGTATACCTGAAGTTAAGAAAGAGCTTGTATGTTATGAATTTAAATAAATACACTTTGAACAGTTCTGTAGAACAAATACTTGAAAAACTAGTTACAATATCACAATTTTCTTTTCAAATTTACATTCTCCAAACATTCTGTCATATCTACGCATATTTTTGTAAAAATAGAATCCGTGGAAATGAAAATATTGACCCATACCCAATTTTAGGTACGAGATGCAATGTCAGACCTCCCTGAAATAAATAACGGGTGTGGTTCTGAAACTTACGAGACTCCTATAAGCCATTTTCAGAGAGAAATGCGGATAGGAGCTGAAAACATACTAAAAGATCATGTATGTAAAAAAATGCCCCCATTGGTGGAAGCCAGAATATCGTATATACCAACGACTAGTGGATCTGACTGGAGAGCCCTTCCAAATATTGAAATAACTTTATCTGATGGAACTAAAACCAACAAACTCAAATATAATTTTCATGATAAACGTAATGGAAAGAACAGCAAAGGTTAATAATATATAAATTGAAACGCGCCATGAAACTATCTCGAATCTTCTTCTTCTTCTTCATAGGGAAATTTCGTGGTGTTTGTCCCTGTGCCAGTGGTAAATCCTGTTCTCAAACATCACAAGAATCTACCCTTATACCGTGGTGTCTGCCTCACACAGCTAACAGACATAATCACTGGGCTGGTTTGTACGGTCGCATAGAATGGAATGGCGTTTTTAATACGACTGTTACGAACCCAGAACCTATTAGTAAGCAAGGGAGGGTCTTGCATCCCACCCAAAATCGGGTGGTGAGTGTTAGAGAGTGTGCTAGAAGCCAGGGGTTCCCTGATAGATTTATGTTTTATGGGAACCTAATGGATAAACATAGACAGGTAAAAGAAGCATGAAATATTATTTTTTACATCACCAGGATAATTTAAAAGTTTTTTAAATGGGATCCTGTACCATAGTAACAACACGGATCATTTATATTAAAGGCCTTAAATCTGTATGATAAGTACTATCGGAATTTAAAAAGTTATTATATTCCGTTCGCTGAAACGAGAGAATGTGGAACTAATTCTTGAACATAAACAGGTCATTCTATTGGTCAAAAGAGGATTTGGAGCCGAGCCAATAAACTGACTTGTTTCTTTTCAAGAATTAGTTCCACATTCTCTCGTTTCAGCGAACGGAGTATAGTTTCTAATACGAGGTAGCGTCAAAATGTTCCCGGAATTGGTCAATAACAATTTTTATTGACTATTTCACTCATAAAAAGTGGATGACCCCATTCATCTTTTGCACACACATTAACTATTAAACTATTATTCACGAAAGATGACTATTCAAGGTCATTTGTGAGCCGTCTGAAATAATATTACTTGCAGATAATTTCATTGCATTTTGTATGCATAGGCGTGCAACATGAAATATTTATGGACACATTTTAACTGAAAAAATAAGAGTAATTCATTTGAAAATTATGTTTCTTTCTAAATCATGCCGTTCTGAAAGATTTATGTTCTTGACATGTTTTTGCAAAATACAAAAACATAGACTTTAATTATAAACCAAAGAATAATAATTTGATTTAAACGTCAACGCCACTGAGTAAATATTAGCACAGAGGGCAGTGTAGTAGATAATTAGGTATCTGTAATTCTACGACATATGTCATTATTAGGTACAGTGTGTTAGAAAGTAATGCCACTATTTACGTATATCTGTCACACAACATAAATTAAATAGACATAGGTCAAATAATCTTCCTCTTTCTAATACAAAACGTTGCTAAGCTACTGCTATAAAGTGATGTGAATTCTTTCTTCGAACAAATAACTTTGAATAGTCATCTTTCGTGAATAATACTAATGTTAACACAATATAATAACGATAGACTATAAATTTTCACATTTTACTTTACATGCATTTATTTGAAACAATATACACCCTTTCAACGAATTTAAGATTGATGGCGTTTCATCCCTAATTTTTAGGTGGGAAATGCTGTACCACCACCAATGGGTAAAGCAGTAGGTCGAGAATTATTAAAAGCAATTGCCTCTAAACAAAAATAATTTATAATAAAATATACTGTAATTTTTATACACTGTATGTCACAGCAAATATTAATAAATATACAATATATTTCCTTCTTTTCATTATTCCAAATTTTCCTTTGCCATAAACCACATATAAACATTCTCTTGTCTTTTTTGAGTACAACAGACATTTCATGTGTCACACAAGCACAATTTTATTTAATAAACGGGTCTCGACTTATTTTGCCTTGTTACTTACTGGTAAGTAATTTTCTTTTTACAAGAAAATTTACAAAACATTTTTTTAATAACTTTTATATACCGTGTGTCTATTTTAAAGGTATACATAGGAGATTAACATGGGAAATCAGTTTTTTGTAATTTCCTGCTCGCCTAATTATTTAAAGCAAAAATGCGTCAAATAAAAGTTTTAGGGTATAAAATTCTACATCTAAAACAATAAACAGAATTACCTTTACATGCTTTATAACGACAGAAATTAAATATGAAAATGTCGAAAATTACGTTAAAAATATCGACAGCCATGGAATTGAACAAAAAATAAATAAATGCTGGACGTTTTATTTGTCACGTGATGTCACAACGTAAGTTAACTTATTTGAGGTTTATGGCAATTTGATTTGAACAAATATCGTTAATTATGGCAATAATAGAAATATAAAGTTAAGAAAATACAGTTTTGTTTAAATAATATAAATATATCAAAAATGATGCTGTTATGTACTCTCAACTCATTTCCAATACATCTACCTTAGTACTACAGAAGGGGTCTACACTTATCATTCCTAACACTCTTAGAGTGACTCATGTTCTGCTCGTCCTATATTCTGATTACGCGGCTCTCATGTATTTTTTGAAGACACATTAGCAGTCTTTTCAAATTTCGTCACGAATTTAGCTCTTCATTCGTATAAATGTTCATTTTTTAATCATTTCAGACAATAAAACTAGAGACAAATTGTCAGGAACGTCAAATAAGTTAATTTACGTTGTGACAGATAAAACGTCAAGCATTTATTTATTTTTTGTTCAATTCCATGGCTGTCGATATTTTCAACGTAATTTTCGATATTTTCATATTTAATTTCTGTCGTTACAATGCATGGAAAGGTAATTCTGTTTATTGATTTAGATGCAGAATTTTATGCTCTAAAACTTTTATTTGGCGCATTTTTGCTTAAAATGATTAGGCGAGCGGGAAATTGCAAAAAACTGATTTCCCATGTTAATGTCCTATATACACCTTTAAGACAGACACACGCTATATGCAGTGTCAAACCCTTATATCAGCGAAGTACGAAAAACGTCATGCGCATTGCAATCGCCATTTTGCAGACATATTATTTGTATTTTGTTTTACCACGTTTTGCTAGTGCAGTTTTTAGTCCAGTAAATGAAGGATTTTACCCTACAAAAGGTCGGGTAGTTCTGAATTTTTGATAATATGTTGTATAGGATGGTTGGTTAATAAATTTCTACAAATCCCCTTCCTCCGCTCCCTCCGCCATCTTGTAAAAATCATGGAATCGGCGCTTCTTTCAGTTTTTCACCTATAACTTCTATTCAATGGCGGCACCAGCGGGGGGTCCAGGGAGGCACTTACCCCCCTAAAATTTTCAGTAGCCCCCTAGTTGCCCCCCCCCCCGACTTTTAGTGTCAGTCTAAAAAAATTTGCTAGCAATATTGCTTTTAACATCTTAACATTTAAAAAAGACAGAAACACTGAAAGAAACACAAAAAAAACATTGTTATACAGCATAATTTTTTTTGCATCATTGCACATATATCTAAATATCGCTATCTGCATTTAACCATGATTATTATTGATTGGTGTTATAATAAACGCGCTGCCGAACTTGTCCAAACTTGTCAAGTCCGAGTGCGAGTCCGATAGCGACGCAATGAACTTGTAATTACTTGTTAAGATTGTTCTATACTTACTCGTCCACGTGCATAGTTTAGCAAGTTCAAACATGTTTTACAAATAGAGATTAGAATACCAGTAAATAATCAAAAAAATGGTAGCTTGGAAATATCAGTACTCCGTCAAAAACATGACCAAGGGCCTTACTTTACAAGATACCAATTTTTATTTTGATTAGGAGTATAACTAATTAACGGTAAAAGATACATTGATACCCGTTACACCATTCGATTCTATGGACTTTTCTACATATATACTAATTTTCAATGTTCATATACAGCTGACCCAATATTACGAAGCAAATAATGTAAAAATGGCAGCTTGGAAATCTCAGTACACCGTCAAAAACTCGACCAGCCTGTATTTTTCTAAAAAGTATTTTATTCCATTAATTCTGACCCGCTGATAACGGGAAAAATAATTAAAAAATTCCAAGGGCCTTACTTTACAAGATACCAATTTTTATTTTGATTAGGAATCTTACAAGTTTTTTTAACTTTGGCGGAGTATAACTAATTAACGGTAAAAGGTACATTGATACCCGATACACCATTCGATTCTATGGACTTTTATACATATATGTACTAATTTTCAATGTTCATATACAGCTGACCCAATATTACGAAGCAAATAATGTAAAAATGTCAGCTTGGAAATCTCAGTACACCGTCAAAAACTCGACCAGCCTTTATTTTTCTAAACAGTATTTTATTCCCTTAAATCTGACCCGCTGATTACGGGAAAAATAATTAAAAAATTCCAAGGGCCTTACTTTACAAGATACCAATTTTTATTTTGATTAGGAATCTTACAAGTTTTTTTAACTTTGGCGGA
This sequence comes from Harpalus rubripes, assembly GCA_963082715.1. NCBI lineage: Eukaryota > Metazoa > Arthropoda > Insecta > Coleoptera > Carabidae > Harpalus > Harpalus rubripes. The sequence goes on along the minus strand of OY720461.1, from coordinate 30,457,553 downwards.
GTATAACTAATTAACGGTAAAAGATACATTGATACCCGTTACACCATTCGATTCTATGGACTTTTCTACATATATCTACTAATTTTCAATGTTCATATACAGCTGACCCAATATTACGAAGCAAATAATCAAAAAATGGTAGCTTGGAAATATCAGTATTCCGTCAAAAACATGACCACCCTGTATTTTTCTAAAAAGTATTATATTCCCTTAATTATGACCCGCTGATTACGGGAAAAATAATTAAAAAATTCCAAGGGCCTTACTTTACAAGATACCAATTTTTATTTTGATTAGGAATCTTACAAGTTTTTTTTAACTTTGGCGGAGTATAACTAATTAACGGTAAAAGTTACATTGATGCTCGTTACGCCATTTGATTCTATAGGCCTTTCTACATATATAGTAATTTTCAATGTTCATGTGTAGCTGATACAATATTACGAAGCAAATAATCGTAAATAACGTAATATGTTTTCCGAAAATCTATTCAGAGCTTCAAGTAAAGTATCACTTCCGGTTTATCAATTTTAGCAATATTCTAATATGTCGATCTCATTAATCTAAAAGTCTTAAATACCAAATTTGAAAAGATTTGGAATATATCTTAATAAATTTTTCACCAAAATCTGTTCAGGGCTTCAAGTAAAGTATCACTTCCGATTTATTAATTTCGGCAATATTTTAATATGTCGTTCTCATTAATCTAAATGTCTTAAATACCAAATTTGAAAAGATTTGTAATATATCTTAATATATTTATCACGAAAATCTGTTCAGAGCTTCAAGTAAAGTATCACTTCCGGTTTATCAATTTTAGTAATATTCTAATATGTCGTTCTCATTAATCTAAAAGTCTTAAATACCAAATTTGAAAAGATTTGGAATATATCTTAATATATTTTTCACGAAAATCTGTTCTGAGCTTCAAGTAAAGTATCACTTCCGGTTTATCAATTGTAGCAATATTCTAATATGTCGTTCTCATTAATCTAAAAGTCTTAAATACCAAATTTGAAAAGATTTGGTATATATCTTAATATATTTTTCACGAAAATCTGTTCTGAGCTTCAAGTAAAGTATCACTTCCGGATTATCAATTTTAGCAATATTCTAATATGTCGTTCTCACTAATCTAAAAGTCTTAAATACCAAATTTGAAAAGATTTGGAATATATCTTAATATATTTTTCACGAAAATCTGTTCAGAGCTTCAAGTAAAGTATCACTTCCGGTTTATCAATTTCAGTAATATTCTAATATGTCGTTCTCATTAATCTAAAAGTCTTAAATACCAAATTTGAAAAGATTTGGAATATATCTTAATATATTTATCACGAAAATCTGTTCAGAGCTTCAAGTAAAGTATCACTTCCGGTTTATCAATTTTAGTAATATTCTAATATGTCGTTCTCATTAATCTAAAAGTCTTAAATACCAAATTTGAAAGGATTTGGAATATATTTTAATATATTTTTCACGAAAATCTGTTCTGAGCTTCAAGTAAAGTATCACGTCCGGTTTATCAATTGTAGCAATATTCTAATATGTCGTTCTCATTCATCTAAAAGTCTTAAATACCAAATTTGAAAAGATTTGGAATATATCTTAATATATTTTTCACGAAAATCTGTTCTGAGCTTCAAGTAAAGTATCACTTCCGGTTTATCAATTTTAGCAATATTCTAATATGTCGTTCTCACTAATCTAAAAGTCTTAAATACCAAATTTGAAAAGATTTGGAATATATCTTAATATATTTTTCACGAAAATCTGTTCAGAGCTTTAAGTAAAGTATCACTTCCGGTTTATCAATTTCAGTAATATTCTAATATGTCGTTCTTATTAATCTAAAAGTCTTAAATACCAAATTTGAAAGGATTTGAAATATATCTTAATATATTTTTCACGAAAATCTGTTCTGAGCTTCAAGTAAAGTATCACTTCCGGTTTATCAATTTTAGTAATATTCTAATATGTCGTTCTCATTAATCTAAAAGTCTTAAATACCAAATTTGAAAAGATTTGGAATATATCTTAATATATTTTTCACGAAAATCTGTTCAGAGCTTCAAGTAAAGTATCACTTCCGGCTTATCAATTGTAGCCAAAATCTAATATGTTATTCCCCTTGATATAAAATTCTTAAATACTAAAATTTTCTCATTACGGTTGTCAAGTATGTAGGCATATAGTAAAACCGTTATGGGCTATGTTCCTTCAAAAATATACTACCTCTCTACATCGTATTATCTATAACTGAGATATGCATGGACCATATTTTCCAACAAATATTCCAGTAAGAAGAAGAGTTCATTAGAATGAAATAGTTATATATTCTTCTCTCCGTCTTAGAAAAATTTATTTTGAAGTGAGTGTCCACTCCTGTTTGCATTACTCTATGATCACCGAGATATGTTACGGACCTAACACTCATTCACAAAAAAATAATCCAGTAAGAAGAATAGTTTATTAGAATGAAATAGTTACATATTCTTCTCTTTGTCTAAAAATCAATATTTAAAAGTGAGTGTTCACTCTTGTCTTTATTATTCTATGTCGTGATGTCTCTGTCTTGCAGTATTCCTTTCTCCGTCACACAAAAATCAATATGCACCCGTCGTTTAGTATTTGACATGAGGAACACTTTGAGGATGGAAGAATGGCTTTCGTAAATTATACATGTTGGAATGTAATACTTTTAAATAAAATAAAACAACCAAAGTCTGGCTAAGGTAACTTCATATTTTTTTAACTCCGGTCAACTAAATTAATGTGTAAAGATGACACATTTTTAACCAATAATACCTCCCGCTAATTACAAATGGCGATAGATCAATAGTACCTCCCGTCAATTGAAAATGAGAATAGAGCACAGTACCTCTCGCAAGCTAATGTAAGTGATGTTTTATGACGAAACAATGGCTGCCGTATATTATACATGTTGGAAAGGAATACTTTTAAATAAAATAAAACAACCAAAGTCTGGCTAAGGTAATTTCATATTTTTTAACTCCGGTCAACTAAATTAATGTGTAAAGGGGGCCTATTCTATATCTCAGTGGTTAATATTTAACCGCTGGTTAAATTTTTTAACCAATCAAGTATGTTGACATATAACAAAAAATGGTAATTTTAGTTGTCAAATCAATAACTATTGGATAAAAATTTAAACCAGTGGTTATAAATTAACCACCGAGTTACAGAATAGGGCCCAAGATGACATATTTTTAACCAACTATACCTGTCGCTAATTACAAATGGCGATAGATCAATAGTACCTCCCGTCAATTGAAAATGGGAATAGAGCACAATACCTCTCGCAAGCTAATGTAAGTGATGTTTTATGACGAAACAATGGCTGCCATAAATTATACATGTTGGAAAGGAATACTTTTAAATAAAATAAAACAACCAAAGTCTGGCTAAGGTAACTTCATATTTTTGAACTCCGGTCAACTAAATTAATGTGTAAAGATAACATATTTTTAACCAACTATACCTCTCGCTAATTACAAATGGCGATAGATCAATAGTACCCCTCCCGTCAATTGAAAATGGGAATAGAGCACAATACCTCTCGCAAGCTAATGTAAGTGATGTTTTATGACGAAACAATGGCTGCCGTAAATTATACATGTTGGAAGGGAATATTTTTATATAAAATAAAACAACCAAAGTCTGGCTAAGGTAACTTCATATTTTTTTAACTGCGGTCAACTAAATTAATGTGTACAGATGACACATTTTTAACCAATAATACCTCCCGCTAATTACAAATGGCGATAGATCAATAGTACCTCCCGTCAATTGAAAATGGGAATAGAGCACAATACCTCTCGCAAGCTAATGTAAGTGATGTTTTATGACGAAACAATGGCTGCCGTATATTATACATGTTGGAATGTAATACTTTTAAATAAAATAAAACAACCAAAGTCTGGCTAAGGTAACTTCATATTTTTTTAACTCCGGTCAACTAAATTAATGTGTAAAGATGACACATTTTTAACCAATAATACCTCCCGCTAATTACAAATGGCGATAGATCAATAGTACCTCCCGTCAATTGAAAATGGGAATAGAGCACAATACCTCTCGCAAGCTAATGTAAGTAATGTTTTATGACGAAACAATGGCTGCCGTATATTATACATGTTGGAATGGAATACTTTTAAATAAAATAAAACAACCAAAGTCTGGCTAAGGTAACTTCATATTTTTTTAACTCCGGTCAACTAAATTAATGTGTAAAGATGACACATTTTTAACCAATAATACCTCCCGCTAATTACAAATGGCGATAGATCAATAGTACCTCCCGTCAATTGAAAATGAGAATAGAGCACAGTACCTCTCGCAAGCTAATGTAAGTGATGTTTTATGACGAAACAATGGCTGCCGTATATTATACATGTTGGAAAGGAATACTTTTAAATAAAATAAAACAACCAAAGTCTGGCTAAGGTAATTTCATATTTTTTAACTCCGGTCAACTAAATTAATGTGTAAAGGGGGCCTATTCTATATCTCAGTGGTTAATATTTAACCGCTGGTTAAATTTTTTAACCAATCAAGTATGTTGACATATAACAAAAAATGGTAATTTTAGTTGTCAAATCAATAACTATTGGATAAAAATTTAAACCAGTGGTTATAAATTAACCACCGAGTTACAGAATAGGGCCCAAGATGACATATTTTTAACCAACTATACCTGTCGCTAATTACAAATGGCGATAGATCAATAGTACCTCCCGTCAATTGAAAATGGGAATAGAGCACAATACCTCTCGCAAGCTAATGTAAGTAATGTTTTATGACGAAACAATGGCTGCCGTATATTATACATGTTGGAATGGAATACTTTTAAATAAAATAAAACAACCAAAGTCTGGCTAAGGTAACTTCATATTTTTTAACTCCGGTCAACTAAATTAATGTGTAAAGATAACATATTTTTAACCAACTATACCTCTCGCTAATTACAAATGGCGATAGATCAATAGTACCCCTCCCGTCAATTGAAAATGAGAATAGAGCACAGTACCTCTCGCAAGCTAATGTAAGTGATGTTTTATGACGAAACAATGGCTGCCGTATATTATACATGTTGGAAAGGAATATTTTTAAATAAAATAAAACAACCAAAGTCTGGCTAAGGTAACTTCATATTTTTTTAACTGCGGTCAACTAAATTAATGTGTACAGATGACACATTTTTAACCAATAATACCTCCCCTTAATTACAAATGGCGATAGATCAATAGTACCTCCCGTCAATTGAAAATGGGAATAGAGCACAATACCTCTCGCAAGCTAATGTAAGTGATGTTTTATGACGAAACAATGGCTGCCGTATATTATACATGTTGGAATGTAATACTTTTAAATAAAATAAAACAACCAAAGTCTGGCTAAGGTAACTTCATATTTTTTTAACTCCGGTCAACTAAATTAATGTGTAAAGATGACACATTTTTAACCAATAATACCTCCCGCTAATTACAAATGGCGATAGATCAATAGTACCTCCCGTCAATTGAAAATGGGAATAGAGCACAATACCTCTCGCAAGCTAATGTAAGTAATGTTTTATGACGAAACAATGGCTGCCGTATATTATACATGTTGGAATGGAATACTTTTAAATAAAATAAAACAACCAAAGTCTGGCTAAGGTAACTTCATATTTTTTTAACTCCGGTCAACTAAATTAATGTGTAAAGATGACTCATTTTTAACCAATAATACCTCCCGCTAATTACAAATGGCGATAGATCAATAGTACCTCCCGTCAATTGAAAATGGGAATAGAGCACAATACCTCTCGCAAGCTAATGTAAGTAATGTTTTATGACGAAACAATGGCTGCCGTATATTATACATGTTGGAATGGAATACTTTTAAATAAAATAAAACAACCAAAGTCTGGCTAAGGTAACTTCATATTTTTTTAACTCCGGTCAACTAAATTAATGTGTAAAGATGACACATTTTTAACCAATAATACCTCCCGCTAATTACAAATGGCGATAGATCAATAGTACCTCCCGTCAATTGAAAATGAGAATAGAGCACAGTACCTCTCGCAAGCTAATGTAAGTGATGTTTTATGACGAAACAATGGCTGCCGTATATTATACATGTTGGAATGGAATACTTTTAAATAAAATAAAACAACCAAAGTCTGGCTAAGGTAATTTCATATTTTTTAACTCCGGTCAACTAAATTAATGTGTAAAGGGGGCCTATTCTATATCTCAGTGGTTAATATTTAACCGCTGGTTAAATTTTTTAACCAATCAAGTATGTTGACATATAACAAAAAATGGTAATTTTAGTTGTCAAATCAATAACTATTGGATAAAAATTTAAACCAGTGGTTATAAATTAACCACCGAGTTACAGAATAGGGCCCAAGATGACATATTTTTAACCAACTATACCTGTCGCTAATTACAAATGGCGATAGATCAATAGTACCTCCCGTCAATTGAAAATGGGAATAGAGCACAATACCTCTCGCAAGCTAATGTAAGTGATGTTTTATGACGAAACAATGGCTGCCGTATATTATACATGTTGGAATGTAATACTTTTAAATAAAATAAAACAACCAAAGTCTGGCTAAGGTAACTTCATATTTTTTTAACTCCGGTCAACTAAATTAATGTGTAAAGATGACACATTTTTAACCAATAATACCTCCCGCTAATTACAAATGGCGATAGATCAATAGTACCTCCCGTCAATTGAAAATGGGAATAGAGCACAATACCTCTCGCAAGCTAATGTAAGTAATGTTTTATGACGAAACAATGGCTGCCGTATATTATACATGTTGGAATGGAATACTTTTAAATAAAATAAAACAACCAAAGTCTGGCTAAGGTAACTTCATATTTTTTTAACTCCGGTCAACTAAATTAATGTGTAAAGATGACACATTTTTAACCAATAATACCTCCCGCTAATTACAAATGGCGATAGATCAATAGTACCTCCCGTCAATTGAAAATGAGAATAGAGCACAGTACCTCTCGCAAGCTAATGTAAGTGATGTTTTATGACGAAACAATGGCTGCCGTATATTATACATGTTGGAAAGGAATACTTTTAAATAAAATAAAACAACCAAAGTCTGGCTAAGGTAATTTCATATTTTTTAACTCCGGTCAACTAAATTAATGTGTAAAGGGGGCCTATTCTATATCTCAGTGGTTAATATTTAACCGCTGGTTAAATTTTTTAACCAATCAAGTATGTTGACATATAACAAAAAATGGTAATTTTAGTTGTCAAATCAATAACTATTGGATAAAAATTTAAACCAGTGGTTATAAATTAACCACCGAGTTACAGAATAGGGCCCAAGATGACATATTTTTAACCAACTATACCTGTCGCTAATTACAAATGGCGATAGATCAATAGTACCTCCCGTCAATTGAAAATGGGAATAGAGCACAATACCTCTCGCAAGCTAATGTAAGTAATGTTTTATGACGAAACAATGGCTGCCGTATATTATACATGTTGGAATGGAATACTTTTAAATAAAATAAAACAACCAAAGTCTGGCTAAGGTAACTTCATATTTTTTAACTCCGGTCAACTAAATTAATGTGTAAAGATAACATATTTTTAACCAACTATACCTCTCGCTAATTACAAATGGCGATAGATCAATAGTACCCCTCCCGTCAATTGAAAATGAGAATAGAGCACAGTACCTCTCGCAAGCTAATGTAAGTGATGTTTTATGACGAAACAATGGCTGCCGTATATTATACATGTTGGAAAGGAATATTTTTAAATAAAATAAAACAACCAAAGTCTGGCTAAGGTAACTTCATATTTTTTAACTCCCGACAACTAAATCAATGTGTAAAGGTGACATATTTTTAAACAACAATACCTCCCGCTAATTACAAATGGGGTTAGATCAACCGCACCTCCCGTCAATTGAAATGAGAACAAGAGTACCAGTACCTCTCGCCAACTAATCAAAGTGTAAGGGTGACATTTCTTTAACAGCAATACCTCCCGCTAATTACAAATGGAGATATATCCACAGCACCTCCCGTCAATTGAAAATGAGAATAGAGTACCAGTACCTCTCGCCATATAATCTAAGTGATGTTTTATGACGAAACAATGGCTCCCGGAAATTATAGGTTTGTTCCAACATGTATGTTAGAAGGGAATACTTTTAAATAAATTAAAGCAACCAATCAAACTCTGGCTAAGATGACATATTTTTAAAATACCTCCCGCCAACTAATTAATGTGTAAAGGTGGCATACTTTTTAATCAACAATACGTCCTGCTAATTACAAATGGAGCTAGAGCAACAGTATCTCCCGTCAATTGAAAATGATACCACAACATACCTCTCGCCAACTACATTCACAATCAAATTTTACCTTAGTACAATTTCATGTTGGCTTAAAATTGTAAGCTAAGGAGAGGCATTTCAAGGTGGCAATTTACAGTAGTGATTTTGACCAGGCGGATTGCACATATTTGTCTAACCGATAAATTATAATTATTGTATTTGTGAATTGAACATTTTATTTACAGAAAACTGATACATCTTTCACAGCTTTGGGAAGAAATTCAAAATTGGTGGTTCTAGAATATAACCAATTTAATATAAATGGGGGGTAAAGCTGTTCGCGTCCGTGGTAGAATACTGCACGTGCCCCCCGGTTAACACGAAATGAACAGCAAACGTCCGCCGCCAAACAATGCGAAAGAACCATGGTAGAATACCACATGTGCCCTCCAGATAACACGAAATAAACAGCGAACTTTCGCCGCCAAACAATGCGAAACAAATTCGATTTAAGCTAATTACAAGATACATCGAATCGAATTTAAAGTTTTCTTCGCTGATATCTTCGTAATATGAACAATTATTTTAAAGATATAACACTAACAGACGCAGTATTTAACGTAGAATTCGAATATTGTCGAATAATCAACGGAGCAAAATTTTCCTTTACAAGATTTGCACAATGCACATGAAATTAAATTTGACTTGGCGATATATGTTCCACGGATTCGCATAGATGCTGCTCCATCTACAGAGACAATACAGCGGCATAAACAGTGGTTTTCTCAGCTGAAATCATATGGAAAATGTAAGTTAAACATCAAATTTGTTATATATTTTTAATTGTTAAAAACTTTTGCGTTATTTATAATGATTTTTAAAATTGTACCAACGATAATAATTATGTAATGAACGAGCAAAATGAAAGCTGTAAAAGCATGACTGAAGTAACTCATTTCTCTTACTTTTTCAGATTGCATGCAAGACCATGAGGGCTTCGGAAACATGAAAGTGGCAGCAGAAAAGGACAGAGCACCTTTGGGAGAAACAGGAGACAACTGAGTTGCTGCATTTGGAGCCACATGCCCCAAAATTCAACATGACTTCGGAAACATGGAAATGGCAGCAGAAAAGGGCAGAGCACCTTTAAGAGAAACAGGAGACAACGGAGTTCCTGCATTGGGGCGCCACAACCCATAAATTCAAGCGTGCTGTCTGTATGTATAAGGTAAGAATCTTTACTAGATTTCATATTATTTGCTTTACAATTCTGTAGCTTTACGGCTATAACAGATATGTCCCATTTAGAATATCTGCAAATTATTTACATTTTTGAAATGGTTTAAAGAATACCACAAACTAATCATTATTATTTAATAGGTGGACTCTTTGGTTGGTCTAAGACTTCAAGGAACTTGGAGAATTTCGATGCAGCGTTCGAGCTTTGGATTTCAACACTGCAGATCTTCTAAGGCGGCTGTTCTAAAGGATAGCTGAGGTCCAGATAAATCTTCTACGGCGTAGATGACCACCGATAGATGAACTGGTAAGAAACTTTGTTTTTTATAAAATATTTGGTCTCATGTTCAATCATGAGAACTTATAGTCAAAGGAATATGACTATAATATATGTCTAAATATTATCTTGTATTCAAATTCAATTTTGAGTACTACATTGAAAGGATTATAACTTTCATGGATGTCTGTATAATATTGAAACAATTTAAAATTAAAATATCGACTATTTATCAATAAAATCAATATCTAGGAACATATGATTAACTTATATCTTTCAGGAATCGGACATCAAGAAGACTAGATTAATATAGTAGATTTTAAGTTAGTTTTAAGTTCTTTTAAATGTATTTTTCAGGTCTTAATTAAACTTTGGCTCACCGCGCCGTTGAGCAAACACGCGTTTTCTTTAAAAATGAAAATAAATTGATTAATTTGAAGTGCATTCCTTGGCGATTCATCATAAAATCGTGCGTCTACGTTTGCCACCGTGGTATGCGTACTGCGCGGGATGCCCAGACGGCTCCTAGGGAGAGTGTATGTGAAAAGAAAAATATATGTATCGGGGCATGAATGATGCGAATGGGTGAGAGAATCAGTGAGAGGGTCAGGAAGGTGGGAGAGATTCGAAACTTGATGTGGGTTCGGGTTTCCTTATTTAAAATCACGGTTAGTGGGATGGGTAGGTAGGGTTCGTGCGCGATTTTCCATAATTGAGTGGACTGATATGGTTAGCCATGCTATGTGAAACCAGTTGTTTATTCTGGGGGATCGCTTCGCACTTGTGCGAATGTTTCTAGGGACAGTTTAATTCTTTTGTAAACTTGCTTGCTGACCATCGTATTGGTCTACGCTCTAGATTGCTAGACTCGAATGAGAAAAGATTAAACAAACCTGAATGCTATCACAGGAAACTCTCTTATGGCGTCTATGTGCTCTCCTCATCCGGAGGCAACGTATGTAATCATCATTTAATGTTAATGGCAACGAATAATTAAAGACAAAGTAAAGTTTTTGTTTAATTTAACTTTGTTTGAGCACACGGGTTGATCGCGTTCGGGATAGGTATCGCGTTTAAGACCGGGCGATGTCTTCGGGAGTAGCTCTTCTTCGGCATCCAAGCCGAGAAGATTATATGTAACTGTCTTTCTTGTCCTTAGGGAGCTCGCGTTGGCAGGCCGTACATGCAGTGCATCGTGTGGGGTCGGCTTAACCCCCTCGTAAACTACATGTGAGAACCACCCCGGCGTTCTCACTTTTTGTCTTAGCTCGTATATATCTCTCTCTCAAACTTCGCGTTTAGCTTAGCATAGTCTAGATATAAGATAGCTTGCGTAGACTTAAGATAGCTTAGATATAAGATAGGCAAGGGTTGTTTTTGCTTTTTGAGAGAGAGAGACAAAAATTAACGTAACTTCACACTTTTAGATTTGCGTTTTCTTTGAACGAGATATTAACGTAAGATAGGCTATTTTGCGCACTTCGCCAACTTAATATGGGGGGGTTCTACAATAGCTTAAGTTTGATTATAAAATATTATTGTACACGAAATTGTATTTATTTAATAAATGGTATATATGGGGAGCGTGGGTTTGGCATTTGAGGGCGGTTGCTCCCTATATATACAATTTATTAAATAAAGAGTATAGTTTTAAGGTAGTTCTAAGTTGGAAGAATTCCCTACCTGCCCTGTCACTGTCTTCGAGATTGCAGTGCCGATTGGTGACGCAGACCATGGCTTCCTCTTCACAAAGACTGTGTTTAAAATGTATGTAAACAATAAAACAATCTTTTATGTTGTGTTTATTTTAATTTAAACCTATCACATTAGTTGTACAGTAGGTAGTTTTAGTAAAAATTGTAATTATCATTAAGTATTTAGACGCGGTCAGGGTAAAGTTAGATTTTAAGTATTTATTGTAAACGAAGCTATGTATTAATCAATATTATATATTTTGGTAAGTGGGCGGTTAGGTGGTAACACCAAATAAATATATAATGTTCGCAAACGGTCTTAAGCTGAATAGGAAATCTTGTACCTTTAACAATGGGAACAGGAAATCTTATTTAGGGACTCCAAGATTTAATTTGTTAAATAGTCTGTAAGTATTGTAAACGGAACTCTATTTAATACGTTATATATTTGGTAAAAATATATAAATAGAGCTTCGGATTGGTTATAAAACTAAAATGTTTGTTACCAAATGAAATTATTATGGTTGTATTATTAATTAAAACCACAATGATGGTAATTTTATTTGGTAACAAACGTTTTAGTTTTATAACTAAACCATGTTTGACACTGTCATAAATTGTTATTAGATTTGTTAACAAATTTAGTAACAATTTTTAACGTGCCAAACAGGATTTAGTTGTAAAATGTTAGTTGCCAAATAAAATTATCATTATTGTAGTTGTATTTTTCTATTAGTCATTTTGCATCTGTATTTTGTAATAAAATAATGATACTTTTATTTGGTAACAAACAGTATGAAATAATTTAGACACAAATGTACGTTTCATTTGTGTTGTGTTATATTTCTGTTTATAATTGTCACTATATAAATGAAACAAAAAAGTTTATTTAAATATTGTAATAAAATGTTAATGTATATTTTAAATATATTTGTAATTATATATTGCTAATAAACTGTAAAATTGATTTAAAAATGACTTATTTTCTAATCTTTAGTTTTAATTTTTATAATTCATCCCTCAAACACATGTAAGTATATAGTTTCTAAGAGTTGTGATCATATTACGTATATAGTTCTTAAACAGCCGCCAGGGGGCAGCACCTGTCGGAAACAGCGTATACCTACTGGGAATTTAAACTCAGTAAATCGAGCATGGATGCTTCAATGATATACCTATTGGGAATTTGGATCCAGTAAAAAAGAAGCATCCATGAACCAAATTTTCGAAAAAATGGTGCATGACCACTTCTTTTTTCTGCGTTTAAGAAATGAATCATCAATGCACCGAATTTTCTAAAAAATCGTGCATAGAAGCTACCGTAAAGTAGCATCTATACCTTGTTCCATTTAAGCCATTCAGTATTGCAGAGCATAGGGAATAGTTTTGACCTCTCTGATTGGCTGAAATTGGAGAAAAGAGACAAGTTTACCCATTGTAATTTCGGCTACTTCAAGTTTGCGCTGTTGCCAGCTCCATCTACAGAATGGCTTAAATGGAACAGTGTATAGGCACCAAATTTTGTAAAAAAATCGTGGATAGATGCTACCTTAAAGTAGCATCTAGGCACCAAATTTTGTAAAAAAATCGAGTATAGATGCTACCTTAAAGTAGCATCTAGGTACCAAATTTTGTAAAAAAATCGAGTATAGATGCTACCTTAAAGTAGCATCTAGGTACCAAATTTTGTAAAAAAATCGAGTATAGATGCTACCTTAAAGTAGCATTTAGGCACCAAATTTTGTAAAAAAAATCGTGCATAGATGCTATCATATGAAATTATGGTTGCCTATATTATAGGCGCAAAGATATATGATGGGCACAGTTTTACTTGAATTGCAACGTTTATCGACAACTGCTGCACCCTTGCGGCCGTTTTAAAAACTACATACGTGTAAGGAATAAGGAATAGACAAATTATATTTTAATTTATATTTTATTCTATAAAATATTGTACATTAAGGGTAATTGCATGAAATACAACTAAAATAATGGTAATTTTATTTGGTAACAAACATTATAGTTTTATAACTAAAGCCTGTTTGGCACGATAAAAAATTGTTATCAAATTTAGTAAGAAATAATTATGAACAGAATTTTTAAACACAAATGTCTTTTACGTTTGATGTGTTAAATTCAGTTATAAATGTTGCTAAATTTGTTAACAAATCTAATAACAGTGTCAAACATGGTTTAGATATTAAATTAAAACGTTTGTTATCAAATAAAATTACCATTATCATGGATATATTCATTTGTTATTAATTATTTTGTATTTTTATTCTGTAAATAGTTTATCTGAAGATAAAAAATTTACAAAATAAAGACGCAAAATAATTAATAACAAATAATATAACCGTAATAATTTCAATTGGTAACAAACATTTTAGTTTTATAACTGATCCAAAACTCTACTTGTATATTTTTAGGGTATCTACTACCCAATATATTTAAAAAAGAGTTCCGTTTACAATACTTATAGACTATTTAACAAATTAAATCTTGGGGTCCCTAAATAAGATTTCTTGTTCCCAATGTTAAAGGTACATCATTTCTTATTCAGTTTAAGACAGTTTACGAACCTTTGCATTAATTATTATTATTTTTATGTTACCACCCAACCGCCCACTTATCAAAATATATATTTATTAATACAAAGCTTCGTTTACAATAAATACTTACAATCTAACTTTACCCTGACCGCGTCTAAATGCTTAATAATAAATACAATTTTTACTAAAACTACCTACTGTACAACTAATGTGATAGGTTTAAATTAAATTAAACAGAGCATAAATTAAAAGATTGTTTTTATTGTTTACATACATTTTAAACACAGTCTTTGTGAAGAGGAAGCCATGGTCTGCGTCACCAATCGGCACTGCAATCTCGAAGACAGTGACAGGGCAGGTAGGGAATTCTTCCAACTTACAACTACCTTAAAACTATACTCTTTTATTTAATAAACTGTATATATAGGGAGCAACCGCCCTCAAATGCCAAACCCACGCTCCCCATATATACCATTTATTAAATAAATACAATTTCGTGTACAATAATATTTTATAATCTAACTTAAACTATTGTAGAACCCCCCCCCAAATTAAGTTGGTGAAGTGCGCAAAATAGCCTATCTTACGTTAATATCTCGTTCAAAGAATAGCAAATCTAAGCCTATCTTACGTTAATATCTCGTTCAAAGAAAACGCAAATCTAAGCCTATCTTACGTTAATATCTCGTTCAAAGAATAGCAAATCTAAAAGTGTGAAGTTACGTTAATTTTTCTCTCTCTCAAAAAGCAAAAACAACCCTTGCCTATCTTATATCTAAGCTATCTTAAGTCTACGCAAGCTATCTTATATCTAGACTATGCTAAGCTAACCGCGAAGTTTGAGAGAGAGATATACGAGCTAGGACAAAAAGTGAGAACGCCGGGGTGGTTCTCACATGTAGTTTACGAGGGGGTTAAGCCGACCCCACACGATGCACTGCATGTACGGCCTGCCAACGCGAGCTCCCTAAGGACAAGAAAGACAGTTACATATAATCTTCTCGGCTTGGATGCCGAAGAAGAGCTACTCCCGAAGACATCGCCCGGTCTTATACGCGATACCTATCCCGAACGCGATCAACCCGTGTGCTCAAACAAAGTTAAATCAAACAAAAACTTTACTTTGTCTTTAATTATTCGTTGCCATTAACATTAAATGATGATTACATACGTTGCCTCCGGATGAGGAGAGCACATAGACGCCATAAGAGAGTTTCCTGTGATAGCATTCAGGTTTGTTTAATCTTTTCTCATTCGAGTCTAGCAATCTAGAGCGTAGACCAATACGATGGTCAGCAAGCAAGTTTACAAAAGAATTAAACTGTCCCTAGAAACATTCGCACAAGTGCGAAGCGATCCCCCAGAATAAACAACTGGTTTCACATAGCATGGCTAACCATATCAGTCCACTCAATTATGGAAAATCGCGCACGAACCCTACCTACCCATCCCACTAACCGTGATTTTAAATAAGGAAACCCGAACCCACATCAAGTTTCGAATCTCTCCCACCTTCCTGACCCTCTCACTGATTCTCTCACCCATTCGCATCATTCATGCCTCGATACATATATTTTTCTTTTCACATACACTCTCCCTAGGAGCCGTCTGGGCATCCCGCGCAGTACGCATACCACGGTGGCAAACGTAGACGCACGATTTTATGATGAATCGCCAAGGAATGCACTTCAAATTAATCAATTTATTTTCATTTTTAAAGAAAACGCGTGTTTGCTCAACGGCGCGGTGAGCCAAAGTTTCATTAAGACCTGAAAATACATTTAAAAGAAGTTAAAACTAACTTAAAATCTACTATATTAATCTAGTCTTCTTGATGTCCGATTCCTGAAAGATATAAGTTAATCATATGTTCCTAGATATTGATTTTATTGATAAATAGTCGATATTTTAATTTTAAATTGTTTCAATATTATACAGACATCCATGAAAGTTATAATCCTTTCAATGTAGTACTCAAAATTGAATTTGAATACAAGATAATATTTAGACATATATTATAGTCATATTCCTTTGACTATAAGTTCTCATGATTGAACATGAGACCAAATATTTTATAAAAAACAAAGTTTCTTACCAGTTCATCTATCGGTGGTCATCTACGCCGTAGAAGATTTATCTGGACCTCAGCTATCCTTTAGAACAGCCGCCTTAGAAGATCTGCAGTGTTGAAATCCAAAGCTCGAACGCTGCATCGAAATTCTCCAAGTTCCTTGAAGTCTTAGACCAACCAAAGAGTCCACCTATTAAATAATAATGATTAGTTTGTGGTATTCTTTAAACCATTTCAAAAATGTAAATAATTTGCAGATATTCTAAATGGGACATATCTGTTATTGCCGTAAAGCTACAGAATTGTAAAGCAAATAATATGAAATCTAGTAAGATTCTTACCTTATACATACAGACAGCACGCTGGAATTTATGGGTTGTGGCGCCCCAATGCAGGAACTCCGTTGTCTCCTGTTTCTCCTAAAGGTGCTCTGTCCTTTTCTGCTGCCACTTTCATGTTTCCGAAGCCCTCATGGTCTTGCATGCAATCTGAAAAAGTAAGAGAAATGAGTTACTTCAGTCATGCTTTTTTACAGCTTTCATTTTGCTCGTTCATTACATAATTATTATCGTTGGTACATTTTTAAAAATCATTATAAATAACGCAAAAGTTTTTAACAATTAAAAATATATAACAAATTTGATGTTTAACTTACATTTTCCATATGATTTCAGCTGAGAAAACCACTGTTTATGCCGCTGTATTGTCTCTGTAGATGGAGCAGCATCTATGCGAATCCGTGGAACAAATATCGTCAAGTCAAATTTGATTTCATGTGCATTGTGCAGATCTTGTAAAGGAAAATGTTGCTCCGTTGATTATTCGACAATATTCGAATTCTACGTTAAATATTGCGTCTGTCAGTGTTATATCTTTAAAATAATTGTTCATATTACGAAGATATCAGCGACGAAAACTTTAAATTCGATTCGGTGTATCTTGTAATTAGCTTAAATCGAATTTGTTTCGCATTGTTTGGCGGCGAAAGTTCGCTGTTTATTTCGTGTTAACTGGAGGGCACATGTGGTATTCTACCATGGTTCTTTCGCATTGTTTGGCGGCGGACGTTTGCTGTTCATTTCGTGTTAACCGGGGGGCACGTGTGGTATTCTACCACGGACGCGAACAGCTTTACCCCCCATTTATATTAAATTGGTTGTATTCTAGAACCACCAATTTTGAATTTCTTCCCAAAGCTGTGAAAGATGTATCAGTTTTCTGTAAATAAAATGTTCAATTCACAAATACAATAATTATAATTTATCAGTTAGACAAATATGGGTGACAAACGTTATAGAAAAAAAGAAACGAAGGAAGGCCTAAAGACAACTGGGATAGCGTAATATTGAAGATTTTGGAGAAGAAAAACACAATGGTTCAAAACGCTAGGAAGATGACAAGGAATAAGAAGCAATGGGCAAAATTCGTACACGATTGTACATCTCACATTCTCTCATCTCAGCGAATAGCATGTGCAATCCGCCTGGTCTAAATCACTACTGTAAATTGCCACCTTGAAATGCCTCTCCTTAGCTTACAATTTTAAGCCAACATGAAATTGTACTAAGGTAAAATTTGATTGTGAATGTAGTTGGCGAGAGGTATGTTGTGGTATCATTTTCAATTGACGGGAGATATTGTTGCTCTAGCTCCATTTGTAATTAGCAGGACGTATTGTTGATTAAAAAGTATGCCACCTTTACACATTAATTAGTTGGCGGGAGGTATTGTAAAAATATGTCATCTTAGCCAGAGTTTGATTGGTTGTTTTAATTTATTTAAAAGTATTCCCTTCCAACATACATGTTGGAACAAACCTATAATTTCCGGGAGCCATTGTTTCGTCATAAAACATCACTTAGATTATATGGCGAGAGGTACTGGTACTCTATTCTCATTTTCAATTGACGGGATGTGCTGTGGATATATCTCCATTTGTAATTAGCGGGAGGTATTGTTGGTTAAAAATGTCACCTTTACTTTGATTTAGTTGACGGAAGGTAAAAAATATGAAGTCACCTTAGCCAGACTTTGGTTGTTTCATTTTATTTAAAAGTATTACCTTCCAACATGTATAATTTACGGAAGTCATTGTTGCGTCATAAAACATCACTTATATTAGCTTGCGGGATGTACTGCTGCTCTATTTCCATTTTCAATTGACGGGAGGTACTGTTGATCTATATCCATTTGTAATTAGCGGCAGGTATTGCTGTTAAAGAAATGTCACCCTTACACTTTGATTAGTTGGCGAGAGGTACTGGTACTCTTGTTCTCATTTCAATTGACGGGAGGTGCTGTTGATCTAACTCCATTTGTAATTAGCGGGAGGTATTGTTGTTTAAAAATATGTCACCTTTACACATTGATTTAGTTGTCGGGAGTTAAAAAATATGAAGTTACCTTAGCCAGACTTTGGTTTTATTTTATTTAAAAGTATTCCATTCCAACATGTATAATATACGGCAGCCATTGTTTCGTCATAAAACATCACTTACATTAGCTTGCGAGAGGTATTGTGCTCTATTCCCATTTTCAATTGACGGGAGGTACTATTGATCTATCGCCATTTGTAATTAGCGGGAGGTATTGTTGGTTAAAAATATGTCATCTTTACACATTAATTTAGTTGACCGGAGTTAAAAAATATGAAGTTACCTTAGCCAGACTTTGGTTGTTTTATTTTATTTAAAAATATTCCCTTCCAACATGTATAATTTACGGCAGCCATTGTTTCGTCATAAAACATCACTTACATTAGCTTGCGAGAGGTATTGTGCTCTATTCCCGTTTTCAATTGACGGGAGGTACTATTGATCTATCGCCATTTGTAATTAGCGAGAGGTATTGTTGGTTAAAAATATGTCATCTTTACACATTAATTTAGTTGACCGGAGTTAAAAAAGATGAAGTTACCTTAGCCAGACTTTGGTTGTTTTATTTTATTTAAAAATATTCCCTTCCAACATGTATAATTTACGGCAGCCATTGTTTCGTCATAAAACATCACTTACATTAGCTTGCGAGAGGTATTGTGCTCTATTCCCGTTTTCAATTGACGGGAGGTACTATTGATCTATCGCCATTTGTAATTAGCGAGAAGTATTGTTTGTTAAAAATATGTCATCTTTACACATTAATTTAGTTGACCGGAGTTAAAAAATATGAAGTTACCTTAGCCAGGCTTTGGTTGTTTTATTTTATTTAAAAATATTCCCTTCCAACATGTATAATTTACGGCAGCCATTGTTTCGTCATAAAACATCACTTACATTAGCTTGCGAGAGGTATTGTGTTCTATTCCCGTTTTCAATTGACGGGAGGTACTATTGATCTATCGCCATTTGTAATTAGCGAGAGGTATTGTTTGTTAAAAATATGTCATCTTTACACATTAATTTAGTTGACCGGAGTTAAAAAATATGAAATTACCTTAGCCAGACTTAGGTTGTTTTATTTTATTTAAAAGTATTCCATTCCAACATGTATAATATACGGCAGCCATTGTTTCGTCATAAAACATCACTTACATTAGCTTGCGAGAGGTATTGTGCTCTATTCCCATTTTCAATTGACGTGAGGTACTATTGATCTATCGCCATTTGTAATTAGCGAGAGGTATTGTTGGTTAAAAATATGTCATCTTTAAACATTAATTTAGTTGACCGGAGTTAAAAAATATGAAATTACCTTAGCCAGACTTTGGTTGTTTTATTTTATTTAAAAGTATTCCATTCCAACATGTATAATTTACGGCAGCCATTGTTTCGTCATAAAACATCACTTACATTAGCTTGCGAGAGGTATTGTGCTCTATTCCCATTTTCAATTGACGTGAGGTACTATTGATCTATCGCCATTTGTAATTAGCGAGAGGTATTGTTGGTTAAAAATATGTCATCTTTAAACATTAATTTAGTTGACCGGAGTTAAAAAATATGAAATTACCTTAGCCAGACTTTGGTTGTTTTATTTTATTTAAAAGTATTCCATTCCAACATGTATAATTTACGGCAGCCATTGTTTCGTCATAAAACATCACTTACATTAGCTTGCGAGAGGTATTGTGCTCTATTCCCATTTTCAATTGACGGGAGGTACTATTG
The DNA here is from genome assembly GCA_963082715.1 of Harpalus rubripes. Classification (NCBI taxonomy): domain Eukaryota; kingdom Metazoa; phylum Arthropoda; class Insecta; order Coleoptera; family Carabidae; genus Harpalus; species Harpalus rubripes. Next base: position 30,437,273 of record OY720461.1, on the reverse strand, counting down.
ATCTATCGCCATTTGTAATTAGCGAGAGGTATTGTTGGTTAAAAATATCTCATCTTTACACATTAATTTAGTTCACCGGAGTTAAAAAATATGAAGTTACCTTAGCCAGAGTTTGGTTTTATTTTATTTAAAAGTATTCCATTCCAACATGTATAATATACGGCAGCCATTGTTTCGTCATAAAACATCACTTACATTAGCTTGCGAGAGGTATTGTGCTCTATTCCCATTTTCAATTGACGGGAGGTACTATTGATCTATCGCCATTTGTAATTAGCGGGAGGTATTGTTGGTTAAAAATATGTCATCTTTACACATTAATTTAGTTGACCGGAGTTAAAAAATATGAAGTTACCTTAGCCAGACTTTGGTTGTTTTATTTTATTTAAAAGTATTCCATGCCAACATGTATAACATACGGCAGCCATTGTTTCGTCATAAAACATCACTTACATTAGCTTGCGAGAGGTACTGTGCTCTATTCCCATTTTCAATTGACGTGAGGTACTATTGATCTATCGCCATTTGTAATTAGCGAGAGGTATTGTTGGTTAAAAATATGTCATCTTTACACATTAATTTAGTTGACCGGAGTTAAAAAATATGAAATTACCTTAGCCAGACTTTGGTTGTTTTATTTTATTTAAAAGTATTCCATTCCAACATGTATAATATACGGCAGCCATTGTTTCGTCATAAAACATCACTTACATTAGCTTGCGAGAGGTACTGTGCTCTATTCTCATTTTCAATTGACATGAGATACTATTGATCTATCGCCATTTGTAATTAGCGAGAGGTATTGTTGGTTAAAAATATGTCATCTTTACACATTAATTTAGTTGACCGGAGTTAAAAAATATGAAGTTACCTTAGCCAGACTTTAGTTGTTTTATTTTATTTAAAAGTATTCCCTTCCAACATGTATTATTTACGAGAGCCATTCTTCCATCCTCAAAGTGTTCCTCATGTCAAATACTAAACGATGGGTGCATAGATTTTTGTGTGACGGAGAAAGGTATACTGCAAGACAGAGACAACACGACATACAATAATAAAGACAAGAGTGAACACTCACTTTTAATATTGATTTTTAGACAAAGAGAGGAATATATAACTATTTCATTCTAATAAACTATTCTTCTTACTGGATTATTTTTTGTGAATGATAAGGTACGTTCAATAGCTCTAGCGCTAGCTAGCTGCTAGCTAGCAACTGTTAGCGCTAGATAACTGAACGACCTGCTAAGTATCAGCTGACAATGTTTTGCTCGAGCACTGGCTAGCATATGATTTCATTGCTAGGTTAGTGCTAGGTACTTAATTCAAAATGAACGAACAGCGCGAAATCGTTTTTCTAACGGAAATTGTAGAATTAATCAAAAGAACCAGAAATTGGTCTATAATTTTCAAAGGAAGTTTATTATTGTATTTTGGTATTATACTTCTTAAGTTTGTGTTGCATATGCACAGTGCTTTAACTGCATATTTGTCTGACTGCGCTGCACATAGTGACTGCTGCAACAATTTACTTAACAAAATCTGTTTTGTCGCAAAATTATATTAACACAATCGCCTGCATTTTGATTTTAATCTCAAATGTCAACTTTAATGTCGTTCAGTAATTAAACTTTTTCGCTGTAATACAAGCACTAGCAGCTAGATAGCACTTTTAGTCATTGAACGTACCTATAGTGTTAGGTCCGTAACATATCTCGGTGATCATAGAGTAATGCAAACAGGAGTGGACACTCACTTCAAAATAATTTTTTCTAAGACGGAGAGAAGAACATATAACTATTTCATTCTAATGAACTCTTCTTCTTACTGGAATATTTGTTGGGAAATATGGTGTTAAGTCCATGCATATCTCAGTTATAGATAATACGATGTAGAGAGATAGGATATTTTTGAAGGATCATAGCCCATAACGGTTTTACTGTATGCCTACATACTTGACAACCGTAATGAGAAAATTTTAGTATTTAAGAATTTTATATCAAGGGGAATAACATATTAGATTTTGGCTACAATTGATAAGCCGGAAGTGATACTTTACTTGAAGATCTGAACAGATTTTCGTGAAAAATATATTAAGATATATTCCAAATCATTTCAAATTTGGTATTTAAGACTTTTAGATTAATGAGAACGACATATTAGAATATTGCTAAAATTGATAAACCGGAAGTGATACTTTACTTGAAGCTCAGAACAGATTTTCGTGAAAAATATGTTAAGATATATTCCAAATCTTTTCAAATTTGGTATTTAAGACTTTTAGATTAATGAGAACGACATATTAGAATATTGCTAAAATTGATAAACCGGAAGTGATACTTTACTTGAAGCTCAGAACAGATTTTCGTGAAACATATATTAAGATATATTCCAAATCTTTTCAAATTTGGTATTTAAGACTTTTAGATTAATGAGAACAACATATTAGAATATTGCTAAAATTGATAAACCGGAAGTGATACTTTACTTGAAGCTCAGAACAGATTTTCGTGAAAAATATATTAAGATATATTCCAAATCTTTTCAAATTTGGTATTTAAGACTTTTAGATTAGTGAGAACGACATATTAGAATATTACTACAATTGATAAACCGGAAGTGATACTTTACTTGAAGCTCTGAACAGATTTTCGTGAAAAATATATTAAGATATATTCCAAATCTTTTCAAATTTGGTATTTACGACTTTTAGATTAATGAGAACGACATATTAGAATATTGCTAAAATTGATAAACCGGAAGTGATACTTTACTTGAAGCTCAGAACAGATTTTCGTGAAAAATATATTAAGATATATTCCAAATCCTTTCAAATTTAGTATTTAAGACTTTTAGATTAATGAGAACGACATATTAGAATATTACTACAATTGATAAACCGGAAGTGATACTTTACTTGAAGCTCAGAACAGATTTTCGTGAGAAATATATTGATACATTCCAAATCCTTTCAAATTTGGTATTTAAGACTTTTAGATTAATGAGAACGACATATTAGAATATTGCTAAAATTGATAAACCGGAAGTGATACTTTACTTGAAGCTCAGAACAGATTTTCGTGAAAAATATATTAAGATATATTCCAAATCTTTTCAAATTTGGTATTTAATACTTTTAGATTAATGAAAACGATATATTAGAATATTGCTAAAATTGATAAACCGGAAGTGCTACTTTACTTGAAGCTCTGAACAGATTTTCGTGTCCAAATCTTTTTAAATTTGGTATTTAAGACTTTTAGATTAATGAGAACGACATATTAGAATATTGCTAAAATTGATAAACCGGAAGTGATACTTTACTTGAAGCTCTGAACAGATTTTCGGGAAACATATTACGTTATTTACGATTATAGGCTTCGTAATATTGTATCAGCTACACATGAACATTGAAAATTACTATATATGTAGAAAGGCCTATAGAATCAAATGGCGTAACGAGCATTAATGTAACTTTTACCGATAATTAGTTATACTCCGCCAAAGTTAAAAAATACTTGTAAGATTCCTAATCAAAATAAAAATTGGTATCTTGTAAAGTAATGCCCTTGGAATTTTTTAATTATTTTTCCCGTAATCAGCGGGTCAGAATTAAGGGAATAAAATACTTTTTAGAAAAATACAGGCTGGTCGAGTTTTTGACGGTGTACTGAGATTTCCAAGCCGCCATTTTTACATTATTTGCTTCGTAATATTGGGTCAGCTGTATATGAACATTGAAAATTAGTACATATATGTAGAAAAGTCCATAGAATCGAATGGTGTAACGGGTATCAATGTATCTTGTACCGTTAATTAGTTATACTCCGCCAAAGTTAAAAAAACTTGTAAGATTCCTAATCAAAATAAAAATTGGTATCTTGTAAAGTAAGGCCCTTGGAATTTTTAAATTATTTTTCCCGTAATCAGCGGGTCAGAATTAAGGGAATAAAATACTTTTTAGAAAAATACAGGGTGGTCATGGTACTGATATTTCTAAGCTACCATTTTTTGATTATTTGCTTCGTAATATTGTATCAGCTACACATGAACATTGAAAATTACTACAAATATGTAGAAAAGCCTATAGAATCAAATGGCGTAACAAGCATCAATGTAACTTTTACCGTTAATTAGTTATACTCCGCCAAAGTTAAAAAAACTTGTAAGATTCCTAATCAAAATAAAAATTGGTATCTTGTAAAGTAAGGCCCTTGGAATTTTTTAATTATTTTTCCCGTAATCAGCGGGTCAGAATTAAGGGAATACAATACTTTTTAGAAAAATACAGGCTGGCCGAGTTTTTGACGGTGTACTGAGATTTCCAAGCTGCCATTATTACATTATTTGCTTCGTAGTATTGTGTCCGCTGTATATGAACATTGAAAATTAGTACATATATGTAGAAAAGTCCATAAAATCGAATGGTGTAACGGATATCAATGTATCTTTTACCGTTAATTAGTTATACTCCGCCAAAGTTAAAACGACATGTAAGATTCCTAATCAAAATAAAAATTGGTATCTTGTAAAGTGAGGCCCTTGGAATTTTTTAATCAGCGGGTCAGAATTAAGGGAATACAATACTTTTTAGAAAAATACAGGCTGGCCATGCTTTTGACGGAGTACTGATATTTCCAAGCTACCATTTTTTGATTTTTTGCTTCGTAATATTGTATCAGCTACACATGATCATTGAAAATTAGTACAAATATGTAGAAAAGCCTATAGAATCAAATGGCGTAACGAGCATCAATGTAACTTTTATCGTTAATTAGTTATACTCCGCCAAAGTTAAAATAACATGTAAGATTCCTAATCAAACTAAAAATTGGTATCTTGTAAAGTAAGGCTCTTGGAATTTTTAAATTATTTTTCCCGTAATCAGCGGGTTAGAATTAATATAATACTTTCAGAAGAAAAAGTAGCTGGTGTTATTTAAGGACAGCTTTACAAAGTTCAGATATGGCTTTCTCATAAAGCAAAAATCAGAAGTCAAAGACATGCTTGAAAAGGTCCTTAAACATTCAAAGACTATGGGTCATCCAATAAAAGAGCTCATTAGCGACAATGGCGGCGAGTTTGACAACAAAGAGATTTATGAAATTTTATGTGCAAACGGAATTACGAAGAGACTGACAGCGCCACACTCCTCAGCAGAATGGCGGTAGTGAGCGAGATATACGAACAGTTGTAGAAATGGCTAGAACACTGACGCACTCCAATGTAGAAGTTAATTTTCCAGCAGCGATGTGAGCTGAACTTGTCGCAACATCTATCTACATACAGAATAGGACAGGAAGGTCTTCGGTAGAGGGTGTAAGTCCTTATGAATTGTGGATAGGTAAGAAGCCCAGAATTAAGCATTTGAGAGTCATAGGATATAACTGTTACGCACACATACCTGTACAAAAACGTCGCAGAATGGACAAGAAGGCTATAAAAGGATATCTCATTGGCTATGATGGTGACGAGCGCTATAGAGCACGGAAGATCACGTGACCTACCATATGTTTCAAACTGACGCATGCGCACTGCGTCGAAAGTACAGTCTGAAGTTAGCATGGGACAGAGCTGAAGATCGAGTCTGAAATGAGAAAGGGACAAAACATATGGATAAAGGAACAAAATAAAGTTGATTGAAGAGCAAATAAAGATACCATTGAAAGATATAAGAGCCTTTGAACAAGGGAAAGTTAGAAGCAGAGTTCAAGAGAGAGTCGACCAACTTGAACAAGAGGAGACTTCAGAAAGTGATTAAGATAAAGATACATCATTTATATCACCAAGGAGGTTGAGAGATCGCAGCCAGCTAAGAACCCCACAGAGGCTAAGGGACTACATTATGCAAAGCGAGGCAGTATTAGAGGAAGTCAACCCAGAGTCATTTGAAGAAGCACTTAGCGGAAAAAACAAAATTCAATGGAAAAGGGCAATGGACTCTGAAATAGCATCCTTAAAGGAGAACAATACCTGGGAGTTAACAGCACTACCAAAAGTATTCAAAGCCATAGCATGTAAGTGGGTTTTTAGAGTTAAAACCAATCCAGATAGTAGTATTGACAAGTACAAGGCCAGGCTTGTTATTAAAGGATTTAGTCAACGCTACGGATTTGACTATAATAGTCGCGTTCTTTTTACCACTTTTTACATGAGATCTCAGTTCGTCTCAGTTGCCTCACTAATTTTGACCGTTCTTTTTATCGTAAAGGAGGTGAGATAATGTGAGACCGAAGTGCGAAGAGTTCCTCCCCCCTTCCCGATTCTTAGTCACCGCTGGAGGTTGTGCTTGTTGAGTTTTTAATCTTTGATGAATGGTGGGGATGAATGTTTTGCTGTCACGGGCTGTCACATGCAATTAGTTTGGTTATTGTAAAGATTATTTGTTTATTCCTTTACTAAATATTATTATTAGAAGAATAAATAAATATACAAAAGACGTAAACTTCATACAATTGAAAATTATGTGAAAGTTATAGTACCGTACAATTTAAACAACATTTTAGAACGTGTCGCACTACATGTTATTATGTAATCAACAGAATTATGGAAGCCCAAATAATGCCCACTCATAGTTTTGGGCGATCCAAAATAACGCCTGAAAATATCGTGGTTGACCGTTGAAAAGCTAATGTCAAATTCAAATTGTTCAAGTTAACAACAAAACTTGTCTTTTGTCGTTTTTTTTACTTCATAAAAATCTTTCTTGATCTCAATTCAGTTCATGTCAAACTCATCTCATTTTGAGATGAGATAAGGCAAATGATAAAAAGAACGCGACTAATGAGACATTCAGCCCTGTAGCTAAACTGAGAATATGCATTTGTTGCAATTTGATGTATCCACAGCGTTCTTATATGGAGAACTGGAAGAAGATGTATATATGCAACAACCAGAGGGATACGAAAACACCGGCAGAGTCTGCAAATTAAGACGCAGTCTGTATGGGCTTAAGCAAGCGCCTAGATGTTGGAGCAAGCGGTTCAGTGTTTTCCTTCAATCACTTGGTTTCAAGGCAAGTGAAGCAGATCCCTGTCTTCATATCAGAAAAGTGGGTGACAAAAGTCTTTTAATAGCTCTCTATGTGGATGATGGACTAGTCATGACAAATGATCCCCAAGAAGTAAATAACTTTGTGAAGGAGCTTGAGAAAGAATTCAAGATCACGGTAAAGCCAGCTTTTTATATTTCTGTCAGGTGCTCGAAACCTAAAAACAAGTATTCTAGGTATACAATGGCGGCTAGTGCACCTAAACTTTGGTGATGCAAGGTATCCAGGAAAAAAGGCGACGCAGGCGAAATTTTTTTTCCATTCAAGGTCAATTGCCTTATAATTGAAAGTTATATATTTTTAAGGGACGTGAAGCTGCATATTTTTCCTTTTCATGTACAAAAATAAATTGCCAGATCTCAGAACATTTTAGAAAAACTGTCTAAGCATAACACAATGTGCGACAATTATACATGGCCTAAGTTACATTACAATAAAGGTGCTGGACAGTTTGTTTATGTTTATTTTCGATTTTCTAATGCAATATGCACTTATTTATTCTGTATCGTACCTATTATATTCATTTTTACAGCCTGTTAAAATTTGTAGCCAGTAGAAACAAATGTATTATTATTTAATTTTTTATTCACTGTCTACCTATTATTATTAAAAATAAAATAAATAAATATATCATCACGGCATATTACCCATTGATGGGTGTGCCAATGCGCTTTGTATGCAGATATCAATATTGATGATGACATATTTGTACCGTGCAGGCGTCACCTCACGGTCACTCATCGTTGGCGTGGAGAGTGCACCACAGGGGTCAATTTTGTGCCATTTAAAATTCGAAATATTTGGTCCATTATTATTAGTATTGAAAAATTTAAACAGGATGTTAAAATTAACATAGCGATCACAGATGGCACCCCAAACATCTAATCTGGCTTGCTAAAATATAAAGTAGATGTCGTGAACCATTCTTGTCTAGCACTCGGGCACGCGTCTACACTCTCATGCGCGCACAGCAAGGGGTCCTGTCCACGCAAATATATAATGTTCCGGACATTTTCTGTGTGCCTTTTAGCGGTATATAGATATACTTTAATAGGCATATTCGTATGTATCGTTCTCTATCGTATGTTCTTGTCAAATTCTCTTGTCGGGTGCGCAAGCCCTGGAGCACCCACATAGTTGGAAGTATCAGGACATGGGGTGGAAAAAACAGATTCCAATTCTCCGAATTGATAACATGGCAACTGTGAGGCTCATACATAATCCAGAGTACCATCACCGCACAAAACATATTAGCATTAAGTATTTCTTCATAAGAGAAAAAATTATGGAAGGAGTGCTGAAAGTGGAACACGTACCAGCAGATCAAGTGGCCGACATTCTGACTAAAGCAGTTCTTAAACCAAGACTCATTTACATTAATAAAAAATCTGCTTCATATTTCGCGCTATACTCTGACGTCACACTATTCTACCCCATTACTATTCTCGATGAAACTGTTTTAATATTTAAAAATCATACTTGACCAGTTCACAAAATTTCAGTCTCGGTCATTTATCAGAGACTGGCCCACTCAACCAGAACTACAGATGCGTTTCGCTCTTATTGGTGTGGCGCACTGAAGCTTCTATACAGTGTCCCACACTCTATGTTCAGTGTAGAGAAGATAGCCAATGTTATTCTTATGGACGTTTTCTGTACCATGTTGCCAATTTTTCAATGTAATGTAATATTGAAACATTCATAAATTTTCATTGCTATATCAAAATTAGTTAACACTGTACAATTTAAGTTTTATAAGGGTCTGTTATTTACCCAAGGGCTTATTGTATTCACCATTCCCCCGAAATTTGTCTGCAGTTCTAAATAGTTTTAAATACATGGCCGCGAGAAGATGCGTTGGAACCGGGGTGTAAAAAACATGCTGAAGCTATTTGTACCTGTAATAAGTAATATTTCAATACAATATTTTAAAATCGCCTGGCATACTAATCTTGATCAAATGCATTAGAGATTAGAATATTAAAATATTATAAATTCAAATTGGAGATTATAAAGAAAGAATAAAGACTTATGAAATATGTAAAATATATGCAGTATTTCTATAAAGTCTAATATTAGTAAATTGTCAAATACGAAGATATGAATTAAATAAAAAAAATAAGGCTTAATAATGGACCTTTCCAATTTAAAGAGATAGAAGATACGCGCAATGGGGATCTGCGCATAGTAAGAACAACTGAGATCTATGACGTTTGATTCTAAAACATTTAGACGTAAAATGTGAGAATATCTCGGATAACTTTAAAAAATCTTATCGAAATAAGTTACAAAAGCTTTTATTGAAGGTAAAATGTCTAACGATGCAAATTTTCACTGACAATACAGGTATTTTAATGACTGCAATATTTTTGACGTTTCGTTTGACAGCCCAACTGGCAGTTGTTCGCGCCATTTTCTTACTATTTGCAGTGATAGAAAGAGATAGCCGTTAAATTGGAAAGGTCCATTAAAACTGACCAGTTTATTATTTATTTATTTTTTCTTTTCACCCACCTGTTTAGATACACTGAAAGTACACCAGTCATAAATACATTCAATGAAGTACCCAGAATATTTCATCTCTTTTTGGGCATCTATTTTGCTCTTTCTATCTTGTACACTTACAACAGGTAAATATGGCAACATGGTACTCCACAAGACCCTACACTGAAGATAGGGTGTGGGACACTGTATAGGAGATACTGACTAGATTAAGTTGAGGCTGATAAACTATCCACAGATCTGCATCTTTTGATGGTTTATCATCCGTTCAGAGGCTTCAGTCCACCACACTGATGAGCTCCAATAAGAGAGAAATGTGTATGCGGTTCTGGTTGAGTGGGCATATTTTCAGAATGTCGAAATATCTGTAATATTATTGAAAATTATGCGCCATCTAATGTGGGACAGGATTCTTAATGGTACAGTAAATTTTTCTTCTTACGAATATATTCAAAATGATATCTTTACATCTCTTTATAAACGAAATAAAAACACAGATTCATAATTTAATCTTTATAAAACATTACAAAGAAAATTAAAAGTTGGGAATGAAATTTCTAATTTGATTCATGCACCTATTAATTATTTAATAAATAATGTACAATTTTTTATATCTATTTATTAAATTGAAATTTTCTATTAAAACATACAAAAACACTTAAACAAGTGATTTTGTATTTAGTATTTTACAATGAATAAGGCCCAAAAACACGAAAGCCATTACATTACATATGTTAGTTATTGCAATTCTGTTAGCTGAGTGCTACAGGGCTGTAATTCACAATCATAAAAATCATTTTACAAATTTAATCATACTACGTGCTACATATTATTAAAATCCTTACCTGTGAGTACGGTATATGTACAATACAGCCCTGTGAATACTAAACATGTACACCGAAACTGTACAGGTTGAATCAGAATACAAGACACACTTTCATTTACTTATTATAAAGTAACTATTCGACATAGACCTACACTGTATGCATTATTTATTAATTTACTTTTTCTGTTTAATATGTTGTCCGAAGAAATTTTATATTATACCGTGTGTCTATTTTAAAGGTGTACATAGGAGATTAACATGGGAAATCAGTTTTTTGCAATTTTCTGCTCGCCTAATTATTTTAAGCAAAAACGTATCAAATAAAAGTTGTAGGGCATAAAATTCTGCATTTAAATCAATAAACAGAATTACCTTTACATGCTTTGTAACGACAGAAATTAAATATGAAAATGTCGAAAATTACGTTGAAAATATCGACAGCCATGGAATTGAACAAAAAATAAATAAATGCTTGGCGTTTTATCTGTCACAAAGTAAGCGAAAGTAAGTTAACTTCAGTTAACTTATTTGACGTTTCTGACAATTTGAATTTGTCTCTAGTTTTATTGTATGAAATTATTAAAAAATGAATATTTATACTAATGAAGAGCGTGATTTCACAATTGCTAAATTCGTGACAACATTTGAAGACTGCTAATGTGTCTTCAAAAAATACACGTGAGCCACGTAATCAGAATATAGGATGAGCAGGAAAACGTGCGTTACTGGAAGAAAGAGTGTTAGGAATAAGTGTAGTCCCGTTCTGTAGTACTAGATGTATTGGAAATGAGTTGGGAGTACATCACAGCATCATACATAATTTTGTTATGCAGTTGAATTTTTAATAAATTCATATTTAAACAAAACTGTTTTTTAACTTTATTTATTAGTCTAATATAATATCATAATTAACGATATTTTTCAAATCAAATTGCCAGAGACGTCAAATAAGTTAACTTACATTGTGACGTCAAGCATTTATTTATTTTTTGTTAATTCCGTGGCTGTCGATATTTTCAACGTAATTTTCAACATTTTCATATTTAATTACTGTCTCTACAAAACATGTAAAGGTAATTCTGTTTATTGAATTATATGCAGAATTTTATGCCATAAAACTTTTATTTGACGCGTTTTTGCGTAAAATAATTAGGCGAGTAGGAAATTGCAAAAAACTGATTTCCCATGTTAATCTCCTATGTACACCTTTAAGACAGATACACGGTTTATAAACAAGTACAATACTAAAATATTTTGTCTCATGTCGGCGTACCGTCATTACTTAGCACATATCGTTATTGTTTCTTGTACTTTTAAACTTAAAAATAGCATTTAAATGTCTTTGAATTTAAATGCTTTAATTGTATTACCATTTTTACCACAAAAATTACGTTTTTTATTTAATTTATTATAGTCCCCTATCTCAAAATAACATATTTTGAGTAGCAGATATACTTTAGTTTCACCCAAAACAAGAAACCGAAGAAAATAACGGTTAACAGTTAACCGAAATCAAGAAATATTTTTACAATGGTTATTGTTCAAAAGCAGGTTTACTCTATAGTTATCCGGGTTTTTAAATCGATTATATTAACCGGTTAATAAAATTATTCAGGAAAAAACTCTTAAATTTTTTCCTTATTCCGTGAAAGTATTTACTACTTTTATTACAATTAAAAACGGGGTAAAAAGAGAGAGACAATGTACTTTCCCTTCTTTTATAGAAATGATTTAAAAAACCAGTTTTAAATTATTTCAGTTAATAGTTACCGGTCTTGTACTAGTACGTAAAAATACCATACTCATAATACAGATTACCCGTTTCCACCAAAACAACCCCAAACCAAAACAGAACTCTACCTAACTTAAAGAGAGGTATGATGCAGAAATCTTTATCAATAAAAATTGATAAAAAGATATTAGCGTAGTCACAATACAAAATCGGTTTTAAGATATTTATCTTAATGTTTGACTTGCAATAAACAATAAAAAATATACAGGGTGTTTCTTTTAAAACAACCAGCGCTTTTTTGGGCGAACTAACAACTTTAGAGAAAAATGTTTTATACCAAAAATGATCAAGAATAAAGGGATAATGTATCAATAGTAACAAACCGAATATTTAACCAGCGGTTCTCAAACGGTAGAACAAAATTATATTTTTTTAAATGGCACCCTATATAATTTTTAGCCCTTTAAATAGAATATTATTTTCTGATTTCAACGATATAAATATAGTATAGGGTTGTGGAACAATTATTTCGAGAAAAATGGTATTAAAAACTAGAAATAATGTAATAAAAATGGGTTTACTATTAGCGTAACTAGGCAACAGACTTGTGTATTGCATAGCCTATTGTAATATTATAACATTATTTTTAATACCATTTTTCTCGAAATAATTGTTATACAACCCTATACCATATTTATATCGTTGAAATCAGAAAAAAACCCTTTATCTAATGGGCTAAAAAATTATATAGGATACCATTTAAAAAAATATAATTTTGTTCTGCCTTTTGAGAACCACTGGTCGAATTTTCAGTTTGTTATTATTAATAAATTAGCCCCTTATTCTTGATCAATTCTTGTGTATAACATTTTTTTCTAAAGTCATTAGTTCGCCCAAAAAAACGCTAGTTGTTTTAAAGGAAATAGCCTGTATATTAGGCAAAATATTTCATAGACTGTATGAGGCTACAAATTGCCACCTGAACGTAGCGAAGGCTGCAACTAGTTGAGATACTTTCAACTAAAGATTACACACATTTTTTTACGATCAGAAAGATTAATCAATTTTTAAATATAATTGATAAAAATGATGTAATTTTCCATTTAAATCATCAAACCGATGAAAGTGAATATTTTAAATGCCTGGTCTGCAAAAATCTACTTTTTAGGCAGACAAATATTCACGTTTTGTAACCAAATGACGTTTGAAAAGCCTAATTTTTTATCTATAACAGACTTCAAAAATTGAATAGCAACTACGAAACGATTTTTACAGCAAATAATCAATCAAAAACATTCTACGTTGAGCAAAAAAACACATAAGATTATATGAAAAGTATTTTCATTCCTTATATTTAACAAATAACGCGCACCACTTTATCATTAATAGTTACTGAATAATAAATATGCAAAAATGTTCCATATCTTGATTCAATAATTATCCTGTATTAATTAAACTTAGCACACACAGTCCTCCACTTAATCTATTGTAATACGAGCCCAATTTTCGACGGTAACATCCCTGGACACCTCCAATTATACAAATAATATTGTAAATTCCCATCCCCTATCCCGAACTTCAAGGGCTCTAAGAATTCTTTATTATCCATCAAATCTAACGCATTAAAAACATCAAACCCTAATTGCTTCGCTGAAATTAATGCATCAGTCATCAGATCTGTCCAGTTGGTCTTAGATGAAACGTTGTAGAAAGAATAAGCGGCTTTTAAGGATTTGTGAACAGGGTGATGCATCACAGTAGATGGAAGCGTGTAATAACTGACAAAATCGGTTATTTCATTGTTGTTCATAACAACAAAACTGTCCACGATGCCGACTTGAGGTAAAAACCAATGTCGGAAGTCTTCTTCCGTAAACAAGGGCGATAAATTGAATTTGCTCAGGTACTGGAAAGAAAATTGTCAGTTGCTGGTAGAAAACATTGACAGCGTATCGAGCGGTATAATCCCAAAGGGCTTAAATGCTACGCCCCACAAACATCCTATTACTACCTGATACCCCGTCGACTTAGCAGTGGTGAGCATTTGTTTAATTAAGGCCCGGTATTTCCATCTTCGGATAAAGTGCTGGATAACTTATCTGTCGGATAAATGAACAATATCGCATCGAAAAATGACATTCAATATAATTTACATCATTTATGCTATTATTTCGATGCGATATTTTATCATTTATCTGACGGATAGTTATCCTGAACTTTATCTGGAGGTAGAAATACCGGCCCTTAATTATATATAGTACCATAACGATTATACGAGGCCTGTCTAAATAGAATCCGACCTTCAATTTTCCTACGCAAAATAATGACGTCACTTTTTACAGTGGAGGGGGTCACCTTCATGCGCATGCCTGAATTTTCGCTTCGCCATCGGGTGCGTCATTCGCTGCTTGGTAGCTGCTGTGTGCGGTGTTGTTCCGAGTATTCGTCGGATTTCAGATTCGCTCGAAATGACTAATATGTGGCTTGGTGAATCTCAAAGCGAAACAATTCGTAAGATTCGTAATGCAAGTATCCCTCGTCCCCAAGGCCGAAAAAAGTGCGACAGGTGCGAAGCAAAAAAAAACTGTCTTCTTTGATAGTCGTGAAATTGTACATCACGAATACGCACTGGAAGGACAAACAATGACGAAAGAGTACTATCAAGAAGTTCTCCGCCGTCTTCGTGATGCTGACGGCGAAAAACTGGCAGTTGCATCATGACAATGCTCCAGCTCATTGATCGCAACTGATCCAGACTTTCTTGGCGAAAATGGAAGCCCAGTCGTTTACCATGCTCCTTACTCTCCAGACATGGCTCCTTGAGACTTCTGGTTGTCTCCGAAATTAGAGGCCACTGAAAGGATCTAGTTTTGAGAGTAGAGAAGAGATAATGCGGAACGCGACCAATCTAAAAGAAAGCTTCCAGACATGTTTCTAGCAATGGAAGTATCGGTAGGCTAAATGTGTGGAGGAGCAAAGGGCCTACTTTAAAAAGGAACGGGTTCCAAAGCTACGCAATCTTTTTTCCCAGCGAAGGTCGGATTCTTTTTAGACAGGCCTCGTAGATAGCTGTACTCGCGTTTTTATTTTATGGGTGCACTCCCGAGTGCTTACGAATACTTCCGGATCTCGGCCATTAGTAACGCTAGCGCCGATATCGAAACCAATGCTTACTGAAAGAACATCTCTACAAAATTTGGCGTCTGTATGTAAAACTTTCACTTTTTAGAAGATGACGGGTTCGTACACAGAAATATTACCAACCCGTCCTTATTCAGGATGTAACAGCTAAAGGAGCTACCTCAAATAATTTCTATGTTATTAAAGATACAATGAAATGTATCTCAAATTACATACAAAAGTTATACATTCTTAAATAGGATGATATATATTTTTTAGGCTCATTCAATAGAGTAATTTTTTTCTGAATTCAACCATGTGATTATTTTATATCCTTAAGTAACAAAAATATTGAGAAAAATTTAATTGAAATTTAAATAAATTTGATTTTCATAGCTATTTATTAGTAGGCTATGTATGAAAAACAATTGGTCTTAATTTAAAATGAAAACAAATATTTGTTAATAATGTTATAAACAGTGTTCTATCTGATTTCTATCCTAAGTAATTCAAATTAAAAAATCTGATGTGGCCAGCACATAACCTCTCGCCAGATATTTTACCTGGTTGTACGCATAAAACGAAAAATATTTTTAAATACGAATATATTCATGTCTCACTACAAAATAATTCTCACATATATTTGCAAAATCTATGAGATATTTTAATATAAATTATGTACAATACATACATTTTCTTTATATTCAATATCCTGACATTTTCTTTTTCTACTTTCCTTTTCTTTTTCTTTATATTCGTCATTTTTTCGCAAATTCCTTTTATATTCTTTTTTATGTATATTCTTTTGCGTTGTTGACTTTTTATTTATTTTCATTATCTTCATAATGATGTACAAATATTTTTGACAGTGGCATACAAATATTTTTGACAGTGACATTTATGTCACTTACAAACATTTGAATTTCTTGCCTTGAAATAGTTTGATCTGAGAATTTTTACATCAAATTATTTTATATGCATTTCTTTATCTCTAAATCTATAGAAGATATAATAATGAATTTATATTTATCGAATAAAGAATTTAACGTTCTTTAATATAAGTATTTACATAAATTTTCGATAAATAATATTTAGATGATTTTTTTCTTGTAACTACTACTTCCGGTTGTCCAATTGTTACCAAAACTTAATCAACTCTTCCCATTATTGTTAGATTGAGGAATCCGTAGTTAAAAATGTTTTTAGTCTTATAGTATTTGAGAAATCGTGGATCCAACATCCACACACACATACGGACATCATCGTAAAAATGTTATAATCGGATTCTAGGGACCTTAAAACGTGCTTATTCACTAAAATCTGGATATGTGATTTTTAGCATGAATTCAATTCCTCTCTTAGCGAGAGGTAAAAAATAGAAGTTTTTGTTTTTCGTACATAGCCTACTGAAAAATGTCTATAAAAAATAAATTCATTTAAAATTCAATTGAATATTTTTCAATATTTTTGTTATATAAATATATGAAATGATTATATGGTTGAATTCAGAAAAAAATACTCTATCGAATGGGCCTAAAAAATATATATCATCCAATTAAAAAAAATATAACATTGTCTTGCAACTTGAGAACCACTGATTTAAAAGAAATATTTTCTTCTCTAAACGGATGTCCCCCTTGGTCTTCTATAAAATTGCCTTATAGTATTTTTTTTGTATTTATAATATAGAAATTATTTGAGGTAGCTTGTTTAGCTGTTACACCCTGTATATCCCAGCTTAGCACTTGTGGGATTAGGCTGTGTGAACTCTACAACTTTAGCACTTGCGTCGGAAGCATGACATTTATAGAGCGTAGCAGTTAGGAAATGTAGGACTATGCCGCACGAAAACATTTTAAAACTTTCCCACCTCTTTTAGTAATTTGTGCGCTTTGGGAATATCAGCAGCGGTCATCTTCCTAAATCCTGGGGTTTTCGGCTGGTCTGGCAATTTGTACAATTTCAAAGTCCTCTGCATTGTCATATTGCGTGATAAGTGTGAGAATTTTACTTCGATTAGTTTCTTTGGATTCAGCGATCGATGCCAGTATCTTTACAATCATTCAAAGTATAAATTAATAAGTAAAATGTGTGGAATAAGAAGAATATAGACCTGCAAGTGCCGACTGGTTTTGGTAACACTACTCCGGCGGTGTATACCGCTTGGAAAATTCCAGTGAGATGAACTCTTCGGGTGATCTCCCGGATTAAAACAGGGGCGACTCGTTTTGAGCGCATCTTTTTATGGACGCATAAGAAGTTGATTTCTACCATTTTCTGCGTTCTACAAGACGAGAATTGTAATACAAACTTTAAATTATATAAACTCTAGGTTTGTTGTATCTTCAGTCCATATTCAATACGTAATTCTTTTAAAGTTTCTGATAACTCTGTTCGTAATTAAATTTCGATGAATGGGGTGCTATACCATAGTCAAATTTTAACCATCTAAGGTAAGAATACAAAAATATGCGTAAATTAATGAGTATTGGTGATTTTTTTTTATTAATTCCTAAATCCTAAGCAATTTGATTAGTTGCCTAATTTTAAGAGTGAGACTCGCGCGACTTGTACGCTCTCCCGCCGTGAAACCCTTAATGGACAAAAACTAGATCCACCCGCTGCCGTACTTTGTCATAATATTGTCGAACATAGGTCAAACTGTTTCAAAATTCTATAATTTATTAAGAAAAAATCTGGTGTGGCCAACACAATACCTCCCGCCATTTAAAGCCCGAGTCACAAAAAAGATTAAGTTTTTTGGATTAGCGAATTTTACTCTAATTTTGACAGTTTATTTCTTAAAATATAGACTAATCTAATCCAAGTAACTACCTTTTTATAAACCCCTCAACAGGATTAAAATCCAATTACAGAGTGGGTTCACATTCACACACATCCATGCCTTAGTGGGATTCGAACCCAGAGCCCCGAGGGCAATCATGAGGCGTTGTTCTAACCATTGAGCCACCGGAGCAATAATAAAATGAAGATTAAATTTTAAATACCGGGATAGAATAGAATTCACTAATCCAAAAATGAGGATTAGCTTAAATATTTTTGTGAATCGTTAATTTTTATTAATCTAAATTACCCATATATTTACTTATGCTGGAAACTGTATTGAATTCCTTTTCTATTGTTCTATTTACTTTTTCCTTTTTAAAACGTTACTAACATTATTTTGAAATGATTAATTTGATAGTGACATTTATCTGTCAGTTACATACATTTGAATAACTGCGTTTTGTTTATTTAAAGCGTAGGCTGTAGGATTTAAATTGTAGATAATTTTATAAATTTATCCATAAAATATATAGAAAAAGTATTAATGCAAATCTATATTAAATTTAATAATCTTTAATTTTTAAAATAACATTAATCTCGAAAAATAACATTTAAAGGTACTTTTTGAAGAAAAACTATTTTGAGCTTCTAGTAAAGTGCATTTCCGGTTGTCCGATTTTCACCAAAATCTAATGGGCTCTTTCAATTACAGAAAAAGTTCGAAATACAAGATTTCAAAATTTTCTGAATGATAGTATTTGAGTTAGAGTGGAGGATCCACACACACATATATACATACATCATCGTGAAAATATTAAAATTGGATTCTAGGGACCTTAAAACGTGGTCATTTACTAAAATCTCGATATGCGATTTTTAGCACGATCCCTATACCTCCCTTACCAAGGGTAGCGGGAGGTAAAAATGCGTTCCGTTTATGTTATTTATACTTTCTTCATGAACATAACGTATAATTTTATATATGTATAGCATGTCTCACGCCAAATTCTGAAGTTTAAAATTTCATATCTCTCTTATTACGTCCGCATTAAAATTTAAGTTTATACTGTTCCTTCAGAAAAAATAAATGGTATAGGACCCCATTAATACTTTTCGAATTTATATCAAAGCATTTACAGAATATTTAAGCATATGTGTGTATAATTTCCGTTTTACCTTCCATAAATTTGTAGTGTGGCAGGAATAGCTGAAATAAATCCAACCAATCGACCAGATTTGATTACTCGAACACCACAATGCCATTCTCTTTTCCATCCGGGCGGCTGTAAAGCCCTGAATAGACAATAATATATTTGTATACCAACTTAAACCAATATCGAAAGTAAAATAATAATCGTGAAAAAAATGCAAATGCGATTAAAAGCGTGGATTTACGAGGACGTCCAGTGTATAAATGTATACAGGGATGTTAATGAATACGTGTTACAAATTTATAGGGTTTGTAGGGAGTCACAAAATAGACTTAACTTTTCTAATAAATTCACAAACGATATTAAATTTATTATTAGTTAAATCGCCCGTAATACGATGACGTATGCAGCATCTTTGGTTCGCCGTAGTTGCCCGCTACGAGCGCTAGTTTACAATGAAAACATTCAAAATATGAACGTTGTATGTCTTCTATATTCAATGTCAAATCGCAAAAAAACAAATTATTTGATTTTAAATACGTATATGTAAAACCTAGAAAATACGATAAACACAGAAATTAAATTATCAAGTGTCAAATGTAAACATAAACAGGTGGCCGTGTTTTGATTCTGTCTCTTTCTATGAAGCATATTTTAGGCACGTATGTCGAGACCTAATTCGCACATAGTTGATGTTATGTACGCCGTAATGGCGAGAAGAAAATATTACAAATGAAATATTCGTTTTCCGGGAATGGACTGTGTCATATTTTGAGTCAGACCTCAACGTTTCGCCCGCAGTCGTATTGGGCATCTTCAGGAGCAAGGGGGTAGACTGTCTTAAACAAGGTTACCCGACGTGTCAACCACGCTAGAGGCCGAGTTTAAGCAACAACGTGGTTGACACGTCGGGTAACCTTGTTTAAGACAGTCTATCCCCCTTGCTCCTGAAGATGCCCCATACAACTGCGGGCGAAACGTTGAGCTCTGACTCAAAATATGACACAGTCCATTCCCGGAAAACGAATATTTCTCATGACTCAGACTGTGGAAGCCTACGCAATTATTTCAATATTACAAAAGTTTAATATTTTTTTATCCGGTATTTTTTAAAATTTTACAAAATATAAAAGTACAAAGGCTTTAGATTTAAAAATATTTTATATAAAAAAATTTGATGTGGCAAACACATGACCTCCCGTCAATTCCATGTTTGAAATAGCAATGAACTTTAAGTAAAGTATCACTTCCGATTGATCGTTCGTACACAAAATCTAATTTGTTGTTCCAATAAATAGAAAAGTCTGTAATACCAAATTTTGGATTATATTTTGTTTTTCCTCGAAAATCTGTTAAGACCTCCAAATTACGTACCACTTCCGGTTTATCATATAGGTATAGTCAAAATATAATGTTGTTTCAAATTATACACGTGGTTTAAATACCAAATTTGAGAAGTTTTGGATCGTTTTAATATATTTTTTCAAGAAAATCTGTTTATAGCTTATGTAAAGTAGTACTTCCGGTTTATCAATTTTAGAAAACATCTACTATGATGTCGTTCTCATTAATATAAAAGTCTTAAATACCAAATTTGAAAAGTTTTGGATTGTATCAATTTATTTTTCACGAAAATTTGTTCAGAGCTTCAAATAAAGTATCACTTCCGGTTTATCAATTTTAGCCAAAATCTAATATGTTGCTTCCCGTTATATAAAAGTCTTAAATACTAAATTTGTCAAGTTTTAGAGTATATCATAATATATTTTTCACGAGAATCTGTTCAGAGCTTCAAGTATCACTTCTAGTTGATTAATTTTAGCCAAAATCTAATGTTGTTTCCCATGATATAAAAGTCTTAAATACTAAAATTGAAAAGTTTTGGATTATATTTTAATAGTTTTTCATTAAAAACTGTTATGGGCTTCAAGTAAAGTATCACTTCTATTTATCCAATTTTACCCAAAATCTAATCATCTCATATGAATGCAGGAAGCTTAAATACGGAAAATAGATATACTTGGAAGTTTGTTATAAGATATCGTAGACGAAAAAAATCGTCATACACACACCCACACACACAGACATCATCGTAAAATAATAAAAACGTGTTGTGGGGACCCTAACTGAAAACTCACCATCGAATTTTTGGCACGATTACATTACCTCTTTTACCTACGGTATGACGGGAGGTAAAAATAAAAAATTCGAATACTCCCCCATTCAATGCTAAAAGTTAAAATAAAGAAAATAATAACTGAAGTATATTGTAGATAATTACTCTTTTAAGAGCCTGTAGCTTCAAAACAAACGTTGCGTTTTCGGATATGAGTTTATTAGTAAAAGTTGATCAATTTTGCATCCCCTATATGCCCTATAAATTTCTAATCCATATTCATTAACACCTGTAGCAGTATATTTGGAGGGAAAATTGTCTAGCATAAAGTTATTGTGGGATAAATGGTTTTCGGATTCGCATTAGCACATTTTGTAAAAATAGCGATGTTATATAAGCACATAATATGAGCAAAAGAACTCACCATTTCAAGAAGTCGGGCGGATAATCAAATCTAAACATACAATCATCATCCTCGACATAATTTTCATTTAAAAGCATATAAAGCTCCTTCAAGACTAGAGGTTCATCTAAATTCAACGTATCCCACTGAAATCCATCAGGCAAACTATACGGTTCAGCCCTAATTTCCGCTACTTCTTTATCCTGTTCAATAGGTTCATTCACTGTGATCTTTTCGTCCATTTTTGGCACTGGTTGAGTATTCCAGAACTGGTATTGTTTGTTCATAGCCTCTTCAGGCGTCTTGGCCGGCTTTTGCTGGAAGTTGAAGGCTTCCATGGCCATTCGAATATCCTTAATACTAATGGTGCAACCGGAATTGTATTCACTATCGTTTATTAAGCCATCGGTTTGAGATTTTTCAGTCTCTACGTTGTTGGTGTTGTCGTGTTGTTTGTTTTTACGCCGATTTCGACTTTTCGAACTGCAAGGAAGCATTATAAACTGACCACTTGTCGCTTTAAAAAGATAATCAAACGTAGTAGAACTAATATATATTTAAATAAATTCGCCAAGAAATAATTATTTGTGCATTTGAAGCAAATATTATATTATGTACATAATAAAAAGTAAAGAGTTCGATAGGAAAGATTTTAGGTTAAAACTTCCAACTAGTTTCTAATAAGACGACAGTTTTTATTTTTTAAGATGTCCTAATAGATCAATTAAATAATTAATTATTTAAAAGATTTTAACATAAACTGTATTGATTATTTTCAATGACATGCTAAATTTCTTACCGCTAAATGACAAATTTGTAGGTTAAAACACTTCTCAAGTACATTTTCTCAAAGTTTTTGAAGTATAATTTGTTTATGAAAAAAATAAAGGACAAACCTTTTCGTTTGGGTATTTCCTTCCATATTTGTATCTTTATTAGTCACATTTTCCGATACATCGCCCTTGTCAGCCATTTTTTTGAGCCTGTCGTGGTCACCTGTCAGACTAGAGAACCCAGTCTTGCAGTGTTACCACATATGTGAAGTAACATCAAATTAATTTGCGAAATAGATAAGAATTAATCTCTTTCTGTGAAATGTATGCCAAATGGCCAAATACAAGGCGATAAACTATGTTTTATATACATTTCTATTACTATTTGTAAATAAAAATGGAAAAGAAAACATTTTGCGCAATTAACTTTTTCGGAAGTTTTTGTTCCGATTATGTTTAAAAAATTTGAATTTCGTTACACCTGTTGAATAATAAAACTACAGAGTGGGGCATAGAAACTTCCTTTTTTTGAATGCGAATAAAATAAACAGTATTGCTGATAGACTTAATTTATTTTTGTATAATGAAAGAACATAATTTAACATTTTAAATAATGCAATTTTAAATAAAACATCTTGAACTGAAGTTCCTCTCTACAGATTCTAATTTTCGGGTTATTTTCTACCGAATAAGATTCTTCAGCTGAAGAAATGTTGTAGGGCTGTGTTTGTAAACCTCTGCCTTGAGGTATCCTCATAAAAAAATAACATGGAGTTAGGTCGGGCGAGCGTGCCGCCCACGGGATGTCACTTCAAATCGAGATGAGCCATCAGGAGAACATTTGCGCTCTCAACTCTAAAGCTATGTTTCTTTTTTTAATGGGGGTATCTTATGGCAAAGGTTTACAAACACCGCCCTATAGGGTAGTTCAGTAATTACGTCATACGTAGCGCGCTTCATTTAAACTACTGTCCCACCGATAAACACGTCTTTCAAAGTGAACCTTATTGCCACAGCAAATAAGAACTAAAATTTTAAGCAGTTCATTTCGTCTCCAATATCTTACTTAATAAAGAAAACTTAGCTATTTAAGCTATCATTTAGTTAAGTTTGAATATTACCCTTTCAATTAAACAAAACATATAATCCTAATTTGTAATAACGATTATTCTATTCAAGTTTTAAAAAACTTTGCATGAAACTAATAGCGTTTTCAGCTTACACAGTGCAAGTGCGCACTGAGTGTAACATATCATGTGACCACACTGAACGAGTTCTGCCCTCATCCGGTGGCAGTGCAGTTTAAGCTGAAAACAATTTTGTTTTTGCACTGACACTATTGCACTTGCCTAGGGAGTCAGTGCACAAAAGTCGCACTGAGCCAGTGCACGGTGCAACTTTTTCTTAAGCTGAAAACGCATCAGCTGACTAAATTTTGCAGTCAATGACAAGCTGAAAACGCACAGTACAAAAAAGTGCGTCGACTTGTAAGCTGAAAACGCTATAAATGTTCGTTCATTCTCGAACATGTTCGTGAAAAATCGCGTGAAGCGGCCGGAAGAGAACGTTTGAAAGACAGGCAAACCATTTTTAGGTTACAGTACCCTAAGAACACGGCATATTATTAATATATGAATTTGAAGAGACAGGTATTTACGTAGTTTAAACTTAAAAGAATAAATCAAAGTTCTGAAAAGAATTGATTTGAAAACGCTCAAAAAGACCAAGAAACAAAATCTCAGTCGGTATGTCTGTAAACTCTCGGATATGATTGAAGCTGCGCAAACTTGATACTCTGTAGTTCAGAATGTGCAGAGATGATTTCAATTTGAAATAAAACCTTTGTTATTTATTAATGTGTATATATTGTATGACGAAGTAATAGAAAAATGTTTATAATTTAAGGTTATTAATATTTCAAAGTTAACTTCTTCATAATAATAATAATATCAGCATTAAATAAAAACCTTTAAATTCTGACTCTTATGTGTTCTGTCAATAGAGTCTACTTTGAAAGTATCGTTTTAGCTTAGGATAGTGCTTCATATATGGCGCTATGCTTTGACGTCACATTATTCTACCCCATCTTATTCGGCAGGAAATAGCCTGAATGTTGGAACGTGTAGAGGAGCTTCAGAAATCGGTTGAATCAATGGACATTATAACTACATTTGTTTCTATCAATTTGACTGAGGATTCGTCATCTTACCGTACGGTAAATTCGGACTATATAGATATTAATGTAGGCCTGCCACAGGGCACAGTACTTGCTCCTGTGTTATTTACAATTTATATAAATGACTTATCTAGTATTCTTACTAATGATTGCACACCTATTATGTACGCAGATGATACTACTCTGATCATTTCTGATAGGAACAAAAATAATCTGGTTAACAAATGTAATCAAAATGTACATTCGTTATCTATGTGGTGTTATGAAAACAATTTGTTCTTAAATGATACTAAGACTAAAATTCTTTACTTTCATACGCATCATAATAATAATGATCAATCACTTCAGATTCAGTTTGGTGATTCATTAAAGAATAATGATGATTCAGTCAAAGTTTTGGGAATGCTAGTTACGGATAACCTATGTTGGAAACCTCATTGTGATGAACTTGTAAGCAGACTTAATTGTATCTGCTATCAAATTAGATATCTTAAGGAATATTTAAATATGAATCATCTTTTAATGTTCTATTATGCTTGTGTAGAGTCTAGATTGAGGTACGGAATTTCTTTCTGAGGCTCTTCGAATGTTTCGCACAATGTCTTTGTCTGCTAAAAGAGAATTATGAGATGTATGGTGGGTTTAGGGATTTCTTCAAAAAATATAAGATTCTAACATTAGCTAGTATTTATATTTATGAAGTGAGTCTCCTGATTTATAAAAATAAACCCTCGTACCCTTTAATACAAGATCTTCACGATCACAACACTAGACACAAAAACAATTTTTTTTATTTCAAGAACTAAATTAAAAGTCGTTGAACACTCTCCCGACAGAGCTGGTTTACAAATATTCAATAAATAACCTGAGTCACTTAAAACATTGGAAACTGAAAAGAAATTTAAAAATGATTTAAAACTATTTCTTCTGCAACATTGTTTTTATAACCTAAACGAGTTTATGTCTTTGTAAAATAGATATCTTTCTTTTTTGTATTGTAAAATTTTTTATCTTCAATGTAATGTACACCCTGACATTTTCTGTACATAATTGTATTATGTCCTCAGAAAATAAATATTTATTATTATTATTATAATTTAAAACTTTAAATTATGTTTTTTCATTATCCAAAAATAAATTTTGTCTATCAGCAATACTTTTTATTTTATTCGCCTTAAAAAAGGAAGTTTCTAGGCCCTATCCTGTATTAATAATAGTTATTTAAACATAAAATAAGCGATTTTATTATAAAAGTGCACTAGTAATACGAGCTAATATCCGTAAGGAAAATTGTATAAAATAATAGGTATATAGTTACATAATATAAAACAGTATTTTATATAAAAATATACGTCACACAAATGATTTCACATAAATACATCAATTACACTGAAATAGTCAAAAACAAAATGCTCTTAAAATATTGTTCATTACATCCTCTGGTGCATCTCCATAAACGGTTTAATAATATCCATCGGCAGCGGAAATATTATAGTCGAATTCTTTTCCGCAGAAATAGTATTAAGAGTTTGCAAATACCTCAACTAATAAACAACAAATTATAGTCCGTCATATCTCAAAAATTATATCTCGTTTTACCTGTAAAGCTGCAGGGCTAGAACACATTACATCCGAAGCTTCTTTCAAAGCTCTAGAAGCTTTCATTTCACCCTCAGCTGCGATAACTTTAGCTCTAGCTTCCCTAGTAGCTTCAGCTTCCGCTGCCATAGCTCTTTGAAGCTGTGTAGGAAGAGAAACATCTTTTCTACAATTTTTACAACAATGAGAGATTGTTTTGATGATTACAATAATGTATTACATTTCAACTCGTTCTACTTTTATGCCCCATGGGTCTGTTGCATCGTCCAGGGTTCCCTGCATTGCATGAGATATTGCTTCTCTGTCAGAAAGTATTTCAGAGAGATTTCTTGTTCCAAGAACATTGCGGAGGGTTGTGGCAGCTAGTAAGCGAGTAGAATGACTAAAATAGTCAATAATATATGTAAATGTGAACGTAATATGAGATATGAATTCGGTTAAATTATAATAAATGTCTCTCTTGTATTGTTTTTCGAAAAAAATGCATAGATGACTAGATGAAAGCAAAAATCTAAATTTTGCACATTTTTACTTCCTTGTACAAAGTAAATCGCGAAAAATTTCGGTTTTCAGATTTCAACGGAAATATCCATTTTGACCATCCCTGAATCCATTTTGACTAATTTCGTCGTGACGTCTGTATGTACGTATCTCGCATAACTCAAAAACGGTAAGCCGTAGAAAGTTGAAATTTTGTATTTACGACTGTTATAACATCTAGTTGTGCACCTCCCTTTTAGTCATTATATAATTTCAAGAAATGGTACTTTATTTGACGCCTATAATAGATTTTAATGAAAAACTATTTAAAATATATAATCCAAAACTTTTTAAATTTGGTATATAAGACTTTTATGTCAATTGGAATAACATAGTAGATTTTGGTCAAAACAGGCTAACCGGAAGTGATATATTACCTGACGCTGTTAACAGTTTTTCTTGAATATAATGGTTTCATTTTGATTTTAGAAATAAATGCTTCAAATAAGAGTTTTAGAGAATTTAATTCTGCGTCTAACACATTAAGAATTATTAAATTAGCCCTCTGTATAAGCGAGATATGTAAATTTAAAACTGATATATAAGCTTGCTATGGATTAGGACAAAAAATAACAAAAAAATATAAAATAGATGTTAATGTCAAATATGTACGTGCAATTTTATAATTGGATCTATATTTCATGTTGGTTTTGCGTACAAGGAAGTCGTGTTGTGTCCACATCAGATTTTTCACCTCCCAGCAACCTACATACATAGGTAAGGGAGGTAATGTTTTTGGGTCCAAAAATTCGACAGTGAGTTTTCAGTGAATATGCACGAATTAGGGTCCCCACAACATGTTTTTACTATTTTTACAATGATGTCTGTCTGTGCGTTTGACGATTTTTTCGGTCACAATAACTCATATCAAACTTCCAAAAATTTCTATTTTACGTATTTAATCTTCCTGCATTCACGTAAAGAGTTGGTTAGATTTTGGGTAAAATTAGACAACCGGAAGAAGTACTTTACTTGAAGCCCATAACAGTTTTTAATGAAAAACTCTATTAAAATATAATCCAAAACTATTCAATTTTAGTATTTAAGACTTTTATATCAAGGGGAATAACATATTAGATTTTGGATAAAATTGATTAACCGGAAGTGATACTTGAAGCTCTGAACAGATTTTCATATATAATATCAGTGGTAAATTTTTGCAGGAAAAATTTTCAGATTGTTACGAGAGCCGGTTGCCTAGCAATTTATTGAGTGACATTGACAAAAAAATCACGAGTTGTCAAACGAGTGATTTTTGATCAATGTCACGAGATAAATTGGCAACAGGCTCGAGTAAAGCAATAGGAAAATTTTTCCAGGATAAAATTTAACCACGAATGGTATTCGGATGACTATTTCCAAAATAAAAATCAGGTAATCATTTATATAATTTTTTTCTTGACAAAAATTTTGTAAGTTATTGTGTCTAGTGGTATTATGTTTCAGTTTGCTTTTTCAACGTTTTAAATAGATTCCTGTTCGAATCGACTAGTTTATAATAAAAACTGACGACACTGCAAATATACAGACTTTGACAGGTATGTAAACAATATGTTTCTAAAACGTCAAAAAAATTTCGCTTATCAAAACTCACTTACTTGTAAAAATACATCTTATTGGCTTAAAAGGTGCGAAAAAAAATTTGTGAGGGTGTTTTGTCGAAATGAAACTTGGTAACTATGCAGAATCTTGAATTTGGATTGGTTTATATATTTATGAGTGAAATGGTCAAGAAAAAATATTTTGACACTCCAAAACTTCTCAAATTGGTTGTTTAAAACTCTGATATGCTTGGGAACAACATATTAGATTTTGACTATTTATGATAAACCGGAAGTGTAACTTGACTTGCTCTTACAGATTTTCGAAGAAAAACAATAAAATATAATCCAAATTTCGTATTAGACTTCTCTATTAATTGGAACAAAAAATTAGATTTTGTTTACAAACCATCAACCGGAAGTGATACTTCACTTAAAGCTCATTGCTATTTTAAATATGGAATTGGCTGGAGGTCAGGTGCTGGCCATATCAGATTTCTAATAAATTCCAATAATTTAAAAAATCCGTTAAGATGCTTCATTTATTTTTTAAACATTATTTTCTTCATTTCATTCCAACTATGAGAACAATAAAAAAAAATGAAAATTGGGAAGCTTGTATTTTTATGAAATTAAGTATTATGTAAAAGAAAAATAATCATAATTATTGCAATTATACCTTCTACGTTTCTGTGGTTTATGATTGCTTTTTTCCAGAACTACATAAATATTAATTAAAATGAGCTCAGTTAATTTCCTAACAATACCTGTAATTCGTAACCTTGACAACAGCATTTAAAGGCTCCTTTATAGAGTAATAAACAACAGCATCTACGGTAACAGTCACTGAATCTTTTGTTAACGCCTACAACAATTGAATACAATTATATCCTTTGCAACTAGGTTTAGGAATATTTAGTTGGATTTTGCATTTTTTAAGTAAGTTAGTGTCTAAGATGTATGTATTTCAAGATTTTATGATAGTTATATACCTCCTGTGGTGGAACATCGAAAGAAACTGTCCTTAGATCTACTTTGCAGTATGTATCAATGCATGGAAGTACAAAAAATATTCCTGGGCCTCTTGCACCTCCAGTACGAAGTCGACCTAATCGAAAAATGACTGCTCTTTCATATTCTTGTACCACCTACGATTAATATTTATTCACAAATTGTTCAAAAAGTTTCTAAACTTAATATAAAACATATATTTCATGAAGAAGAAGAAGAAGAGGGAGAATAAAATTTGGAATAATAACAGATTCAAGGAAGGAGGGAATTACGAGGGGCTGAAGAGAGGCGTAGGACAGACTGGTGTGGAGGCAGCATATCCAATAAGACTTATCCAATGATAATAATATTTTATGCACGCACTATGCCCAACGCTTTTTCGAAATTTTGATTTTTTTAGATGTTAAAATATTTTTAAATCTAAAATCAGCTGACAGATCATTAATGATCGGCATATAGCTTCCGTTTTATAGTACCTACAGTCTTGTATAAAATTTATGAGAAATTATATTAGTCAAATAAACATATGTTAAATTCAATAGTAATTTTAATTTAAAGATATGCGCAATGGGGATCTACGCATAGTAAGAACAATTGAAATATATGAGGTTTGTTTCTAAAAAATTTACACATAAAATGTGAGACAAATCTTTGACAACTTTAAAAAACATCCCGAAAGAAGTTACAAAAGCTTTTATTGGAGCTAAAATGTCTAACAATGTAAATTGTCACCGAGAATACATGTACTTTAATCACTGCAATATTTTTGACGTTTCGTTTGACAGCCCAATTGGCAGTTGTTCGCGCCACTTTCTTACTATGAGGCGCGGACAAGCACGTGACTTTGACAAGTGCTCGTAGGGCCCCACAAGGGTGCCAAGTATGCAGATTGTATACTTTACCGGTGTTGCCAAATCAATTTAAGCGTGATATTAATAAATAAAATTGTAAAACTAGATATTATTAATGAATATCATGTTGTTTTAGTTTCTGACACATTAAACTTAATTTTTAAATTATTTTCTATAAAAATAGAGCATTCAACATGACCTGATGGTTTCCTCAAATTTAGCGCGCCAAGAAATCTTTGTATCGTAGATGGCAGCTCTATTTTTAAATAAAATATTTTATAAATTAAGTTTATGTGTTAGAAAATAAAACAACATGATATTCATTAATAATAACTATAAACTCTATTCCATTTGAGACATTCAGTAGATGGCACTGGCAACAGCGCAAATCTGAAGTAGCCGAAATTACATTGGGTAAACTTGTCTCTTGTCTCTAATTTCAGCCAATCAGAGGGGTCAAAACTATTCCCTATGCTCCGCAATACTGAATGGCTTAAATGGAACAAGGTATGGTTTTACAATTTTATTTATTAATTTTACGCTTAAATTGATTTGGCAACACAGGCAAATTACACAAGCTGTGTACTTGGCAACCTTGTGGGGCCCTACAAGCACTTGTCAAAGTCACGTGTCTGCCCGCGCCTCATTTGTAGCGATAGAAAGAGATAGCCGTTAAATTGGAAAGGTCCATTTGGAGTATTTTCTGCATTATTTTCTTAGCTTTTAATAAAATATTTTTTTAAATTCCGTTGCAGTAGAATAGTTAGAATACCCAATATTGATTGTGTAAAATAAATTGGGTTCGGAACAACCCAATTTCCTTGCAATTATTTAACGGCAGTGTTTACATTTTCTCACATCATATATTATATTTTGATATATTATTATTATAATTAGTAAATCATACATGTTAGTCACTGTTCCATGTTATATACTTATCTTTAACTTACTTTGAAGCAAGCAAAAAGTGAAAAAGGCATGGTACATATTAACAAAATTATGGAACCGACTGTGGCAACTATTTCTACACATCCCCCCATTGTTGGTTCAGCTGCAACATTTAAAATTATCAGAATTTATAATGACAAAGAGACAAATTAAATAAGTAACACTTTACATATATTTAGAATTATCTTTACGTTGAAATAACATGAATCATTTGTCATACATCACTTACAAATTGTGAAATTTGTTAAATAATATAGTTTTCCATAAATTTCTTACCTTTTTCATCTAAGTCTATGGATACCATTGCTATGTTTTCAACATTATGTTTGGGCATTACGAACTAGACAAATAAAAAAGTCTCACCTGATTTTATAAACAGTTAGTATTGAAATTGATTTAACATGCACTATGAATTGATGTGAATTACTCATATTGTAAAGTATATATAATTCTTATCAAACGTTATCTCATTAAGTTTTATCTCGGCTTTTCACAAGAGTAAAAGATTATTAGTTCCTAGATTCGTTATGCCAAGTATTTCCCCGTGGTGATTTCCCCACGACAGCTTTGAAAGACCGTAAGATAAATATATCATCTCGGCATATTACCCATTGCTGGGTGTGCCAATCTGCTTTACACCAAGTTATCGACAATGATGAAGACATTGTCGTACCGTGCGGTCGTCACCACACGGACACTCATTGCTGGCATAGAGAGTGCACCACAGGGGTTAATTTTGTGCCATGGAATATGACGAATCAGTTGATCATTGATTTTGATAGTCACCGTCAAATAAGTATAACTTTTTCTCTTTTCCGCACCCTGTCCCTTATCATGCGGTGTTGCCGCTTCTTCATAACTTGGCATTTTCAACATTTCCCATGAATTGGCAACAGTGTAAATCTCCAGTCCATATTTATTTGACGGCAACTATAGATTAGCTTCATTTTTTTATGGTTAATTGGATTGATTCACAATCAGCGTTGATCTGTGGATCAACTATTGATTTTTGAATTTTGGCATCGGTCGGGATCGAACCTGGGTCCCCAGATTCGCGACCATACACGGCCACTAGTATCGAGATCTCATATTACCTAAACTTAAATTTTTATTTGATTTTTACCTCCCGCTACCCTTGGTAAGGGAGATATAGGGGTCGTGCTAAAAATCGCATGTCGAGATTTTGGTAAATGACCACGTTTTAAGGTCCCTAGAATCCAATTTTAACATTTTCACGATGATGTCTGTGTGTATGTGTATTTGTGTGTGTGGATCTTCTACTCTAACTCAAATACTATCATTCAGAAAATTTTGAAATCTTGCATTTCGAACTTTTTCTGTATTGGAAAGAGCCCATTAGATTTTGGTGAAAATCGGATAACCGGAAATGGCACTTTACTAGAAGCTCAACATAGTTTTTCTTCGAAAAATACCTTTAAATGTTATTTTTTCGATATTAATGTTATTATAAAAATTAAAGATTATTAAATTTTCTATAGATTTGCATTAATACTTTTTCTATAAATTTTACGGATAAATTTATAAAATTATTTATAATTTAAATCCCAGAGCCTACGCTTTAAACAAACAAAACGCAGTTATTCAAATGTATGTAACTGACAGATAAATGTCGCTATCAAAGAACTAATCATTTCAAAATAATATTAGTAACGTTTTAAAAAGGAAAAAGTAAATAGAACAATAGAAAAGGAATTCAATACAGTTTCCAGCATAAGTAAATATGTAGGAACGTATTTAGATTAATAAAAATTAACGATTCGCAAAAATATTTAAGCTAATCCCCATTTTTGAATAAGTGAATTCTATTCTATCCTGGTATTCAAAATTTAATCTTCATTTTATTATAGTTCCGATGGCTCAATGATTAGAGCAACGCCTCATGTCATGAGTGCCCTCGGGGCTCTGGGTTCGAATCCCACTAAGGCATGGATGTGAACCCACTCTGTAATTGGGATTTAATCCTGTTGAGGGGTTTAAAAAAAGGTAGTTACTTGGATTATATTAGACTATATTTTAAGAAATAAACTGTCAAAATTAGAATAAAATTCGCTAATCCAAAAAACTTAGATCTTTTTTGTGACTCGGGCTGTAAATGGCGGGAGGTATTGTGTTGGCCATACCAGATTTTTAGATTTTACTTACGATATTCTAAATAGAATTCCACCCCACCAGAATTAGTTTTTTTAAATCCCGCATTCATTAATTTATAAAACTTAAAATTTAAAAATCTCGTCTTGTCTGTAAACTTTGTTGAATGATACTGCAGACTTCATGTTTATACAGTCTTTTTTCGGTTCATTTTAATTTTATTTACACCACGAAGTTTATATTTTCTTAATTATTGTGTTGATCGATCCAAATTAGGCCGTGGGGAAAGAGTTTATAAAATTTCAAAATGAATATTTAGTATTTAATATGTTTATTTTAAGTAGAACTATATTTAGGATTTACAATAATATTTATGTTACTGTGAATATCGTATTTGTAAGATGAAGATTTTGTTGTAAACTCTTAAATGATTGTAACAATGGTATTTATACCAAAAAATGTTTATATTCATTTAAAATTAACAATGAAAGTAATAAATCTTAACAAGATAAATAAAATTTTGTACAAGAAAAATAAATTTGATTTTATTTCATTTATTTTGCATCCTTTTACATCAAAACATCCTAATAAAAAAACCGGTAGTATATTATGTCAATGTCACTCTATGTTTATAAAACTACGCGTAAAAATAGCACAATACCACAAAAATATTTCAATTTTACTCACCAAATATTTCAAATATACTAATTATAATTACGAATATAATGATAATACACAATATTCACTTATTTTTAAACTTTTGTTACATGTTTACAACAATACTTTCGATAATACAATCAAATATTGGAAAATGAATGTACTTGTGGTTGAAGATGAAAATAAACAATTTTTGTTGTCTAAGTTCGGTTAATTTAACAATAAACTACAGAGGCACTTGCAATAGTTCAGAGAATTTAGTAAACTACTTACTAATATACCCCCACTCTAAAATTATCTACTCGCATTATAGTCCGTGACGCAGATCCGAAATAGCCCAAAGCCATGAAGAGGTAAATTAGTTGTAAATATGTGTAATCTAGTGAACAATAACACTTTAACAAAAGAAAAATTTGAACATAATATACTCTATTCAAAAAATAAAACGCACTTTTCTTGATATTTGTCAGCGCACCTGTCATGGCGGCCAATAAGACATGTAAAATTTGTTTACATTCTGACTGAGGGTTTTCTGATCCAAAATATTGTTAATAGTTCACCTCCACCCACGCGATTTTTCAGTTTATTCAGTCGAATCCTTTTTCAAGAAACAAAGTGAAGGGGCAACAATTCGTAAATTCGGGTTTAAATACTACTTGTGGCGTAACTTGACATATGACAATTCTGACTTGGAACTGCAGTCTACGGAAACAAATATTAAGCCTATGGCACACTTATCGATGAGCATCAAGGAGCATCGATGAGCTCATCGATGAAACAATAGTACGCACCCGTCATCGATGGTTTTCAATTTCATCGATGACAAATACAGCGACTTTTTCTGTGTCGTAAAAAAGTTAAGTTGGTAATAATACCAGTGAAATGTTACTATGTTGTCGGTTTTTAAATTGATATTTTATTTTTGTAGTTTATTGTTGCTGTTTGCAGGTTATATTTTCAAAAAACTGTTTTTATGAAATGAAATTATAAAATATAAGCGTGAGAACATCTTTTTATGTTAAACGAAACGATGATTTTTGACATTTACATATTTGACATGTTCTAGTGGCCACCATTAATTTAGTTCCCTAAAATTCCGCTGATGTCATATGTTATTTTGTGAGTCCCAATAGGGGATTCCGATTAAGCGAATATTAAGCGCCCCGTCGCGGTATTTTTATGAACTATGTGGACATACAAGTAGCTGTCATCGTGCTGTCACGTTGATAGCCTTGTGAAATTTGTGTTTTATATTAAAAATATGGTTATTAGGTACGCTTATGGCCTCTGTAAGAATGATTACAAAAATAAATATAAAAAATATATGAGAGGTGTTAATTTTATACCATTTTCCAAGCCGATTTCATCTCTTATGGTTTATGCGTAACTACAGCAAACTAAATGGTTTCGTGGAAGTAGTGGTATATGTGTCCGTAGTTAAATAGGTTTGATATGTTATGAGATGGAAAATAGCCCCACCACAGCCCCACTTTATATTTACATCAACTACCACACACGTATTACATGAAATTACCGTAGATACCCATTTACCACAATCAATGCAGGGTAATATATTATCACTGCGTCCCACATTCATATAATTTTGATTTCTGAAAACGTTGAAACATTTTGAGTTAGTATAAAACAATAAATACCCAGTAACTAACCGAAACTAAAATCTTAAAATAAGATCGCTCTTTTTCCGCCTTTTTTCAGACCACGACACTGGCCTAGTTTACATCGTAGACCTATATTCGACCTATACCCCAAATTTGACCCAAATGTAGTTGGGTCGCCTGGTGTAAACACCTAAAATATGGGGTGGCCTGACTTAGGTCAGGCCACATGAAAAAGTGGCCTGACCTATACTAGGCCTCGGCCCAAATGTATTTATTGCGGTGTAAACAGCTTAGACCTAAAATAGTTCGAAATTTGTACGGTAGAGCAGATCTCGGTTAAATTGAGAATAGTGATAGTGATTTACATATATGCCAGTTTTGTTTGACAGTAACTATTGTGAAATTCTGTATAATAATATAAACATGGGTGATAAGAAAATAAAAGGAAATAATTGTTGTTTTTTTTAACTTAAAATTAAACCGCTAGGTGGTGCAAACTAGTACCTATATCCCACCTATACTAGGCTCTAAAGTATGCGGTGTAAACAAACCGATATTTTTTTGACTTTGTCCTAATATAGGTCACATATGCGTCAGGCCTACCTCAGGTCGTACGGTGTAAACTAGGCCAACTAACCATCTTTTTTAGGTCATTCACAGAATGATTTTCAATATTTTTCCTTTTTAATTTCGCCCCTGGCACTAACTCTGCACTAAAAAAATTCATTTTCAGCACTAACTAAACACATTTCAACAGAAAATGTCTATTTGTCCACATAGTTCAAGATTTCACCGCAAATGGCGCACTTGTGACGTCACGATCGGAATCCCCTATTGTGATAAGTTTTTGAAGTGATAACTTCTTATGGAAAGATGAACCGCTAAGGAATAGGGTTTTCCACGATTTTTTAATTTTTTTACATGTTAATGTAGACCCATATTTTTTTATTTTGCAAAAAAATATAGTACGGGAGAAAAATTAAAAAGAATTTTGCAATTTGCCATGACGTCATCTTGTGACGTCACAACCCCGGCAAGAGAGAAAGCTTGATGAACTATGAGATAGAAACAGTTGTGTCAATTGAATTTAGCTACAAAAATGTAGCGCGGGAAAATTAAACGTAACCGACGCCACAAATAACCTGCATTGATTTGCATCCACGTGTGATCTATGTCAACTAGGTGGCTACTGATTCAGCACGTGTGTGCTTTTTATTTGTATGTCTTTTTAATTAAACGCGTAAGTTTAACCACAGTTTTCTTATTACGCACGTGTATTTAACCTCTTTAATGAAATAACTTCGTTGTGTGACCTCGTTAGGGTTGTGGCGTCATTTGGCGACCGTTTTGAACGTACATATTATACAATTTAAAAATTCATATATAAATACTATATAATTTATCATTATTTTTATTTTATATTAATATACTTTATACTAAAATTTATATGCAATACTTATTTCTTCAAAAGCTTGGAAAATCCTATTCTAAAACTCCCTCGTGCCCCGATACCTACCACAAATAAGTGATGTGGTTGTGTTCGATTAAGAATGATGGTTATTTGTCTATTTGTGGGTTCGTATCAACCAACATTGTAGGAAACGATGTATATTTATAAATATGTTATCATATTTGATTAGATAATGTATTTTATCTTTAATTAAATATAAATAAATAAATATGTATGCATAAATTTCAAACGTAGAATAAGTATATTTGTTTTTTCCTGTATTTTTCATCTTAATAAGGAAAAAGGAAAACACACTTTAAAAGTAATTACTGAGATACATAAGTAAAATTTCCCACATATTATGAATTCCAAACAATATAGTCACAAATATATCTGTGTATGAATCTCAGTATAAATATATGTAATAACTAGTATCAAAATTTGAAAAATGACGCATTAATATATTTACTTAATATTTAATACGTTATAGACAAGGGTGTAAGATTTGATAACACATATATTAAATCTCTAAGTTTTTTTTTTAAATAAATGTAGAAATCAAGGATATAAAAATAAAATTGAATTATAGAAAATTCTGCGCTCTAATAATTTATTTGATTACCTATATGTATAATTTGACAACATATAATTTTGATATTGTGTTACTCTAATTATATTATAATTAAAACAAAATAATAACACCTAATTTTTAACATACTCCGATACTGTATTTTGTTTTTAATTAAAAATCTAAAAATAATTCTGAATACCAACAATACAATAACGATTCAAACGCTTATGCTAGCAAGTCACATGATTAAAAATTATCACGCACACTTGATTTTTATAATCGTTTGAAGGAAATACGGTACTGCATCCTTCCGTTTGACTACTCGGCAATGTTTACAAAATCTGAAATAACATAAGGTACGGATGGGTGCCAGAGCCTAGAGCCAAAAATATATCGGTAAAGTGGGACAGCATTCGTGCACGAATAATCCGGTTTTCAATGCATTTTTATTTTTAAACAATACTAGTTTAGATTAAAAAAAATATATCATCACGGCATATTACCCATTGCTGGGTGTGCCAATCTGCTTTGCACACAAACATCGCTAATGATGACATATTCGTACCGTGCGGGCGTTTACCCGGGGCACTCATTGCAGGCGTGGAAAGTGCACAGGTGTCACTTTTGGGTCAATATTGTTTTTAAGAATCTAAATACAGGGTGTTAAAAATAAGTATAACACATTTATAGGACGGAGAAGTCAAAATAAGTCGAAGTTTTATAAAATATGTTACCTCACGGGCACTCATTGCTGTCGTGGAGAATGCACCACTAGAGTCACTTTTGTGTCAATATTGTTTTTAAGAATTTAAATATAGGGTGTTAAAAATAAGTACAATACACTTATCGGACAGAGAAGATGTCAAAATAAGTCGAAAAGTTTTATAAAATAAGTTACCTTATGGGCACTCACTGCTGGCGTGGAGAATGCACCACTAGAATCACTTTGTGTCAGTATTATTTTTTAGAATTTAAATATAGGGTGTCAAAAAAATAAATATAATATATTTATAGGACAGAGAAGATATCAAAATAAATCGAAAAGTTTTATAAAATATGTTACCTCACGGGCACTCATTGCTGGCGTGGATAATGTAACACAAGAGTCACTTTTGTGTCAATATTGTTTTTAAGAATTTAAATATAGGGTGTTAAAAATAAGTGTAACACATTTATAGGACAGAGAAGATGTCAAAATAAGTGGAAAATTTTTATAAAATATGTCATCTCACGGGCACTCATTGCTGGCGTGAAGAATGTACCACTAGAGTCACTTTTGTGTCAATATTGTTTTAAAGAATTTAAATATAGGGTGTTAAAAATAAGTGTAACACATTTATAGGACAGAGAAGATATCAAAATAAGTCGAAAAGTTTTATAAAATATGTCATCTCACGGGCATTCATTGCTGGCGTGGAGAATGCACCACCAGAGTAACTTTGTGTCAATATTGTTTTTAAGAATTTAAATATTGAGTGTTAAAAATAAGTATAACACATTTATAGGACAGAGAAGATGTCAAAATAAGTCGAAAAGTTTTATAAAATATGTCACCTCATGGGCACTCATTGCTGGCGTGGAGAATGCACCACTAGAGTCACTTTTGTGTCAATATTGTTTTTAAGAATTTAAATATAGGGTGTTAAAAATAAGTATAACAGATTTATAGGACAGAGAAGATGTCAAAATAAGTCGAAAAGTTTTATAAAATATGTCACCTCACGGGCATTCATTGCTGTCGTGGAGAATGCACCACCAGAGTAACTTTGTGTCAATATTGTTTTTAAGAATTTAAATATAGGGTGTTAAAAATAAGTATAACACATTTATAGGACAGAGAAGATGTCAAAATAAGTCGAAAAGTTTTATAAAGTATGTCACTTCAAGGGCACCCATTGCTGGCGTGGAAAGTGCACCACAGCCACTTTTGGGTCAATATTGTTTTTAAGAATCTAAATACAGGGTGTTAAAAATAAATTTAACACATTTGTAGGATAGAAAAGATGTTAAAATAAGTCAAAAAGTTTTATATAATGTGTTTAAAAATGAACTGTTTGGGAGAAAGGGGTCGTTTTGTATTAGAAGCGAAGAAAAACTGACAAAGATAGCGACTGAACAAAATTTTGTCTATGTCAGTAAATAGACCATAAATACAATAACATTTAATATGACACATTTGTCTGAATTTCTAATAGTTAAGAAGTTATTTGAATAATAAATACTGGTTAAGGTCGCCACAATATTTTACCTAGTACAATTATTATTATTTTTTTTTAAACGTATACACATCTAAGATTACCTCTCAAAGGTAAACAATAAGTCTTATTTAGGTAATCGAAGTCGTAACTATAAAACTTTCTGACTTATTTAGACTTCTACTCCATGTCCTATAAATTTGTTACGCTTATTTTTTAACTCCCCGTATACGGAAATAATCTAATATATTATTTGTATTCTGTATATATTATGTTTTGTACTATTTTATGACCAAAATAAAATGCAAAATTTGTAATACAAATAATGTACATGTTGTATATGATATATAAATGTATATGTCAAACAATCTTAGTCCAATATTTTGTATAAAAACTAGAGATATGTTCGAAAAATCCCGCCTAAACATAGTGATTCATTTCGTATGTCGCTTTATACCTTTCCTTCATTACTATCTCTCTCTTGTCTGTGTAGTGTTTTGCCACAAGGTTTTCCCCTTCAGTTTGTGAATACGTGAATAATGTAACTGTTACCTCGTTAAGATTTTATTTTATTACTTTTATATTCTGTTTTTAATTAATCATGGCACATATCGTAACGGTGCTGTGTTTATTGTTGTCAATAATAGAAACAATCAATTCGTTTGCCGTCCGTAACGTAAATGTAACTGACGAAAGTTTTCTCATTAACCCTAAGTATCACAACTATGAAGAACTGACAGATTTATTCAATGAATTCGTACAAAAGTATCCAGAACGAGCCAAACTCCACTCTATAGGAACATCAGTACAAGGAAGAGAATTATGGGCTTTGGAAATAAATAAAAATGTGAAAAACAGGACATTGTTGACACCGATGTTCAAATTTGTTGCTAACATGCATGGAGATGAAACAGTCGGTAGACAATTAGTTATTAATTTAGCGGAATACTTGTTAAACAATTACGGACGAGATGCTCGTGTAACGAACTTAGTGGATACAGTGGATATTTATTTGATGCCATCTTTAAATCCAGATGGCTATGCAGCATCACAGGTATGTCATTTGTTTTAAAACAAATAAGCATCAGCGGAACAAGTGATGACTACACAATATACGTACTTGGAAACTTGGATACGAAAATGTATGCATAATTTACTTATTAAGATAATAGTGTTTATATTTTTTAACATACTTTTGATAATATTCTAAATCCTTGAATAATTACTGGCCGATATTTCAAGGTCCCTTAACAATACTATCTAATTTTTTAATTGCACAAATATGATGAATTAAAAACCTACTATTTTTCTTTCTTTTTGTAGGAGGGAAAATGCGACTCTTTAGTAGCTTACGTAGGAAGAGAAAATGCAAACCACATCGATTTAAATCGAGATTTTCCGGACCAATTTAACAAACTACGCGCTGGAAGTCTTATATCAGGCAGACAGCCTGAAACAATTGCTATGATGACCTGGATTGTTTCACAACCATTTGTTTTATCAGGGAATTTACATGGAGGTGCTGTCGTGGCCAGCTATCCGTTCGATAATTCACCGTAAGATAAACTAATGAATACATATTTCGTTTTAGTTAAAAAAACACTTTTTGAAAACTTACTTTCACTCTCAAAAAGACAATACAGTACATAAGAATTGTCTTATAAACTTTGAAAATAATACAAAAAAAATCATTTCGAGAACAGCTTATTGTCAAATGTAAAATAAATGATTTTTAAGCTAAACATTAGCCAGTTTGAATTAATAATAAATATAAGCAGCAAAAAGCTATAAGTTTGTTTTTGAATTATACGTAATTTATGTCAATTCAAGGAAAATTATGATCAATAAAAATATCAAAAAATCGTACAGCATTTTCGAAACAATTAATAGTAGATAATATAGTTAAATAAGTACAAAAAAGAAAAATGGTAGTCTTCGGCGAGTGTATTAATTTTGCACGACCTTGAAAACCAACTTTTCTTTACATTTTAATGGATAAAAGTAAATAATAAATTTAAAATTTGCTACTATCATAAAATATTTTTATCAAAAAAGATATGCAAGATTCATTGTGTTGTAAAATTTGGTAACGACTAGTAAATGACCAAATTTTATGCTACTAAGTTTTAAGGGGTTTTACTTATTGGTAAATATATTTACAACTACTGGCCTTTAAAAAATTTATTTTTTCTATAATCGTGCGGGAAATAAGTGTTCTCAAACTTATAATGAGTGCTGGAAATATAATTTTTGTATGTCATGAAAGCAATTGTCATTATCGTTTAAAATATCATACATAGCTGCCCAAATATGATATGCCAAAAAAATTCTTATAACACATGCTGAAAACGTGAGTCTGAACTCCATACAACTTGCATTAGTTTCAGACTCATTAATTTCCCACATTTGTTGTAGTTTAAAAAATAATTGATTTTTATCTTGTTTGACATATTTTGCGACAATAGAATTCTCGTTTGTTTAGTTATAAAATATTATGAGTATATTTGTAAGTATTAGAATTTATGAAAACAGAAGAGGCAAAAGTTACATTCTTGATTCAGAATATTTGAAGCTTAATAATTTAAGCATTTAAATTCAAAGGGGTTCGAGTACCATTTTTTATAGTATTTTTATTAATATATAGTTACTGGTATATTTTGATGTTAGGGAAAAAAATATTGGAGATGCAGTCTTGGTAAAATGATTTTATTAAATTGTCATTTTATCAAGACTGCATCTCCAATAATTTTTTCTCCAAAATTTTTATTATTCATCCATTTTGTTCAAATATGTATTAAAAACTTACGACCCAAAATATTTTAGTATAATTGCACTTGTTTATCTCTACACAAATATTTACTAACAAAATTTCCAACTTTAGCTTTGCTTGCATTTCACCTACGTCTGGATTTTATGACAATTTTACCATTTCTAAAACAAATAACTTCTTAGAACGTATTCATGTAAAAATTTTATACAATTTTTGGCATTTAAATTCCTTAGAATTTAAATGTTTCAATTACCAAATTAGGTTCCATACCATTTTTTTACAAGAACGGGATGAACTGAACTAAAGATTTTAATGCAGACGCGATTAATATTTCACGTAATAAGAAGTTCTGAATGTGTGACGTTTCATGTCTTCACCAATGGTAGAGCGCGCGTCTCCCTTTTAAAGTCAGCCATCCAATCAAATAGATCAGAAAAGTAAGGTTAGAATTTGCTTTTGGCGCGAGTTCATAGTTTGAATTCTCTAATATAGGTTTCTTATGGAAGTATGATTTTTCTGCCAAAAAAAAAGATATTTTGTAAAAGAAATTAAGCAGCTCTTGTTAAGGATTTGATAGTTTGTTTATTCAGTAATAGACTACAACTGTTTAAAATCCTTGAAAAGGTAGAGTAAGAAAATTATTAGAAAATAAAATGTTACGTGTAAGTGCAACGCAAGCTATGCTGCGATTGGCTGCGTACCGAAGTTGTATGACCAGTCGAGATATACGTTCATTGAATTTTGTAGTGTTGCATTTTTATTTAAATAATTATAAACTGTGCACAGTTCATGTGAATATTATTGTACGAATCTGGAGATTAAGGATCATTCTAGGTGGTATATCTAATGTTTTGTATAAGAGATTTAGTTTTATGAGATTTCCCGGCCTTTAAAGTTGAGGTGAAATTTTCTTGGTAAGAAATACAAGGCGATTAAAATTATGTTCTCAGTGTTATGAACTGAGTTTGAATTTGGCGCCTAAATTTGACCGTTAACACTTTTCTAGTCTATTGCTTAGGACGTGAAACGTTACGCAAACACAATCGTTTGTAGTTTGCGGACGAATTAATATTTAAACATTTTTTCACTAATACTGATTAATTTATGTATAATTTAAAATTAAATTTTGACTATGGTATAATAGTACCTTACTACAATTTATTGTTCTGTTTCAGACATCACCGATCATGTTGCGTGGAAAGTATAGCCCCCGACAACACAATTTTCAAACAACTCGCTCTAAACTATGCCACGCAACATCCCATAATGAAACAAGGCGGCAAATGCGATCCAGAAAACTTCCCAAACGGCATCACAAATGGTGCATTCTGGTACGAAGTTGCCGGTGGCATGCAAGACTTCAACTACGTCCACTCAAACTGTTTCGAAGTCACATTCGAGCTAAGTTGTTGCAAATTTCCTCCCGTGGCTCAAATGCCAGAAGAATGGCACAAAAATAAAGAAAGCATGTTGTCGTTTATCGAAGCCATTCATTGGGGTGTTAAAGGAATGGTAAATACTGAAAATGGTGAACCAATTTATGGTGCAGAAGTTGTAGTGACTGGTATTGCTCATAATATAACGACAACTAAAATGGGGGAATTTTGGAGGTTGTTGCTGCCAGGAAAATATGAAATTCAAGTATTTGCTGATGAATATGAGCCGTCGGATAAAGTACAAATTCAAATAGAAGCGGGAAAGACGCTTGTAAAGAATTTTACGCTTAGAGAGAGTCCAGTTCCTTCAGGTAATAGAGGACAACATATTTACTGGCAAAACTAATACATCACTCACTGCTTTACATCACTATGCTTTAGTTAGTTTTAAGTTTTACACTAGCACATCGATCAAAGTGCCATCAAATTTTGAAAAACATTACATTATACTCCTATTTTGTGATAAATGATATTAATTCATGTTACAAATTGTAGACGAACAAATATTTTGACAATATGTATTAACGTGCCGTACTATTCGACTTATAAAATACAGTATTTATTCAATTGACACTTTGTGATATATTATGCATTTTATAAATTTTGTACTATTTAGACAATAAAGTTTTTGGCTAAAATA
The DNA here is from genome assembly GCA_963082715.1 of Harpalus rubripes. Classification (NCBI taxonomy): domain Eukaryota; kingdom Metazoa; phylum Arthropoda; class Insecta; order Coleoptera; family Carabidae; genus Harpalus; species Harpalus rubripes. Next base: position 30,392,699 of record OY720461.1, on the reverse strand, counting down.
CTGTATTTTAATCACCTACATCCTAACATTTTGGGGCTAGATGCTTGGGTTCAAATCCCGCACCTAACAACAATTATTTACAAAAATTGCTTGAATTTTATGGACTTTAAGGCTAATAATATAATGGGGTCATACCACATTTTCCGATTTTATTTTTTTCGAAAACTACTTACATAAAAATATATTTTATGTCACATAAGTTTATAGTTTTATAGAAATAATTTCCAATGACGCCACAATTTTGCGATCTTGTGTAGTTTCTCCCGTGCTATGTATACAAAATTATGATGTCATAACATCAGATTCAAAATGTTTATAAAGAAAATCATGGTGAAAAGTATAATGTTTTCATTTATGAAAAAGAAATATATATATATATATATATATATATATATATATATATATATATATATATATATATATATATATATATATATGTATATATACAGGCTGGTGACTTGGACGACGCAGCATAGGGGTTTCAATGGTAATGTGCAGTTATTTGCTCCCCTAATTATTTTAGAGCAAAATTGTATTAAGTTTTTGTTACAGAAAAGAATACTGCATCCGAATATGCTATTGTTTATAATTTTTCAATTTCCGGAACCGTAAAAATAATCGAACATGGAACAAAAATTTAAATAAAAGCGCAAACATTTGTCGCTACTTAAAAAATTCTTAAATTTTGTTATCGTCAAACTACATTGTAATCAGCAACTCTTATGTCGTTGTCATTAACTACAATAAAGTTTTTTTTCATTTTTCTCGTTTTAAACAAATGTGCAAACATCTGTCAAAGATTGTTGGCGTTTAAAATTATTTTCAAAACTAGGATAAAGAAAACACCTGTATTGTAGTATTGATGACAATGTAATTTGACGAGAACGAAATTTAAGATTTCTTTAAGTAGTGACAGATGTTTGCGCTTTTGTTCCATGGCATCAATGATTTTTGCAAAAAAGTTATTATTGTTTTAACTATTTTTACGGTTTCAGAAATTGAAAATTTATAAACATTAGCATATTCGGATGCAGTATTTTTTCCTGTAGCAAAAACCTAAATACAATTTTGCTCTAAAATAATTAGCGGAGCAAATAACTGCACATTAAGATTTTACCGTTGCAACCTCTGTTCTGCGTCGTTCAAGTCACCACCCTGTATATGTAGGGTGATTTTTTTTCATAGGAGATTAACATGAGAAATCAGTTTTTTGCAAACCGTTTCTCCCCGTTTTAGCTTACGGCAATGGTTGTGGTGTCAATACAAAGATAAAAAATTTCGCCATCCGAAAATAACAAATACATGGAAATTATCCAATATTTTAGGCCCATAAATTAATTTAAAAAATTATTCATTTTCCAATTAATAGCAAGAACCATGCCAAATTTGAAGAAAATGATAAAGAAATGCTTGACATTTTACCTGTCAGATGACATTATCAACAGACATTAATCTATTCTGACATAAAATGTTAAGCATTAGTTTATCTTTTTGTTTAAATTTGGCATGGCTATTACGAAAATGAAAAATTTCTAAAATTAATTTATGGGCCTAAAATATTGGATAATTTCCAAGTATTTGTTATTTTCGGATGGGGAATTTTTTTTATCTTTGTATTGGCACCACAATCATTGTCGTAAGTTAAAATGGAGGGCAATAGTTTGAAAAAACTTATTTCCCATGTTAATCTCCTATGTATACCTTGAAAAATATTATGCTGTATATATTATACAGGCTGTTCATTTTATTTTGTCCACTATTACTATCTCGAGAACTGTAAGAGCTATGAAGTCGGTTAAATTAGCAAACAATTTCTGTATAAGACTTAAAATGAGCGATTTTTTTTAAACCAGTGGTTCCCATAATACCTGATGTAACTTTCTTATTTTAAATGGGACACCTATATATATATATATATATATATATATATATATATATATATATATATATATATATATATATATATATATATATATATATATATACAGGGTGGTGACTTGGACGACGCAGCATACGGGTTTCAATAGTAAAATCTTAATGTGCAGTTATTTGCTCCTCTAATTATTTTAGAGCAAAATTGTATTTAAGTTTTTGTTACATAAAAAAAAACTGCATCCGAATATGCTATTGTTTATAATTTTTCAATTTCCGGAACCGTAAAAATAGTTGAAAACAATAACATTTTTACAAAAATCATTGATGCCATGGAACAAAAATTTAAATAAAAGCGCAAACATCTGTCGCTACTTAAAGAAATCTTAAATTAGGTTCTCATCAAACTACATTGTTGTAATCAACAATTATTACATCGTTGTCATCAACTACAATAAAGATGTTTTCATTTTCCTCGTTTTAAACAAAAGTTCAAACATCTGTCAAAGATTCTTGACGTTTAAAATTATTTTCAAAACAAGGATAAAGAAAACACCTTTATTGTCGTGTTGATGACAACAATATAATAGTTGATTACAACAAAGTAATAGTTGATTACAACAATGTAATTTGACGGGAACGAAATTTAAGATGTCTTTAAGTAGTGACAGATGTTTGCGCTTTTGTTCCATGGCTTCAATGATTTTTGCAAAAATGTTATTATTGTTTTCGACTGCTATTACGAGTCCGGAAATGGAAAAATTATAAACATTAGCATATTCGGATGCAGTATTTTTTCCTATAGCAAAAACCTAAATACAATTTAGCTCTAAAATAATTGGTAGCAAATAACTGCACATTAAGATTTTACCATTGCAACCCCTATGCTGCGTCGTTGAAGTCACCAGGGTGTTCATTTTATTTTGTCCACTATTGCTATCTCGAGAACTGTAAGAGCAACGAGGTCGGTTAAATTAGCAAACAATTTCTGTATCACAAGACCATTAAAATGAGCGAATTTTTTTTTTAATTCAGTGGTTCCCGTAATACCGTATGCAACTTTCTTATTTTAAATGGGACACATATATTTTTATATATTTGGAATTCACGTAAAATTACGAATTCAACGATATGCTTAAAGTGAATTTTTATTGAAGAAATAAATTACATTTGGTATGACCCCATTTATAATAAAATTGTAACCTTGAAATAAAATGAAAATAAAAACTTAATACAGTTTCGGAGATAAATAGAGCGACTCTATAGGAACGAATTTGAAATTGAAGTTATGTTTTATTCGTCAACCACTCATTCGTTAAAGCGGTGTAAAAATAATAAGAATTAGAATTTCATGCTGAATCCAGACTTTATAACCGCGTTATCCTAAAGAGTAATCGCTGATTTGAATTTGTCTTATAACTCGCAAATAGTCACCAGATCTTTAATACAATTGAAAATTATTTAAAATTATAACGGATGCATGGAAATCTATAAACCACAATTCATCGATAATTTACTTAATTCGAAGCAACTACAATATATTTTAAATAAATAAATATACCATCATGGCATATTACCCATTGCTGAGTGTGCCAATCTGTTTTGTACGCAGATATCAGTAATGATGATGACATATTCGTACCGTGCGGGCGTTTACCAGGCGTCACCTCACGGGCACTCATTGCTGGCGTGGAGAGTGCACCACAGGAGTCAATTTTGTGCCATTTAAAATATTTAGCGTCGGTCGGGATCAAATCCGGTTCCCCAGATTCGCGACCAAACACTCAGGCACGCGGCCACGAGACCCCATATAAATAATTATTAAAATATTAAATATGTATTTTTTTTTATTTTTTGCCTAATTTTCTTTCATAAATTATTATTCTGGTTAATTTTTTAAAGGAAATATAAGATTTTTATAATGTCATCTTTATTCAAAACATAAGTACTTTTGAAATTTAGTACGATACTTTATGTAAGAAGTTTGAAAATATATTGAATATTTAAAATATAAATAAAATAAATATATCGTCACGGCTTATTACCCATTGCTGGGTGTGCCAATCTGCTTGTACACAGATATCGGTAATGATAAAATATTTGCACCGTGCGGGCGCTTACCAGGCGTCACCTCACGGGCACTCATTGCTGGCGTGGAGAATACACCACAGGAGTCAATTTTGTGCCATTTAAAATAGGAAATATTTGGCGTAATTAATTTTAAAAATTATTCATTTTCCTATTAATAGCAATAACCATGCCAAATTATTATTTAAAATATGGGGCAATATTTTATATTAGTTCCTACGGAGTAGTTCTATTTATGTCCGATACTGTACGTATTTAGAGAACATTGTTCTCATCTCATTTTACTGTTAAAATCAATTAAATTTTACCTAAAATATTGAAGAATAATTTAATTAATCCTTAAATTTGTTTTTAATAAAAATATTTTTCAATCTAGACGGCCCATGGAAGCATCCAATCATCGAAGAATCTCCTCTCTTCGACGAATATGGCTTCATGTTACCTACAAAATTCCTCCATCATAACTTCACACAAATGGAAGAATTCTTAAAAGATTTAAACAAAACCTACAGACATATTACCGATCTACATTCTATTGGTCCATCAGTACAAGGGCGCGAATTATGGGTCTTAACTCTTGGTAACACTCCCAACAAACATGTAGCCGGTAAACCAGAATTTAAATATGTCGCTAATATGCACGGCAATGAAGTAGTTGGACGAGAAATGTTGTTATTGTTAGCGAAATATATGTGCGAAAGGTATGGAACTGATGAGAGAATAACTAGATTGATGAATACTGTAAGGATTCATTTGTTGCCGTCTATGAACCCTGATGGATATGAAAAATCTACAGAAGGTAAGACAGATTATAATTTATTTTTGTGTTTATTTTTTTGGTTTAAATATTTTGTGGTTAGACATATCTCTGTAGATAATTTCTAATTTTGGAGAAATGAGGTATTCTTCTATTTTTGGAACTATTGCTTGAAAAATTGGTTATCTATGTTAAAACTAAACTTTAAAACAGTGTGATAGGGACTAGGGACTATAAAAAAATATTAGTTTTTAAAATATTCGAGTTTTTAATGCCCTAACATCTACGTCACACAACTACTTTATTCGCCTTTTTGAAATTCGGAATCAATTTTCAGTAATAATATAACAAGAGAGTGAGAATAAATTGAAAATAATGTGACAGATTTTTTGAAAACTTGTGGCCAGGCAATATTCACGAAAGCCTGTAGGGCTTGAGTGGCAATTGCCAAATGGCAACAAGTTTGAAAAAAATCTGTCACATTATTTTCTAATTTATCGAACTCTCGAATAATATTTAATTAGATTATTTTTGATCCACAAGTTTCAAACAACGGAATCAGGTTGTCATACTATTGTGACGCTATATACTGTCGTAATTAAATAGCTTCATTCATTTACATGGCTCAGTTGGTAAGTCTGTTTTGACAACTAGAACACACCTTGACAATGGAAAATAAATAATCAAAAGATATAATTACTAATTATGGTATTTCTAGAAGTGGTTTCTATAATTTTTTGGTTTATTTCATGATCAGAAATGTCACAAAATTGGTCTTTTTCGCTCATTTTACTTATGTGTTTATTAATGTCTGACATACGTAATCAAAAACAAAAGCTACGGAGATTATTCCCAGAAATAATCTCTAGAGCTTTATTCTCAGTATAATAATGACATGATTGGTTAAAACGCAGACATGTGACACAAAATGAAACATTTCATTGGTTGTAAGAAATGTCTAAAAAAATCATATTTCTAGTATATTCCGTAACTTAACCGCGGTGACCAAGGTTCTGGTTATGCGTTCCGTAATGTAACCAAAACATAATTTCAGGATCGCGGTTCAATTTCGAAATATGGTTCCTGAAAGTTTTGGTTACTTTTTCGTGACCACGACGACTACAAATTTTTTGTGGTTGTTGTGGTCATATTCTTATTTCTTATTATTATAATAAATAATATTGTATAAACATATAATTACTATATACTATGTTCTGATATGTATAATATTTACGTTAGTATAAGGATAGATAAAAGTTATGTTGTCACTTATTTCTAATGACGCGGCGGTTTCCTGCTTTACCGACACAAATTAACCAAGATGTTCCGAATCACAACCACTTTTCAGTGACCATAACCTGACCACTTGAACCATAACCACGGTCGTGGTTAAGTTACGAAATATACTATTCATATCATAAGTGGTAAATTTTTGCCGGAAAAATTTTCAGATTGTTACGAGAGCTGGTTGCCTAGCAATTTATTGAGTAGCATTGAAAAAAAAATCACGAGTTGTTAAACAAGTGATTTTTGATCAATGTCATGAGATAAACTGGCAACAGGCTCGAGTAAAGCAATCGGAATATTTTCCAGGATAAAATTTAACCATGAATGGTATTAGGATGACTATTTTCCAAATAAAAATCAGGTAATCATTTACAAATGTTTTTCTTGACAAAAATCTTCTAATTTTTATTGTGTTTTGATGTGTTATATTTAAGTTTGCTTTTTCAACGTTTTAAATAGATTCCTGTTCGAATCGACTCGTTTTTAATAAAAACTAATAACACTGACAGGTGTGTAAACAATATGTTTCTAAAACGTCAAAAAATTTTCGCTTAACAAAACTCACTTGTAAAAATACATCTTATTGGTTTAAAGGCTGCAAAAAATTTTTTGTGACGGTGTTTTGTCGAAATAAAACTTAGTAACTAGGTAGAATCCTGAATTTGGATTGGCTTATAAATTTATGAGTGAAATAGTCAAGTAAATAAATGCAAAAAAATAACGAAACAACGAAAGTAAAAGAAATGTTGAATGAGAGGTTGCCAGGAACAACCAAAACGGACTATAACATACGTAGGTAGTTTTTCATTTTATTAAGTAATGCATATTTCGAATTATTGATCACGAAAGTTATTTTAAACATTTTTAGTCATGAAATAAATCAATTTTTGTGAGTCCAATTATTAGCGAACTCCACTGTTTGAGAACAAAATGAGTTTAACATCTACGTCACATATTATTAAAATTATTATTACGAACGAATAATAATTAAAAGTTTGTAGAACTACAGATCGCTTTTAATTTTTTTAGTGTAATATATAAAATGAAATATTTCAGAAGTTTAGGAACAATATTTAATACTAATTTCTTTTTATAGGCGATTCCGATGGAATTATCGGTCGATCTAACGCACACGGAGTCGATTTAAACCGCAATTTCCCAGATCAATTTAAAGTAACAAAATACAACAAATTTGCAGAACCAGAAACATTAGCTGTTATGAATTGGATTATGTCAGAACCTTTTGTACTTTCTGCAAATTTACACGGTGGATCTTTAGTCGCAAACTACCCTTATGATGATAACGAAAATGAACAAAATGGCGTACCAAATCCAAGCCCTGACGATAAATTGTTCCAACATTTATCACATGTTTACGCAAACGTAAGAAAGAAATAAAAAATTATTTTTATATCACTCACCGATAATGTTTCCAGGCTCATCCAACGATGCACAAAGGTCTGCGCTGTTCCGCACTGTCCAGGGAGCACTTTCCAGAAGGCATCACAAATGGCGCAGCTTGGTACGTCGTTTCTGGAGGAATGCAAGACTGGAACTATCTTCAAGCTGGCTGTTTTGAAATCACTCTCGAGTTAGGATGTTACAAATTTCCTCTGACTTCTGAACTTCCAAGATATTGGCTTGAAAACCGCGAATCTTTAATTCAATATATGGAAGAAATCCATAAAGGGGTTCACGGTTTTGTTAAGAGTCATATTGGAAGCCCTATCGCCAATGCTTCTATTACAATTGAAGGGGTTGCTCATGCAGTCAAAACGGCGCAGTTTGGGGACTACTGGAGGCTCTTGCTACCTGGAAAATATAATATTAGTGTTTACGCGGTTGGATATGAAAGTATTACTGATGAAATTATTGTTCCCGAAAATGGAAGTTTGAGTTATAATTTCACTCTAATGAGAGATGATCCTGTACATTGGGCCAGTGCGTATGATTTTGGGTTAACGGAAAGTCAGTACAATCCAAAATGGAGGACAAGTTCGGATATTTATGGACTTTTGGCTGAATTTGAAAATAAACATCCAGAAGTTTGCGAGTTTGAAAGTGGAGAGAATATTGTTACTTCGCATATTAGGTCGCTTAAAATTTCTAGCGAGGTAAGGACTAATAAAATATACACAGTGTGGCTATAAAGTTTTAGGACTTGACAAAAGCCGTTATATAATCAAAATCACAATTTATTCTTCAATATACATTCCTTTTAAATCCACACAATTCTTGACGCGGCGTTCTGGAACTGGAAGACTAAAACTGAGATGTTCAATATCTTCGCCACGATGGTTTAAGTGTGTGTTATATCGTAACTTCAATTTTATTTTGGGGATGTAGAATAGTCAGCCGGGGCCAAATCATAAGCATACGGAGGATGATCCATCACATACTAAGTTTATCCCGATAGTTTCAACCCGGTTGAAATTCGACCCGGTCGAATTTCAAGGTTAACTCTCTTCCGTTTATCTCGCTCTTGTTATAGCGGGTCGAATTAACCCAATTTGAACCCGATCGAAAGCGTTGGAGAAATGTCAATTTGTTTGGTTATGTATACCAAAATATATTTTTTTAAGCGACCCTTCTAAAATTGTAAGTTTTGAGAAAAAGATTGCTGTTTCACCATATTGTCTCGCTAGCTGTTGAGAATATGGAGTATTCTAAACTTTTTTCCATGCATAAGACCGAGAATTTTCATTTCCTTCATTAAGGAAAGAAAATACATTACTACCTAATTCTGCCAAATGTTTCCTTTTGACATAATTCAATTCTAATCACATACGATTTGACTGTTAAAATGCTGCTGACAGATAACCTATAACGATAGTGAATTATACATGTACTTCGATCAGGTTGAGCGTTTATCCCGTAAACTCAATCCGGTCGAATAAGCTCAACCCATTTGTATTTTAGGCTCGGGCCATACTATGCGTTTTGGCGGGACCGGTTGACCGGGAATACAACTTATTGTTTTAAATGAATGCGTCCACACTGATGTGGTTGCGGTCCGGTTGTCGGATACTACCGCAGCATGTTGCGGTTTGACCGGACGCGGTCAATTTGCCGCATGACAACAACACATTGGAAATAATGCGACCGTTCACAAGGGTCTGGTTTTGTTTTTTAATAGACAACGTATACTATTTGGGCTCTGTACTGATCAGACATTAGTCAGACTGTGTCCTAATCGGGTTGTCAAAGCTGCCGTCCTGTTTAGCGGGATATATGTAGACGCTGTATGATCCATCCCGTTTAACCGGATGCGTTTTGGCGGGACCGGTTGAGCGGGAAGACAACAACTTATTGTTTTAAATGAACGCGTCCACACCGATGCGGTCCGGTTGCCGGATACTACCGCAGCATGTTGCGGTTTGACCGGACGGCCAATTTGCCGCATGACAACTAGAAGACATTGGAGATAATGCGAGCGTTCATAAGGATCTAGTTTTGTTTTCTAATAGACAACGTATACTATTTGGGCTCTGCACTGTTCAGATGTTGGCCCGAATGTGTCTGAAACGGGTTGTCATTGCTGCCGTCCTGTTTAGCGGGATATATATGGACGCTGTACGATCCATCCCGTTTAACCGGATGCGGTTTTACCGGTCCCGCCAAAACGCATAGTGTGGCCCGGGCCTTAGAGTCGAGTTGAAAATTTCAATCCGGTTGAAAATGCGTTCATTCCGATCATTTCAACCCGCTAACTTCAATTGAGTCGATTCAACCCATTTTCAAGCGGGTTGAAACTATCGGGATAAACTAGGTGACAGTGACATTCTTTTGATGCACGACTGTTAATTTTTAGGTTGATGCGTTTTCGTATTTGCGCATAGCTTTTCTTTAAATCTTAGAGGATAATCAATCCAGCTGTTTCTTTGTCGATGTTCATCTAATCTTAAACCATCTCAATCGTAACACATCGATGGAAAACCAACAGTTTCTTTTCATTTCGCTCAACGCGAAATCGTTCTTGCCAACCAAAAACCTTGCAATGAGTCAATGAAGCATGCCCAACAACGATGCCTAAGCGCTTTTTAAACCAAAGCAAACGATTAGGTTGGTTCTTTACACAAACGAACACAAAATTGAAGGCGTACCGCTGTTCGACGGTTGCACCAATAATAATAAAACTTGGGGGATGTTGAAGTTTAGTCAAAAATAGTTTGGGTGCCAATTCATAGATGGCGCTGTCCTAAATCTTTATAGCCATATTGTGCACAAGGGTTTTAGGCCGCAAACTTTTTAACTAAGTACAAAGATTAAAATACTTTTCTGTTTAGATAAGGGAAAGTGATGAAACCAAATTCCACATCGCTATAATCGGAAACTTATACGCAACTCAACCTTTAGGTCGCGAAATTCTAATCTACCTAGCCCGACATCTAATGGCTGGTTACGTCTACAAAGACCCTACCATCCTAAATATTATGGAAAATGCTGTGATTCATATCATTCCAGTAATTGACACCGCTTTTGAAAAGATCTGGGGAGAGAGTAGAAAACACGTATTGGGAAATGAAAAACCGTTGTTTGATGTTTGTAATGACATAACTGCGGATTTTACAGAAGTGGGAGATCAACTTTTAGGACCTGGACAACATAGGGGAAATCAACAAGTTACGATTGCTAGTGCTTTTAAGCAATTATTATCGGGAGAAAATTTTGATTTGGTTTTGAATGTCGAAGGAGGCGGCGCTGGAGTTTTGTAAGTATTTTTTTTAATTATTGCAAATTTGGATTAATATTGTTTTGTGATTGTGACAAAAAATGAGATATACAGGATGATTCTCAACTTATACAGGGTGTTGACTTGGACGACGCAGCATAGGGGTTTCAATGGTAAAATCTTAGTGTATAGTTATTTGCTCCCCTAATTATTTTAGAGCAAAATTGTATTTAGATTTTTGCTACAGAAAAAAATAATGCATCCGATTATCTATTGTTTATAAGTTTTCAATTTCCGGAACCGTAAAAATATCGAAAACAATAATAACATTTTAACAAAAATCATTGGTGTCATGGAACAAAAATTTTAACAAAATCGCAAACATTTGTCAGATTCTTGACGTTTAAACTTATTTTCAAAACGAGGAAAATGAAAACACCTTTATTGTAGTTGATGACAACAATGGAATTGTTGATTACAACAATGTAATTTGACGAGAACGAAATTTAAGATTTCTTTAAGAAGTGACTATGAATACGACCCTTAACTTATTTAAATTAAAAGAAATAAAATGTATTGGGAAAAAGGATTTTTACTTTACTATCACAAACATATAAATTTATAATATAAAATAACATATCACAAAACACCATTTACCATTAAACAATGCCCCAATCTGTTGTAAAATTCTTGTCTGACATTTGCTAATTGTTTATGTGATATTTGATTAATTTTTTATTCCATGGCATCAATGATTGTTGCAAAAATGTTATTGTTTTCGACAATTTTTACGGTTTCGGAAATTGAAAAATTATAAACAATATCATATTCGGATGCAGTATTTTTTCTGTAGCAAAAACTTAAATACAATTTTTCTCTAAAATAATTAGGGGAGCAAATAACTGCATATTAAGATTTTAACATTGAAACGCCTATGCTGCGTCTTCCAAGTCACTACCCTGTATATATTTTTTAGCGTAGTAATCAGAAAACAATAGTTATTTATCATTATTTATGTATCATGGAACTGGAGTTATTTTTAATCACGAATGTGGAATTTATTTGCCGAGGCCCTTAAAGCCGAGGAAAATAAACCATATGAGTGATAAAAAGTGCCGAGGTGTATATTAAACTTAATTTAATATCGAAAAATTGTGAAAATGAAAGAAATATTTTTATATGTTATGTTTTAACATCTGTCAGCCTGACATTCAACTTAATTTTTAAATATTTTTTATAAAAATAGAGCGTTCAACATGAACTGATGGTTTCCTCAAATTTAACGCGCTAGGAAATCTTTGTATCGTAGATGGCAGCACGAATCGCTCTATTTTTATAAAAAAAATATTTTAAAAATTAAGTTTATGTGCGAGAAAATAAAACAACATGATATTCATTAATAATAATTAGCTTTACAATTTTATGTATTAATTTTACGCTTAACTTCACTTGGCAACACAAGCTGTATATTTGGCAACCTTGTGGGGCCCTACAAGCACTTATCAAAGTCACGTGTCCGCCCGCGCCTCATAGGGTAGTTCAGTAATTACGTCATTTGTGGCGCGCTTCATTTAAACTACTGTCCTACCGGTGAACACGTCTTTCAAAGCCGACCTTATTGCCAAAGCAAATAAGAACTAGAATTTTAAGCAGTTCATTTCGTCGCCAATATCTTATTTAATAAAAAAAATTAGCTATTTAAGCTGTCATTCAGTTAAGTTTGCATGTTACCCTTTCAATTAAACAAAGCATATTATCCTAATTTGTAATAACAATTATTCTATTCAAGTTTTAAAAAACTTTGCATGAAACTAGGTGTTCGTTCATTCTCGAACATGTTCGCGAAACATTGCGTGAAGCGGCGGGAAGAGCCCGTTTGAAAGACAATTGAACCATTTTTAGGTTACAGTACTCTAAGAACCATAAGAACACGACATATTATTAATATATTAATATGGAGAGACAGTTATTTACGTACTTTAAACTTAAAAAGAAGAAATCAAAGTTCTGAGAAGAACTGATTTGAAAACGCTTAAAAACATCTACAAACAAAATCTCAGTCGGTAAACTCTTGGATATGTTTGAAGCTGCGCAAACTTGATACTCTGTAGTTCAGATTGTGCAGAGTTGATTTCTATTTGAAATAAAACCTTTGTTATTTATTAATGTGTATATATTATATTACGAAAAATGTTTATAATTTAATGTTATTAATATCTCAAAATAACTTCTTCATAATAACAATAATATCAGCATCAAATTACAAGCCTTTAAATTCTGACCCTTATGTGTTCTGTCAATAGAGTCTACTTTGAAAGTATCGTTTTTGTTTAGAACAGTGCTTCATATTTCACGCTATACTCTAACGACACACTATTCTACCCTATTACATTGGGTAAACTAGTCTCATGTCTCCAATTTCAGGCAATCAGAGAGGTTAAAACAATGCCGTATGCTCTACAATACTGAATGGCTTAAATGGAAGAAGATATAGTACCGATTTCTGAACTTTTAATGACGATTTTTGTGCACTTTAGTAACGATTTCAAATTAAAGTAATTATTCTTTTGATTTAGGTATCCGAAACTCAATGAACAATCCAACAACATCTACGAAAAATTTGCCCGATCTGTCGTCCGAGATGTAAAAACAATAGGTCTCTGCCAAAACATATTCTACAATACTGAATCTAATCTAATCAACTACATCTACAATGATTTTAACACCCCAATGTTAACAACAAAACTAAGTTGTTGTAAATATCCCGACGTATCTAATCTTCCCTATATTTGGCGGGAAAGCATTCAACCTATTATGAATTTCTTAAGCATAGCAAGAACGGGAGTTGATGGCTATGTTCAAGACGAAAATGGAACTCCAATGAGAAACGCAACAGTTAAAATATTAGGAATAAATAAATTGTATGATGTGACGAAGACTTTAGCTCATTTTAAAATTATGTTACCGGCTGCCAAATATAATATGATTGTTTCGTGTCATGAATATGAGACGAAGCTTGTAAATATTGAAGTGAAGGATTTGAATATTTTAAGTATGACTATTAAGTTGAAGAAATTAAATGACACAGTGGAAGGAAATGTTGTACCTGATAATAATGGGCAAATATTAACTGGAATTAAAGGTAAAATAATATATAATATTTATTTTTTATGAATTGGGTGAAGTGACCGTATTTTAGAGGTGTGTATAATGGAGTGCTCGTGCCTGCTTTGATGTATGGAACTGAATGTTAGGCATGGATGGGAAACCTTGGTTAGGAAGAATGTTGTTAAGCGAGTGAGAGTGGGTCAGTTGTGATGGTTTGAACATGTGGAGAGAATGAAGAGTGAAGCGTGTACAAAGGTCACGCTAGAATTTTTGAGAATACGAAAATTAGCTAACCTGGGGGAACACAAAATTTGCACTACCATATTAAACATTTATTTATTTATTTGTTATTTGAAGATAAGATGCAAATTCAGTTGCAAAAGTTAACTTAAAACATTTTTTAGAGTAGTGCTGTGAGTGAAAATAAGAAATTACACAGGGAGCATTTTCAAATCATGATTTATAATAGGTCTGTTCGTTTCGCTATTTTGCGTCTACGGTTTACTGCCGCCTCCATACAAAATATATGGGCGCCGCAGTAAACCGTAGACGCAAGGCAGCGAAACGAACAAACCTAATATGACATTTTTTAAGTCAGTCTGAAATTAATTTGGCAGTTTTAAAATCTCCCAGTAATTAGTTTAACAGCTTTGGCAGTTTTAAGTCGCCATAAATTAACTTGACAACATAGACAGTTTTTAAGTCTCCAAGATATTAGTTTGAAAGCATTCCATAAAATTATTGGTTGGGAGTTTTTAAGATGTAGAAGAAAAATTAATATTTGAATACACGAGGTTTGTTAGAAAAGTATTCGACCTTTGGCCAGGAAAAACAACTGGCTGTCTGGAGCATTGAAAACCTAGTCACCTTCAAAGTAGTCTCCTTGGGACTCCACACAGTTCTCCCAGCGGTGCCGCCATTGTTGGAAGCATTCCAAAAAAAGCCTCTTTTGTTTAGCTCGGCTGTCGTTGCAGCCATAATGCCCTCTCTTGTCTGAAATCGCGTTCCTTTCAATGGCCTCTCGAGTTTGGGGAATAGCTAGAAGTCGCAGGGGGGCATATCAGGAGAGTAAGGAGCCTGTTGAAGCACAGGAGTCTTGTTTTTCGCCAAAAAAGTCTGAATCAAGTGCGAGGAATGTGCTGGAGCATTGTCGTGATGGAGGCGCCAATTTCCTGTTGACCACAACTCCGGTCTCTTGCCTCGCACAGCATCACGTAGGCGACGGGGGATATCCCTGCAGTACTCTTTGATGATTGTTTGACCCTGTGGTGCGTACTCGTGGTGTACGGGAGTCAAAGAAAGCAGTCAGCGTGTGCGGCCGTCTTTAAACCGGTTGAACCACTTCTTATTCTGTGTGATGCCCATAGCATCGTCACCGAAAGCCGTCTGAATCTTCCGAATGGTTTCCACCTGGCTGTCGCCCAGTTTCAGGCAAAATTTGATGCAATAGCGCTGCTCCAGACATTCCGTCATATTCCTTGTAATGAAAAGCCGACGAGAGCACTACACACTATCTCACTCAAATGCTGCTTGCCAGCACAGACGCTATCGACAGGCGGGAAAAATTCACGTATGCGCATGAAGGTTCAAGGTCGGTTCATGCAAGCGCGCTTAATTCAAATCCATCAGGTTGTCGCAAAAAAATAAGGTCGATTCTTTTCTAACAAACCTCGTACCTATTTAAAATAAAATTCTAAAAAATATGAATCATATATCTTATTCTTAATATTTATAACGTGAGCCATACATATTTGCATGAAGAAATGTGGAATTCATCACTTTACAATTTTAGAAATAATTTACACAAATTTATTTTTGGTTTATTTAGGGTATATAATTGACGAAGATAACCACCCAGTATTATATGCAGAAATTCGACACGATAAAACTAACGCAACAGTCAAATCGGATAAAGAAGGAAAATATTTATTACCACTTGATACAGGTAGCCATACTGTAAGTATAAAACATTTCTAATAGACCAGAAAAGTGTAACGGTCAAACTTAGGCGCGAAATTCAAACTCAGTTCATAACGCTGAGAACATAATTTCAATCCCCATGTATTTCTTACCAAGGAAATGTTTGCTCAAATTTAAAGGCCGAAAAATCTCATAAAAGTAAATTTCTTATGCAAAGCATTACATGTAGCATCTAGACCGATCCTTTATCTCCAGATTCGTACAATAATATTCACATGAACTCTGCACAGTTTATAATTATTTAAATAATAATACAACGCTACAAAATTCATTGAACGTATGTCTTAGTTTGATCGTGCATGCTTCATCTTCTATTGTGCTGTCCTATTTACTGGTGGGTCAACGACATACTGTATCCTTGCTTGCACCAAGCATTTTAATTTCTAATAATTTTCTTACTTTACCTTTTCTACAGGTTTAAACTGTTGAAATCTATTACTGAATAAACAAACTATCGAATTCTTAGCAAGAGATGCTTAATTTCTTTTTTTTAAATATCTTTTTTTGTCTGTAAAATTAAACTCCTATATGAAACATATACTAGGGAATTCAAACTATGAACTCACACCAAAGGCAAATTCTAACCTAACTTTTCTGTTCTATATTAATGTACGAATTTCGAATGTGATTATTATTTTTTGTCTAGATTATCGTGACAGCGGGCGGCTACCTTCCGCGCACAAAAATCGTCAACGTTTCCGGTCTCAACTTAGTTCCAGCTCAAGTCATCTTCCGTTTAGAGAAAAACCATTTGATATTCGGTCTTCCGCGTCTAGCATTTGTGATTTTGACAGCTATAGTTCTTTTATTAAAAGTCGCCATTTGTGTTTGTTGCTATTCATGTTATCAACAGAGAAAAACCGCGGGGTTTTCTCTGTTACCCCAGAATAATTATTTCGATGGAGATGACGAAAATGAAACAGAGGTTTTCAAGAGACCTATAACAAGGGGCGAACCTGCTATAATTCGACCATACTTCGATGACGACGATGACCATTCTAATGGTGAAAGTTCTGAGGAAGAAATAGTCTTGTTGAACTCAGAAAAGGTACAAGAGAAGGAAATTCTCATGCAGTAGTAATTCCAATTAGATTAATTTAATTTATTACTAGCATTTATTTAAGTATTGAATCTCTACTTAAATTGAAAATTGAACAAAATACTAAATTTTTTTATGGTATTGAGTTTAGATATTAATTTTTCCACGTTTGAGTTTGGACGCACTTATGTTTGTGATTTTATTTCTGTAATGTGATATTTTAAATTGCGCTGGTCTACCTTGTTAACTGTACAGAATTCAGAATTTTATAAAGCAATAAAATTGTATAGAATAACATAATAAATATATTTATAAAACTAAAGTGTTTCATTTATTGCTATTGTTTCTACAGCTTATGGTGTCTCCAGAGTTTTTGCCAAAATATTTTGTGGAATATGGCGTAAATATATGAAGGGGCCAGGGGAAAAACACTATAACATCTCCAATATTTTCTATTTTGAGATGTCATTTAGTGGTTTGTTAGAAGTTTCGATTGCCACATTCAACAAACGGAAAAACCAAAAATTTTGAATTAAAAAATATGACATATCGACGAAAAAAAATTAATTTTAGTGTCAAAAACAAAGTGAAAAAATCTGATGTGGCCAGCACATTACCTTCCGTCAGTTCTATGTATTTTGTATAAATGTCATACAGAAAGTTCCTTGAAAAAGATTATATTTCTTGTACATTATCTTAAGGCAGTTGTATGTATTTTAAACAAATTCCAAACAGAAAGTTTCTAACAAAAGATCCTATATTTCCAGTAAAATTATAACATAAACATACTGTCAACTGCACTTGACACTGACACCTTTCAATCAGAATTTTCTATTTTCTTAATGTAGCAGCTGTTTCCAGAGTTATAGCAAAGCTGACTAATATACATGATATTTAATGTCTTTATAATTTTTTAACTCTATGTCCATTTAATATGAAGTATAAAATGCATTCAAATTGTATAGAGAATAAATAATTCTTTAATATTTATAATAACATTAAATGTGAAAAAATGATATTTAACATCGTTTTTTCAAGAAAAACTGTTAAAATCTTCAAATGAGGGTACTTCCGGTTGACCAATTATAACCAAAATCTAATCAGCTCTTCACATGGCTGTAACGAAGAGGAATACGAAAAAATTATAATTTTTGAAATTGTAGTATTAGAGTTATCGCATTAGAAAATTTTGTCACACACAGACACACACACACACACACACACACACATACATACACACACACACACACACATACAGACATCATCGTAAAAATAGTAAAATCGTATTGTAGGGACCCTAAAACGTGCTTATTCATCAAAAACTCACCACCGAATTTTTTGACCAAAGACAATACCTTCCTTACCTAAAGGTGACGGAAGGTAAAAAAAGTGTAATACCAATCCGATCAGAAGTAATTTAATTTAATGTATACACTACTTTTATGTAATGGAATTGGTGGGAGGTATTTTTCTGGCCATGGCATATTTTTGATAAATTTTTATGCATATTTTGTGGTGTTTTATCTCCCGCTACCGTTGGTAAGGGAGGTATAGGGATCGTGCTAAAAATCACATATCGAGATTTTGGTAAATGACCACGTTTTATGGTCCCTAGAATCCAATTTTAACATTTTCACGATGATGTCTTGTGTGTATGTGTGTGTGTGGATCCTCCACTCTAACTCATATACTATCATTCAGAAAATTTTGAAACCATGTATTTTGAACTTTTCTGTAATGGAAAGAGCCCATTAGATTTTGGTCAAAATCGGATAACCGGAAACGGCACTTTACTAGAAGCTCAAAATAGTTTTTCTTTGAAAAATACCTTTAAATGTTATTGTTATTATAAAAATTAAAGATTATTAAATTTTCTATAGATTTGCAGTAATACTTTTTCTATATATTTTATAGATAAATTTATAAAATTATCTATAATTTAAATCCCAGAGTCTACGCTTTAAACAAACAAAACGCAGTTATACAAATGTATGTAACTGACACATAAATGTGACTATCAAAGAACTAATCATTTCAAAATAATATTAGTAACGTTTTAAAAAGGAAAAAGTAAATAGAACGATAGAAAAGGAATTCAATACAGTTTCCAGCATAAGTAAATATATAGGTAGGTAAATAAAAAATAAAAATATTTAAGCTAATCATCATTTTTGGATTAGTGAATTCTATTCTATCTCGGTATTTAATATTTAATCTTCATTTTATTATACTTCCGGTGGCTCAATGGTTAGAGCAACGCCTCATGTCGTGAGTGCCCTCGGGGCTCTGAGTTCGAATCCCACTGAGGCATGGATGTAATTCGGATTTAATCCTGTTGAGAGGTTTAAAAAAAGGGTAGTAACTTGGATTAGATTAGACTATATTTTAAGAAATAAACTGTCAAAATTAGAGTAAAATTCGCTAATCCAAAAATAAGGATTTTAACTTAATCTTTTTTGTGTCTCGGGCTGTAAATAGCGGGAGGTATTGTGTTGGCTACATCAGATTTTTTCTGATTGTAGGGAAGAACAATTAAATTCCATGCTCTAAAAAAATCAGTTTTTTGAACCTTTATCCGCCATTCTGGTATATTTATACAAAAACTTTTTAAAATGAATGTTTTTGAATATACAAATGTTATTTTTATTAATATTAATAATATTAATTGGGGACAGGGTGCGGCGAAATGTAAAAGTTGAGTATCAGCATATACCTATTCACTAATATACATACAGATAATGCTCCTATTTTTATATAGAGACTAGGTTAGCGGTTAGACTATGGGTCGCGACCCAAAAGTGGGGCGCGTGGATTTTATTTTGGACAGGAAATTAATACATATTTTACTCAACTTAAAGGTATTTCTTTTATATCTATTATGAGACTTTAGTTCAGTTTTACTTTGTGACTTAGGCTATCGATTGATAAGCAATATCCAAAATTATCCGAAATGTCGCTTGATATACTTTTACCACCAGTTACTTGTACAAGTCTGCATTTCCAGTTTAAATTATTTTGTACGTACATACACGAGCCCAAACTCATAATAATTCGGCCATTTTACATATTCAACAAATTATAAAATCTACACAAATGGTTAGAATTTCTACAAAATTCTTTCGACTACTGTAAATATAGACTTGCAAGACATATAGGACAATACTCTTAGGAAAATGTGCAGGGCTTAGGGATACAATGCCTAATACAATAAGCTTATATTTCTAGTAAAGGCGATGGGTTGCTACAATTTATTGGGTTGCGAAGTGAGTCGCCACGGAAAAAGTTTAAGAACCACTGGACTAGGTGAAGCTTGGGTGCTTGTGTGAGATACTTATGCAGCAAAGAGAATGATATATCCATTTCGCTCTCAAAGCTTCATGGAGTGCAAAGGATCCGTAATATATTAGTTAATAGGTATATGAGCATCCGTCCATACTTATTTGTCAATATGGACTTTTACTGTTTTTCCCCTGGGCCCTTGAGATGCTTTTCCGAGTGTACTACAAGATTGGTTGTGGCTTTAATAATACGACTACAGCTTTTATTAGCGGACAATATTACCTTATATTTTCAACAGAAATTAGTTCCCGCTTCTCGCAGACTTGATGTTTCCAAAACACTTAAACTGATTGTCACAACCTCAAATTAACAAGAAACATCCTATTTAATTCATTAATTTATATATGAGAAGCTAAAATAGTGTTAAAAATTTGGAATATCGATTATTTCCCCCAATATCTCTTGAAATAATATTTACATTGTCATACCCATATACCCTTTACAGTACCTGTTAATACTTTGCGAACCTTTTTGAATATAATTTCCATCGTCAATTATTAACTCCTAATTTGTAAGTTTGTCTTTGCGTTTATATTTATTAATTGTAAAAACTAAAGATAGGTATGTATGTAAATCATTTGAAAAAGAATCAAATATTAAATCAATAATCTAATTTAAAAAAAAATTATAACCTATGAAACATTCCGAATTGTTGCTTAGTGCAAGTCAAAATTATTATAATATACTATTAATACCTAACCTACATATTTAGAAATATATATTTCCTACCTTTGACGCCTACAGCATAGCAGAACATTGAAAAAAATATACAAAACTATCTACCTACATTACAACAAAAAAATACGTGCTGACTCTCCAAAATATTAAACTAAACTGAACGGTACAAGTAAATGAACTATCCTAACATTACATAACAACAATTAATTGTTTATTTACACCTAAATTAATAATAAATTGACATAAACATACATGCAAAAACGATAAATACAAAAATACAAACGCTCACCTTTTAATCAAATGTACAATTTTCTATCTTAACCTATAACCGGCTATTTTCCGCGGGAAATCTGCCGCCGTTAATTTTTCCGTTAATAGTCGGAAGTGGAAGTTCGTCAGTTGTTGAGAAATTTCTGTTGTCGTGGCCGAAATCCGTGGGTTCTTTTGCTTCGAATGTTGTAGGGCCATCCATCAGGAAAATAGTCAGTAAAAACATTACTGAACCTGGAAGAACGGAAAAAAACAATATTTTAAACAAAAATAATTGTTGAAATAATGAACGATTATAACGTACATTGTTAATTGTGCATAATATTTAATAAATGAGTGGTGTTCGGTTCAAATTGCTCACAAAACAAAATTTTGGCCGTTAAACATAACACTTGACTGACACTAACACTATACAAAATGGCGGTGCAAAAAATAATTTATGAAAAGAGTAACAGATGGATTCAGTAATCGCAACTACTATGAATATTTTTAATAAAAATAGTTCTTTTTAGAAACTATGGCTCGTACCACGAGCACGGTTTTAACGAAAACGCTGTTTTAAGAAATGTCAAATTCAAATTTTAATATTTAATTTCGCTCTTATATTTAAAGAACGATTTTTAAAAATAATATTTCTGTGTATACAAACCATGTTCTGTTTTAAAATCATATTTAGATAAATTTGATATTATTTATTATTAATATTAAATAATGAAATTTGACATTTCTTAAAACAGCGTTTTAGTTAAAACTGTGTTCGTGGTACGAGCCTATGTTTCTAATACCTACCACCGGGTGTTCACTTTTTTATAGGTCATAGGAAATACAATGTTAAAATTTCCATTATGCGATAGTTCGTTCCCTATGAATTTTAGAACAAAAGTGTAAATACAAAAAATGTTCAGAAATAAAAACTGCATCGAACAAGCTTTAATTTATTGATATAATTCGTTCCTGTCATGAAATAAACGTAAAATAAAATTTATAATTTTTAGCTATTTACAGTGTGCCATGGAAAACAAAACATACAATTCAAACAGTCGTACTGTTTGAGTTTGACAGATGACATTTGTTATTGTCGTAAAGATTTAATAATTATTGCCTTCATTTGAATTATTTATCAGTAATTATGGATACATTTACTATCTCTGAAAAAATTCAATGGATAAAATGGTATTTGGCTGGAAATTCGTTAAATCAAGTGAGAGATTTATTTAGTGCATTATATCAGGCCCGGCCTATTCCTGCACGTGGGACTATTAGCAGAATTATAAACCTTTTTAATGAAACAGGAAGTGTTATTCCTCTTTGTAATAACTTAATGACAAATGTTTTGTTTTCCATGGCACACTGTAAATAGCTAAAAATTATAAATTTTATTTTACGTTTATCTCATGACAGAAACGAATTATATCAATAAATTGAAGCTTGTTCGATGCAGTTTTTAATTCTGAACATTTTTTGTATTTACACTTTTGTTCTAAAATTCATAGGGAACGAACTATCGCATAATGAAAATTTTAACATTGTATTTCCTATGTCCTATAAAAAAAGTGAACACTCGGTATGTAAAAATATGGTATTACTAATAAAACAAATAGTATTTTTCTTTGTTTCAAACAAGGAAATAAACATTAGTAAACTAATACGTGATACGTGCAAAGGTAACTTGATTACATTTTAAAATATCAAGTAATTTTTTCAATCAATCATTGTTATATTTGATATTTATTATGTAAATTCATATTGTTTGTTTTATTAGATCATTTTTCATCGTAATAAAAGAATAATTTATTATTTTCGTAAATAATTAGATAAAAAGATTGGCGCCAGAAATAGTCTTGAAAAACAAACTCCCCCCCTTCTGTGATACATACAACACGTCATTCATAGCCAATAGGAAAACCGTTTTTCCATCACCTAGGTACGCTTGTTATTTATAAAAATAAAAGTAGGCGATAGTCTGACAATTAAATTGTATGTACTCTAACGTCATATTCTGTTTCCGATCATGTGACTTTTTCAAAATATTACATATTTAGACAAAGGACAATATTTTTAAAAATTTAGTACTTAGAAGGCATAAAAATTCTTACAACATTCCTATTATGATATATGCAAATTGAATAAGAATTTGAATCCGATAAATAAAAATTACTTACTAATTCCGTAAAATCCGGCGTAGAAGATGTATAAACTCTCCCTGTAGCCGATTGCTTTGGACACAGGATCCACCAAAATCGGCAAATTTCCTCCAATATTATTTATAACAAAGAGAAACACTCCAACTAGGGTAGACCTCACATGAAGAGGCACAATTTCTACCATAATGGCAAACACAATTCCGAACCACATCTCAGCGAAGAAATACGAGATTCCCAGAGTTATCATAGCCCAAAGAGGATCAAAAACGACGCTTCCAAAAGCGAAAGGCGTTGCTATAAGTTGACTAATTGCAAGTACAGCTACTCGAGATCTTATTCCCATTTTAGCGACGAATTTATCAGAAATTTTTCCTCCTACGACGACTCCAGTACTTCCAATGACGAAGGTTACAGCAAAAAGGGCCCACCCCAAATCGTAGTCAGGGAAATATTGTTGGTAGTATAAGTCGCAGTTGTAGGCGAAACACAATCCTCCACAATGCCTGATAGAAGCAGCAAGACACAACATTATTATTCTAGGTTGCAAAATTACAGTCCAAATTGTAACTTTACTTGCATTTGGGTCATTATTTGTAACAGTTTCTTCTCCAATTGTTTGTCGAGCGGGTTCTCGCAAAGTTGTTGCTGTTAAAACTGTAATAATCAAAGATACAATTCCAGAAGCGTAGTAGCATACTCTCCAACCCAAATCGGCAAAATTGATTTTTGTAACATATCTTCCAACAGGGAACGCTAATCCGTAACCGCCATAAATTCCCCAGTTAAAAATGGACATAACCAAACCTCTTTTTTCTTCTGGGAATATATCTGAAAGAAGGCCAGTACTCAAAGGGTTGCAGCCGGCTTCGCCAAAGGCCAAAACCATTCTCAAGAGGACCAATTGCCAAAATTCTTTCACAGATCCAGTCAAAACGATAGCAATTGAAAATATAAACGTACAAAAAGCCAATAACCTCACTCTGTTGTACTTATCTGCTGCAATTCCACAGAATACACCAACAATCGTATACACAGCTATGAAACTTGGTCCCGCGAGTACCTGGTAATCTATTCCGAGTCCGTTATAATTCCATTCACAGTATTTTGTGCCATTTATTTCCAAGGAAAGACAAACTTCTGAGCTGTTTACATCTGAACACTGTGTTGGAAGTTCTGGTAGCATATAATCGGAGGAATTTAGCTGGCAAGCAATGTCGCCATAATGGAGGTCCATCGCGATGGCTTTGGAGGTGACGCCGAGAAGGAAGTGCCCTAATTCGGCAAGAACATAGCCAATGGAGACTATGGCCAAGACGTACCAGTTGTAAAGGCATTTGAGTTTGGCGAATATAGGCTGCATGTTGATATCTGCAAAGAAGCATACATTTTTAGTTTTGATTCTAACACTGAATTGAAATTTGTACACATTTAAGTTGAACTATTTTTTCATAAAATTAGTAACTACCAAAGAAAAGGAAGCAAAAGTAATTAGTGGAAGATAGTATGTATTTATTTCTGTTACAAGTGCGGGAAATTAAAGAAACGAGCGCAGCGAGTTTTGAAATTTGCACGGAGTTTCAGAATAATGTTTTTCGCAATGTTGCAAACAATATTATTTCTGCAATCGTCGAAAAATAAGAAAATTATGAAATATATTCATTTTTGACTTATTATGTGATACTCGGGTTGCTACGCATGGTATTTTTAAGCGATCGTGACAATGGACCTTTTCAATTTAGAGAGAAAGAAGTTATGCGCAATGGGGATCTGCGTAAAGTAAGAACAACTGAGATCTATGGCGTTTGTTTCTAAAAAATTTAAACGTAAAATGTGAGAATATCTCAGATAACTCTAAAAAATCTTATTGAAATAAGTTATAAAAGCTTTTATTGAAGATAAAATGTCTAACGATGCAAATTTTCACTGAGAATACAGGTATTTTAATAACTGCAATATTTTTGACGTTTCGTTTGACAGCCCAACTGGCAGTTGTTCGCGCCATTTTCTTACTATTTGCAGCGATAGAAAGAGATAGCTGTTAAATTGAAAAGGTCCATTGCTTTTATGACAACAACAAAATTCTTAAGTTTCAATTATTTTCCGCACTAGTGTGGGAATTTGCTATTTCCTACACTCATTTTTAGTAAATAGCTTGCCAGCGCCATATACGTTGCAGTAGCTTCCAATAACATTGAAATGAAAATATTTAAAATAATATGATTACTCTTACTATTACGAATGTTACAAGCTTTTAAAGTCGTTTTGGGTATGATATACCCAACCACATCAATGGCGTAACTTTTTGAACACAGGTAAAAAGTAATATTATTTTTTGTTCTATTGATTTTATATTTTATCATATAGTTGTGTTTTGACCAATTTATTTATAAAATATCCTGGAAGAAGTAAGGTTAGATCCTGAGCTCGATCCTGAGTAAATGATGTTTTTATAACTTTTATATATAGTTCATTGGCTTTTCATTTTATTGTAAGCAAGCTAGCAGACTAGTAACAATTTTTTACTTGGTGTATTTTCACACCATAGCAGTCTTTAGTCGCGTTCTTTTTACCACTTTTTACATGAGATCTTAGTTCATCTCAGCTCACTTCAGTTGCCTCGCTAATTTTGACCGTTCTTTTTATCCTAACGGAGATGAGATAAAGTGAGACCGAAGTGAGAAGAGTTCCACCCCCTTCCCGATTCTTAGTCACCTCTGTAGGTTGTGCTTGTTGAGTTTTTAATCTTAGATGAATGGTGGGGATAAATGTTTTGCCGTCGCATACAATTAGTTTGGTTATTATGATTATTTGTTTATTCCTTTAATAAATATTATTATTTGAAGAATAAATAAATATGCAGATAATTCCGTGGAAAATAATATAGCAAAAAGACGTAAATTTCATAGAATTGAAAATCATGTGGAAGTTATAGTATAATTTAAACATTTTAGAATGTGTCGCACTATATGTTATTATGTAATCGACAGAATAATAGAAACCTAAATAATGCCCACTCATAGTGGGCGATCCAAAATAATACCTGAAAATATCGTGGTTGACCGTTGAAAAGTACCACAGACATCCAGCGGACATCAGTCGTTCAAGTTACCAATAAAATTTGTCTTTTGTCGTTCTTTTTACTTCATAAAAATCTCACTTGATCTCATCTCAGTTCATGTCAAACTCATCTCATTTTGAGATGAGATGAGGCAAATAATAAAAAGAACGCGACTTATATACATTTTGGGGTGTCATACCCCATCTCACTGTTACGTAATTATTTTCCAGCACACTATCCGAGGGTTAATGTTAGTCATTCTCATTAATTCTTATGGAAATATTCCGATTATTCTGAATTTATTTTTATTACAAATGCAAGTACAATGTCAAGAATCAAGTAGAATTCTTGTCCTTTCACGAAGAAAATGTGGATTGATTTATATGTATAAAATTTTGGAATTATTACTTCATATTATCAATTTGCCACTCGTGGCACCATTATTACGGCCATATTTTAATCAAATTGGTATAAAACTTTACATACATTTTTCTCAAAAAAATCGTTACGTAAGAGTATAAAAATATTATATCACTGAATTCAGAATTAAATTCTCTAACGAATGAACAAATAAAATATGTATGTTCTCATTTATAATAAAAAAGCTAGGTCTTTTAATTTGAGAACCGCTGGCCGAACAAAATATTTTTTCTTATCTTTAAATTTGTCTTGTTAAATAGAAATTGAGCGACGCGAAGCGAAGAGAAGTTTTTTCATTCAATGTATTCTTATGTGAATAGTCGCCTCGTTGCTCTGCTCTTCGCTGCTCCAAAGTGCGCGTATACACATAAGAATACATTGAATGAAAAAACTTCTCTTCGTTTCGCTTCGGTCGCTAAAGTGCGTGTTGGCCTTTATACGAATAGTTCTCGAGATAGCAATGGTGGCCTATTTAAAATGAACATCCTGTATGCAATAGCCATATGCATTCATTTGAAGATATTATTTGTTGGATCGTTCTCATGAATGAAATTAATATTGTTTACTAAGCCGTACTTTTCGGCACTTTGTTTTAAATTTGCTTTTAAAATATCGAAGTAACCTTTCATATAATAATCGTGCAATACTAGCTAATTTACCTACTTCGACTGACTAAATATTTCCCCAAACTATAATGCTACCACCAACGACCACAAATATACTAGACAAAACATGCCCTATACGTCACTATTGTTTGTTATGTTCTCGGCTGGACGGAAAGAGACAACTAGAGATAGAGATATATAAAGTCTACTCTAAAGTTTGTCGAGAGATGTCTCTACAGTCCATATAATGTATTTATGACATTTTGCTGCTTCGTTTGGAAGTTGCGGTCGTTCGGGGCTCGATTTTGTAACTTTAAATTCTGTCTGACCACAAGGGTCAATTTTGTGCCATTTAAAATTCGAAAAATATTTGGTGTCGGTCGGGATCGAACCCGGTTCCCGAGCCCAGATTCGCGACCAGACACTCAGGATCGCGGCCACGAGACTCGATGAGAAATTTATCTACGGGAATTTCGATAGGACTGTATTCATAACGATATCCTGGATTACGATCCATTAAATAATCATGGCATTCACTTGCTCAATTTAATTTTAGACATTTATTTGAAAATCCAGATCCACATATAACACAAAAATAAACTTTGAAAAAACTACAAATAGAATAAGAAGCAAGTATATAAAAACAACATTGTTTAAAAATCAATAGAATAAAATAAATAATTATATACAATTACTTTTACCTTTTCTTAATACTGATAACAATTTGTTTTATGCATTTTATAATTGGTTTTCGTTAATAATTCAAATATAGTACAGTTCATTTTAATAAAACAAGCAGTGACATCTAGCGAATACTCTGTGAGGGGCCTTTACATATCTCTATCCTTAGTTGTCTCTTTCTGTCCAGCCGAAAACAAAACATATGCTATGAAGTTATATCTAGTGTATTTGTGATCGATGGCTACCACCGACATCCCAATAAAGAATTAATTTTCTTCTTGGAGTAATGATGAATTTTAAGACAATCACTAATGGAAAGTAAATTAAATAATGTACATTCAGGAAGAGCATGATTTATTTTAAAATGCAGAAAAAAATAAGCAGATGCATGCATTAATTGAAATATTTGAATGATAATCATAATGATTGCAATGTGACTTTTTCATTTCAATCATCTTATAAAAAATGATTGAATATGGAAGAGCATTATTTTATTACTACTCATTTAATTGGATTATATTTACATTATTTTACATTTGTTTATTTAAATGTGTTATGGAAATTAATACTTATAAAAAATTTAAACGAATTTTTTTACGTTTAATTATTGTATAAATGAAAGGAAATATATCCATAATTGCTTTACAGCTATAGCGCGGTACTATACTTTTTCTACGACCATAACTACAGGATTTTTACCTTCCGTCACCTTTAGGTAAGGAAGGTATTGTCTTTGGTCAAAAAATTCGGTGGTGAGTTTTTGATGAATAAGCACGTTTTAGGGTTCCTAGAATACGAATTTATTATTTTTACGATGATGTCTGTGTGTGTGTGCGCGTGCGTGTGTGTGTGTGTGTGTGTGTGCGCGTGTGTGTGTGTGTGTGTGTGTGTGTGTGTGTGTGTGTGTGTGTGGATGAGTGTGTGTAACAAAATTTTCGTCTACGATAACTTCCATACTACAATTCAAAAAATTATAATTCTTTCGTATTCCTCTTCGTTACATCCATGTGAAGAGCTGATTAGATTTTGGTTAGAATTGGTCACCCGGAAGTACCCTCATTTGAAGATTTTAACAGTTTTTCTTGAAAAAACTATGTTAAATATCATTTTTTCACATTTGATGTCATTATAAATATTAAAGAATATTTTATTCTCTATGCGATTTGAATGCATTTTATATTTCATATTAAATGGATATAGAATTAAAAAATTATAAAGAAATTAAATATCATATATTAGCTAGCTATGCTATAATTCTGGAAACAGCTGATGTATTAAGAAAATTCTGATTGAAAGGTGTCAGTGTCAAGTGCAGTTGACAGTATGTACTGGAAATATAGGATCTTTTGCTTTCTGTATGGAATTTGTATAAAATACATACAACTGCCTTAAGGTAATATACAAGAAATAGAATCTTTTGCAAGGAATTTTCTGTATGACATTTATACAAAATACATAGAACTGACAGAAGGTAATGTGCTGGCCACATCAGATTTTTTAAATATAAATTCGTATTTCCAGCTTTACGAGGAATATTTACCCCTGGACTAAAATATGAAGCGAAAATTCAAATAAATAGTTCCTGTACTAGAACAATTAACATTTTAAAAAATTCAACACAATACAAACATACTTGTGATATTACCCTGCATTTTTAAAAAATAATTATTGAAATCTATTAGTATTTGACTTTGATTTTATAGGCAAAACGGCATTTCTCGGTGTATCTATAATATCAAAGTCAAATACTAATGGATTTCAATAATTATTATTTAAAATGCAGGTTAATATCGGAAGTATGTTTGTATTGTGTCGAATTTTTTAAAATGTTTATAGTTCTAATAAAGGAACAATTTATTTGAATTTTCGCCCAGAAATGAAAGATGCGTACAAGTAATTTTTTGTATATCTGTTATTTGAAGTATTTTGCTCTAAATTAATCCGTAAACGATTGATAGAAAAAAAACAAGGCTAGTCAACTGCTCGCTAATCATACTTATTCAGTTGTTCATACATTACCAGCCATCATCTAAAAATATTTGCTCATAGACCATTTTCTTGTAAAAATCTTACACAATATATTTTGGCACTTAGACCTCTTTAAACTTAAATGTTATAAATGAGTTACAAATGTCTGTTTGATTGTGGCCAGCCATCTAAATTATGCCCGATCTTACATAAGCTTGACTTTATTGATTTTCTAACATTCAAGTGCATGTATTAAGGTCATTTACGAGTATAATACATTATTAGTATTGCACAAACTTAGATTTTATCCAAAATAAAAAATATTAACTACAGTTTTCCGTAATTATGAACAATAAATCTCTAGTAATATGCCCGTTTCCTAGTTTGTCGAATTGTGGGTGGATCTTTTGGCCAAATATTGTAAATATTAAATATGACTTACACATGTACTTTCAAGGATGCCAAACAGTTTGATAAATCTGTCTCGCAAAAAGAACGAATACTCAGGGCGAGGCAATGGTATACATATATAAAAAAAATTCTTAAAAAATGAGGTTAATTTTCCACTCGGAAGACCTCGTGTATCATCGGGGGTTCTGTCGGCGTGATAGCTAGGCTCTTGTGTTACTTTTTAAATACTTATGTATGATTGTCGTTGATATATGCTAGATAAATATTTTTTTTAAACGTCGTAGAAATGGCATTTTTTGTGACTTGATTCACAAGGTAGAAGTTTTATTTCTACGCCGCTGGAAATTTCTACGCCGCCGGAGTAGAAATAGTTAATTTCTACGTCGGCGGCGTAGAAATAAGATAAATAAATATCCATAGCAACAACATAGAATTAGCGAATAAAAAGAAAAGTAGTGCGTTTGAAAAAAATAATTTAATGTGTCATTCGGAATAAAAGTGTCTTTGTGTGCACAAAGTATCACTTTTACTCCTAATAACACAATATACTATTATTCTAATTTTATTTGAATTTTGTATTTATTTATATTTTTCGAATGTAAATATGGATTGCCTTATCCTTTTGTCAATGAAATAAATGAAGCTTTTGTTTCTATTGTTTGTTTTTAACAATGCTAATTGGTAAAGTATGAAATGTAAATTATTTTGAAATTTAAAAATTTATTGACAATACTGGTATTGTTTTAGTTTAACAAATATATAAAATTATATTATTTTGACATGATAATAAACAAATAATTAATCAACATATTTTATTACCCATTTCTGGATGTGCCAATTTACATTATGTATCAGGGCCGGCGCTAGGCGGTAAGCGTAGCAGAAGGGCGCCAACAGGTAGAGGGCGCCGAAATTTTTAAAAAATTAAAAATTAGTTATAGATTTATCAAGAAAATTACGTATAATTCTTCAAATATATATCTAATAGATACTTTTAAAATACCTTTATTAAAAGCAAATGAAATGTTAAGTATGTCTTTTCAATTCGAAATTTTAAATGCCCAAACTCAGGTGAACACATTGAAACGCCCCAACACAGCGTTACTTTCAATTTTTTATTATTGTCTAGTTTTCGTGTATTTATCTTTTTTCTTTCATGCAACAAGGTGGAGTATTTGCATTAAAAAGTAAAAAAAACTAAGTTAGAATTCTAAATGTTAACTTTAAACTGGCAATAAATATAGATACATATCATAAACAAATCTTGGCGATAGTTAGCCCTCATAAATTCGTAAGGATCGATTTTGTTATTATATGCAATAAATCATAAGCATGATCATCATCATTCGAAAATGTATGAAAAAGTTTCCTAATGAAGAGGAAACCAAAATTCCATATTATGTAATATTTAGGAGTTACATGCAAAAATAAAAAATTCCGGGAGGATGGCTTACCGGGTGAGATGACTCCTTTGCAAAAATCCAAAGAATAGAACACATCGTTTCGTTCTATAGTAAAAATTTTTAGGCAGAGGAGTCACGTCATCAAACTTTGTAACTAGATAACGACGTCACGAAAATAGTAGATTTACATGGTACACTAATTTAATTTTAGAAAATAATTGTATTTACCTGCGATGCTATTTATGTGATCAAGTTAATTTATTTAAGAGTCGAATAATAATTGAATATTATTGTAAAATTTAATATATTTCCAATTTATGGTATTGAAAATTCGGTGTAGGGCACACCGAGTCGGGTTTCAGAAGGAATATGGAGAATAAATGAAGCACTTGATAAAAAATAAGAAAATTAATGTTAAATGACATTAAATATATTTAAAAATATATAATAAAATATGAAATCACATTTGCACATAGCTCTTGCGATTGTTTCGATAATGCTTTCGGCATTGTAAAACGACAAAACACCAATAAAATGAAAGAGACAAAACGAAAATCACAACTGAACACAGAAAGAAATGAACAGTCAGTACAGTAGTGTACAGAGGTTATGAATAAATAAAAAACAAAGAAACACAATTCGAAAAACAGTTACTGTTTGTATTGAAAAATATAGATTTGATACGCAACAAGGCAACAGTAATGGAATTCTGAGAAAACACAACAAACAACGTAGACAAAAATGTTAATTATACGAAAAAGTAACGAATAACTAATGACAGTCGACGGTTGACAATTCCGGGAGAAACATGTCATGTAAACGTTTAAATATTGAAATCCAATAGTACCAACATGTGGTGAAAAAATGAACTACAATTATTTTAAATAAATTAAAACTCATTCAAAACATTATGTTCGACTTTAAAATAATTGTAAATTTAATTAAAATGTACTTTACTTATAGTATGCAAAAAATAGTATTTATTTTCTTCGTTTTCCTAAACATATACATCACTCCGCCAATACTACAGTGATTTTTCATTTTGTAATGAAATGATGACGTGACTCATCTGCCTAAAAATTTTTACTATACTATTATTTGGATTTTGGCAAAAGAGTCATCTCACCCGGTAAGCCATCTGTCTCGGAATTACTCTACGCATGTATCTGAATTTTTGGGAACGCCATCATACCGTCGGCCCTGTTATGTACGACAATAGTTATTTGTATATCAAGGCCGCGAAATCACTTTAGCGTACCGAGAGAAAAATTGTCGCCGAGGCCGCTCGCGGCCGAGGCAAGACAATCTCGAGGGCGCTAAAGGATTTCGCGGACAAGGTGTACACAATATTTTTTGTGCAACCGTAAAAAATATGTAATTACAAATTTTATTAATTTTAAACAGTTTCAATATAAATAGAAAGTTAGCTTTCAAGGTGGCTATGGGATTAACATTTGATAAACAAAACCATGCAATTCTCAAGTGTCAAAGTGGTTGTTTATCTAATTTCGCGACCGCTACCATGACAACGGTCGCGAAATTGAATTTCGCGGCCTGTATTGCGACTGCGAAATGCTTATTTTGCGTCCGGTTGCACAAAAAATATTTTACAGCTCGATCGGATTCGAACTTAAGTCGCCAAAACTACAATCGGGCATTGCAAATTGACTCCAAAATAGTAAATAAATAAGTAATAAAATAGTATTTATTTTTGTGGTGTCACCCATCCAAATTTGAAGTATATTCTTTCAGCTTGACTATATTAATATAAATAAATATATCATCACGAAACATGGTTCATATTTTAAGAATTTTATATTAGATGTGTTCAGAGTTGTTTTCTTCAAAAATAATAAATTTCTACATTCTTTCCTTATATGTGTTAAACGATCCCAAACCATCCAATAATGCAGCATTATATTCTTCTTCATACGACACAATCTCAGCGTTACCCTTGTATATTACAGATTACCACGGCAGATTACACAATAGGGCACATGGTTGAATATGCGACCGTTTGATTCTGATGGTCCGAGTTCGACCAACGACAAATTTGAAAATTATTTTTAGTTTTTAAATAGCTCTACAGTAGCCCTCCTTGACGATAAGTCAGGTAAGTGCTCTTAACAGAAAGATATATCGTTATTACCGAAATCTGCGATAAAGGCAGATTGGCACACTCAAACGTTTAATAAGTCGTGAATATATACGAGTTTAAATCCATAATATTTCGGCCGGTTTACATTTTCAATAAACAAATTATAAAACCTTCGTAAATAGAGAGAAATTTCTAAAAATTAAAATATAGTTTTTAAACTGCGCCCTTATTTCCCGCCACCAACCCTACCTAAATGCCAAACTTTTAATTCTATTTCTTTACCACAATTAGCTAAATTTACACCACCCTCACACATTTTATTAATCTGTCGAGTACATACCGGGTCTACTAGGCACTTCACCCACGAAAGCACATTCGCGACTGGTTTTGCAAGAGAAGAATTGTTTCTTTTGTGAGTGCGCGATTTCGCGTAGAGGTTAGGTCAGACCGGGGAACACACAAACTGGTTAGCAAAAATGCGAGAAGGCTTATAATATCGCATCTGGAGGAAGCGAAGCGTGTATACTCTGTTCCATTTAAGCCATTCAGTAGATGGAGCTGGCAACAGCGCAAACTTGAAGTAGCCGAAATTACATTGGGTAAACTTGTCTCTTCTCTCCAATTTCAGCCAATCAGAGAGGTCATAACTATTTCCTATGCTCTGCAATACTGAATGGCTTAAATGGAACAAGGTATAGGTCTGAAACAAGGAGAAGAAAGATGAAGTGAAAAGTGTGTGAAATGATTTGGAAGATAAATAATTATTGTTTGTAAGGGTAAATAAATGTATAATTCATGCAGAATAGTAGTAGGAGGTTCAGGAACCAGGACAGATGATGTGTATAATTTTCAGACAAATACACTCAAATAATTTTGTAAAAACAGTTACTCCTATTTAGTTTTCAGTTGAATTATTTATTAACGCGAAAAGTAATTCAAAATTTCCTCTGACTTCTGAATCTTTGATTTAATATATGGAAGAGATCCATAAAGGGGTTCACGGTTTTATTTAGGGATTCACCAAGCCAAGTTACTTGGCTTGAAATAAAAAAAGCTTGGCTTGGCTTGAAAATTTAAGCCTTCTTAAATGTAAGGCTTGGCTTGGGCTTGATGGGAACAAAGCCTGGCTTGAAAACTACAAGTTTTAAAAATTTTGCAACAAGGCTTGAATTGATTTTCAAGCTTTTTTAAGCCTTTCAAGCTTTATATCACTTTCGGTTAATCGTTTGTAAACAAAATCTAATTTGTTGTTCCAATAAATAGAAAAGTATGTAATACCAAAATTTGGATTATATTTTATTATGTTTTTCTTCAAAAATCTGTTAAGAGCTCCAAATTAAGTACCACTCCCGGTTTATCATATAGGTATAGTTAAAATCTAATGTTGTTTCAAATTATACGCGTGTTTTAAATACCAAATTTGAGAAGTTTTGGATTGTTTTAATATATTTTTTCAAGAAAATCTGTTTATAGCTTCCTGTAAAGTAGTACTTCCGGTTTATCAATTTTAGCCACAATCTAATACGTTGCTTCCCGTTATATAAAAGTCTTAAATACTAAATTTGACAAGTTTTGGAGTATATCATAATATATTTGTCACGAGAATATGTTCAGAGCTTCAAGTAAAGTATCACTTCTGGTTGATTAATTTTAGCCAAAATCTAATATGTTGTTTCCCATGATATAAAAGTCTTAAATACTGAAATTGAAAAGTTTTGAATTATATTTTAATATAGTTTTTCATTAAAAACTGTTATGGGCTTCAAGTAAAGTATCATTTCTATTTATCCAATTTTACCCAAACTTTAATCAACTCGTTATATGAGGAAGCTTAAATACGGAAAAAAGATATATTTGGAACTTTGTTATAAAAGTTATCGTGGACGAAAAAATCGTCACACACATACACACAGACATCATCGTAAAAATGGTAAAAACGTGTTGTGGGGACCTTAATTCGTGCTTATTTACTGAAAACTCACCATGGAATTTTTGGCATGATTACATTACGGGAGATAAAAATCACAAAAATTGTATGTGATTTTTTCAATTTAATAGATAACATTGTTTTCAATAAAAATGTATAATCTCAATATTTTACTTCGTTTTAAATAGCTGAAGATGGACCACTATGGTCCGAAACGTCCTAAAACAATAATAGTTATTTGTATATCAAGGCCGCGAAATCACTCTTTAGCGTCGCCGAGGCCGCTTGCGACCGAGGCAAGACAATCTCGAGGGCGCTAAAAGATTTCGCGGACAAGGTGTATACAATATTTTTTGTGCAACCATAAAAAATATGTAATTACAAATTTTATTAATTTTAAACAGTTTCATTGTATATAGAAAGTTAGCTTTCACGGTGGCTATGGGATTAACATTTGATAAACAAAACCATGCAATTTTCAAGTGGCAAAGTGATTATTTACCTAATTTCGCGGCCGCTACCATGACAAAACCCGCGAAATGAATTTCGCGGCCGTTACCATAACAACGGTTGCGAAATTTAATTTCGCGGCCTGTATTGCGGCTGCGAAATGCTTATTTCGCGTCCGGTTGCACAAAAACGTTATTGATTGGATCGAAACTCCTCTAACCTACAGCTACTAGATAATGCATTTTTTATAAGTTTATTTATTAACT
The DNA here is from genome assembly GCA_963082715.1 of Harpalus rubripes. Lineage (NCBI taxonomy): Eukaryota > Metazoa > Arthropoda > Insecta > Coleoptera > Carabidae > Harpalus > Harpalus rubripes. The sequence goes on along the minus strand of OY720461.1, from coordinate 30,356,178 downwards.
ATTTTTTATAATTAAATATAACTTACATATTTGCCATATTATATTTATTTAAAATAAGAAAACAAGAAAAAATACGGTTTGTTAAGATTTTTGAGGTTAGAGAAAAATATATGTATTGCATAAGTACCTGTAAAAATTATAACCATTTCTCAAATGATTTGCACAATCTGGAGCAGAACAACCCGTCATTGTAGATAATTTCTATGATTAATAATTCTGTAACACTGATATTGAATGATTGAAGTGGCTCCAGAATGGCGGACGAGTCAGCTGTAATTTATTTAGTAGCTATACTCTAACCTTACTCGTCAATAGTCACAGAACGTAAACAAACACAACGTAAATATGAAAACTAGGCATCACACATTACAAGCTGAGGTTTTCCTTTCGTTCCCCACCGACCCAATACTTCACAACAAACTCTCTGCAGCAAACGCCATGCGGGGTCTAACGGAAACGGAGTTATTAAAAGTCTTTGGTCCCAGCTCAAGTCATCTTCCGTTTAGAGAAAAACTATTTGATATTCGCATTCGGTCTTCTGCGCCTAGCATTTGTGATTTTGACAGCTATAGTTCTTTTATTAAAAGTCACCATTTGTATTTGTTGCTATTCTTTTTATCAACAGAGAAAAACCGCGCGGTTTTCTCTGTTACCCCGGAATAATTATTTCGATGGAGATGACGAAAATGAAAAAAAGGTTTTCAAGAGGCCTATAACAAGGGGCGAATCTGCTATAGTCCGACCATATTTCGATGACGATGACGACCATTCTAATGGTGAAAATTCGGAGGAAGAAATAATCTTGTTAAACTCAGAAAAAATACAAGAGAAAGAAAATCTCATGCAGTAGTATTTCCAATTACATTAATTTAATTTATTAAAAGCATTTATTTAAGTATTGAATCTCTACTTCAATTGAAAATTGAACAAAATATTAAATTAGATATTAATTTTTCCACGTTTGAGTTTGGATGCACTTATGTTTGTGATTTTATTTCTGTAATGTAATATTTTAAATTGCGCTGGTCTACCTTGCTAACTGTACAGAATTCAGAATTTTATAAAGCAATAAAATTGTATAGAATAGGACTTGTGGTCAAACATACCCTACATAGGATTTAAAATTTTATTAAAATGGAATAACAAAAATGTAACGATAGATAGAAAGAAAATGCTGAAGATGAAGGCCATTGGGCCTTCGAAACGTCCAAATTCAATAAAATATTAAAACAAGTTTTATAAACATAAATCCCTTCCCACAAAGGCCGGAAAAAGTCCATTTTCAAACAACATTTTAAAAAAAAGGGAAGAAAAAGTTCTCCAAAAACTGTATAGAATAACATAATAAATATATTTTTCTACAGTCTATATACAAAGTAGCCATTTGCGCTCTCTTTTGTCAACGCAAAATGTCACTTTGCCGCTCATGCGCGACAAAGTAAAAAAAACGCCCCGTGTCCAAATTTTTAACTGTACAATGTTAAGAAATGTCACTAGTCTACAGTTTTAATAGAAATAATTAGTCATAGGAACTAATGGCACTGTAGCTACACATTTACCACCTTCACAAGTCAATCTGACATATAACTGCTCTGTCGGTATATTACATAACCAAACAAAATGTCGCATTGCTGTGAAAATAAAATAGGGCATTTATTTAGAAAAACGAAACTATAAAATGCTTAGATTAGATTGAAATTGAAGCAATAGCTCAAGAAGAATGGAAAATAAGGATAAATTAAATAAAAAATAAATTGTGTGAACAGTTGTGCTGCCACCTGCAAAAGTTTGGCGTGAACGCTCCCAATGGACATCCACTTTTCCACTGCACTAGTTTAATGTACTTGAAACAAATAAATTATACAAAAACTTATAATATTCATTACAAAATTGACATTATTTTTTTGTAAAAACGTAAACCAAAACAATATATTGAAGTCATATTTGAATACGTTCCTATCTTCACTGCAAAACTATTGAGTAGTACTGTAAGTACCTACAAAGTGCACATTTTATTATTTTTTTGTTATGGTGGAGGACTGTAGAAAAAATCTTGTGTGTGTTTCGAGCGCAAATGGACATTGTCGATTTCGAGACAACCTCTCAATCGACAATATCCCATTTTGCGCTCTTAATACACAAATAGCTATTATAAAACTAAAGTGTTTCATTTATTCCTATTGTTTCTACAGCTTATGGTGTCTCCAGAGTTTTTGTCAATATATTTTGTGTAATACGGCGTAAATATATGAAGGGGCCAGGGGAAAAACAGTATAACATCTCCAATATTTTCTATTTTGAGCTTGAGATGCCATGTAGTGGTTTGTAGAAGTTTAGATTGCCGCATTCAGCAAACGGAAAAATTAAGATTTTTAGAGTAAAAGATATGGCATGCCGAGGAAGAATCTAATTTTAGTGTCAAAAATCAAGCGTAATTTATACCGGGTGTCTACTTTTTTCCCGAACATTGGAAATTCAATGTAAAAATTTAGATTTGGCGATATCTCTTTATCTATTAATCAATATGGACTTATACTGTTTTTCCCCTGGAGCATTCATTTGTATATGGGGTGCGTTCCGGAGTGTACTACAAGATTTGTTGTGGTTTTAATACGACTACAGGTTTTGTTTAGCGGACAATATTATTTTATATTTTCAACAGAAATTAGCTTCCTCAAAACAAGAAACATCCAACATCCTATTTAATAGACCTTTTCAATTTAAGGAGATAGAAAATATGCGCAATGGGGATCTGCGCATAGTAAGAACAAATGAGATCTATGTCGTTTCTTGTTTAAAAATTTAGACGTAAAATGTGAGAATATCTCAGATAACTTTAAAAATCTTATCGAAATAAGTTACAAAAGCTTTTATTGAAGTTAAAATGTCTAACGATGCAAATTTTCACTGAGAATACAGGTATTTTAAGCTGTTTTTTGTCGACGAACCGTATTCAACAAGGTTTTCAAACCGTTTTCGTATCTGACGTCATCGTTTTTTAACTCGCCAAAATGCATAGTTTTAAAACAATCACGTAATGTCGTTGTATTTGAATTTGACAAATACAGTTATCAACTAAAAGTTTATTTGTAATTAGGGTTGAAGATCAAGAAGTGCAAATTTTGCTGAAATTAATTGTATGACTATGTGAAAACCATAAGCAAATTAATTTCATGCATTTTTTAAGGGATAGTAGCGATATAGAGAGCAATTCAATTATAAACTGGATAAATAGATATTTAGAAGAAGATTTCTATTCATTATTTCGAAGGAATCAAATATGTCAATCAAAACACTGAGCAAATTGTTCAGGTTAAACCTTTTCGCCCTTTCCCTCCACTTCGAAAACGTTTCAAACCACTACTGCCAGCTGGTTCAAAACTATTTCAAAACGGTCGTAGCGAGACATCATTGTTTGCACCGTTTTCATTGGAGAAAATAAGTTTCAAAACACTACGAACCAGCATCAAACCAGTGTGTCGCCAAAAAACAGCTTTGATGACTGCAATATTTTTGACGTTTTGTTTGACAGCCCAACTGACAGTTGCTCGCGCCATTTTCTTACTATTTGCAGCAATAGAAAGAGATAGCCGTTAAATTGAAAAGGTCCATTAATTAATAGTGCTAAAAATTTGGAATATCGATTATTTTTCCATATCTATTAATAATATTTTCAATGTCATACCCATATATTATTCAAAGTACCTCTTAATACTTTGCGAACGAATTTATTTCTCTATTTCTTTAGTAATACCAATACTTGGAATTTCTATAAAATGGTAATACTTTTTTGAATACAATTTCCTCTGTCAATTATAACTCCTAAAACCAAAGATAGGTATGTAATCATTTGAAAAAAGAATTAAATATTAAATAAATAATCTTATTTTAAAAAATCTGATGTGGCCAGCACATTACCTTCCGTCAGTTCTATGTATTTTATACAAATTTCATACGGAAAGTTCCTTGCTAAATTAAATATTCTATTTCTTGTACATTATTTTATGCAAATTTCATACAGAAAATTATTATTTTGTGATGTTTTCTATATACAGTGTAATGTATTATTATTATTTCTTGTACATTACCGTAAAGCAGTTGTATGTATTTTATACAAATTCCATACAGAAAGCAAAAGATCCTATACCTATTTCCAGTAAAATTATAAGACAAACACACTATGTCAATTTCACTTGACACTGACATCTTTCAATCAAAATTTTCTTAATATAGTAGCTGTTCACACAGCTATGGCTACTTTATGAAATTTAATTTCTTTATAATTTTTTAACTCTATATCCATTTAATATTAGGTATAAAATGCAATCAAATCGTATAGAAAATAAAATATTCTTTAATATTTATAATAACATTAAATGTGAAAAAATGATATTTAACATAGTTTTTTCAAGAAAAACTGTTAAAATCTTCAAATGAGGGTACTTCCGGTTGTCCAATTCTAACCAAAATCTAATCAGCTCTTCGCATGTATGTAACGAAGAGAAATACGAAAGAATTATAATTTTTAGAATTGTAGTATGGAAGTTATCGTAGACGAAAATTTTGTTACACACACACACACACACGGACACACATACATACATACACACACACACACATACATACATCATCGTAAAAATAGTAAAATCGTATTCTAGGGACCCTAAAACATGCTTATTCATCAAAAACTCACCACCGAATTTTTTGACCAAAGACAATACCTTCCTTACCTAAAGGTGACGGAAGGTAAAAATCTATTAATTGAGAACACATTTACCTTTTTGAAACTTGAATAATGTATTGAACATTTTTTATAACCTCCGAAACATTCTTAATTGTTTTTTTAAAGCGTAAGTCGAAATTATTTTAAATATACTATTAAATATCTAACCTACATATTTAGAAACATATATTACCTACCTTTGATGCCTACAGGATAGCAGAACATTGAAAAAAAATATACACAACTATCTACCTACACTACAACAAAAAAATAAGTGCTGACTCTTCAAAATCTTAAACTAAACTGAACGGCACAAGTAAATTAAATATCCTAACCATTACATAACAACAATTAATTGTTTATTTACACCTAAATTAATAATAAATTGACATACACATTACATGCAAAAACGACAAATACAAAAATACAAACGCTCACCTTTCACTCAAATGTACAATTTTCTATTTTCTATCTTAACCTATAATCGGCTATTTTCCGCGGTAAATCTGCCACCGTTCATTTTTCCGTTAATAGTCGGAAGTGGAAGTTCGTCAGCTGTTGAGAAATTTCTGTTGTCGTGGCCGAAATCTGTGGGTTCTTTTCCTTCGGAAGTTGTAGGACCGTCCATAAGGAAAATAGTCAGTAAGAACATTATTGAACCTAGAAGAAAGGAAAAAACAATGTTTGAAATAAAAATAATTGTTGAAATAATGAATGATTATAACGTACAATTGTATATAATATTTAGTAAATAAGTAGCTTTTGGTTCACTAAACAAAATTTTTACTATTAACAAGTTAACACTTTGACACTACACAATACAAAATGGCGATGCAAAAAATAATTTATGAAAAGTTTAACAGATGGATTCAGTAATCTCGTTTACAACTAAACTATGAATATTTTCAATGAAGTGGTTCTTTTAAATAATTTTTTAGCATAAAACCTACGTTTCTAATACCTTCGTAAAAATATGGTATTAATAAAACAAAACAATTCTACTTTTCTTTGTTTCAAACAAGGAAATAAACAATAGTAAATTAATACGTGCAAAGGTAACTTGAATACAGTTGAAAATATCAAGTAACTTTTTCAATTAATCATTGTTAAATTTGATATTTATTATGTAAATTAATATTGTTTGTTTAGAATGAGCCTATTTCACATTTTTCAAAAGTATTTTAAATTTTAGTTTATGCAATATATTTCTAAGTAATAAAAAATATTATTTTCGTAAATAACTAAATAAAAAGATTGGCGCTAGAAAAAGTCCTAAAAAACAACATCCTATTTTTGTGACGCCGGAGTACACACAACGCGACATTGATAACCAATAGGAAAACAGTTTTTTCATCACTTACGCTATGCTATATATAAAAATAAAAGTAAGCGATAGTTTTTAGTTAAACTGCATGTACTCTGACGTCACATTCTGTATCCGATCACGTGACTTTTTAAAATATTACAAAAATTTCAGTAATGGACCTTTTCAATTTAACGGCTATCTCTTTCTATCGCTGCAAATAGTAAGAAAATGGCGCGAACAACTGCCAGTTGAGCTGTCAAACGAAACGTCAAAAATATTGCAGCCATTAAAATACCTGTATTCGCAGTGAAAAATTGCATCGGTAGACATTTTAGTTTCAATATAAAGCTTTTGTAACATCTTTCGACAAGTTTTATAAATTTTTCTGAGACTTTTCTCACATTTGACGTCTAATTTTTTTAGATACAAACGTCATAGATCTCAGTTGTTCCTACTATGCGCAGATTCCCATTGCGCATATCTTCTATCTCTTTAAATTGAAAAGGTCCATTCATTGTAAAATATTCAATGGATATTTCGTCATATTTTCAAATTTGAGGATGATTAAAGAATAATATTTTTTTAAATTTAATACTTAGAAGTTATATAAATATTCTTGCAACCGCCAAATAGAATAAAAATTTGAATCTGATATATAAAAATTACTTACTAATTCCGTAAAATCCGGCGTAAAAGATGTACAAACTCTCCCTGTAGCCGATTGCTTTGGACACAGGATCCACCAAAATCGGCAAATTTCCTCCAATATTATTCATAACAAAGAGAAACACTCCAACTAGGGTAGACCTCACATGAAGAGGCACAATTTCCACCATAATTGCAAACACAATTCCGAACCACATCTCAGCGAAGAAATACGAGATTCCCAGAGTTATCATGGCCCAAAGAGGTTCAAAAGCGACGCTTCCAAACGCAAAAGGCGTTGCTATAAGTTGACTAATTGCAAGTACAGCTACTCGAGATCTTATTCCCATTCTGGCGACGAATTTATCAGAAATTATGCCTCCTACGACGACTCCAATACTTCCAACGACGATGGTTACAGCAAAAAGGGCCCAACCCAAATCGTAGTCAGGGAAATATTGTTGGTAGTATAAATCGCAGTTGTAGGCGAAACACATTCCCCCACAATGCCTGATAGAAGCAGCGAGACATAACATTATTACTCTAGGTTGTGAAATTACAGTCCAAATTGTAACTTTTTTTGCATTTGGGTCATTATTTGTTACAGTTTCTTCTCCAATTGTTTGTCGGGCAGGTTCTCGCAAAGTTGTTGCTGTTAAAACAGCAATAATCAAAGATACAATTCCAGAACCGTAGTAGCATATTCTCCAGCCCAAATCGGCAAAATTGATCTTTGAAACGTATCTTCCAACAGGGAAAGCTATTCCGTACCCTCCATAAATGCCCCAGTTAAAAATGGACATAACCAAACCTCTTTTTTCTTCTGGGAATATATCTGAAAGAAGTCCAGTACTCATAGGGTTGCAGCCTGCTTCACCAAAGGCCAAAACCATTCTCAAGAGGACCAACTGCCAAAATTCTTTCACAGATCCAGTCAAAATTATAGCAATTGAATATATAAACGTACAAATAGTCAATAACCTCACTCTGTTGTACTTATCTGCTGCAATTCCAAAGAATACACCAACAATCGTAAACACAGCTATGAAACTCGGTCCCGCGAGTATCTGGTAATCTATTCCGAGTCCGTTATAATTCCATTCGCAGTATTTTGTGCCATTTATTTCCAAGGAAAGACAAACTTCTGAGCTGTTTACGCCTGAACACTGTGTTGGAAGTTCTGATAGCATATAATCGGAGGAATTTAACTGGCAAGCAATGTCGCCATAATGGAGGTCTATCGCGATGGCTTTGGAGGTGACGCCGATAAGGTAGTGGCCTAATTCGCCCACGACATAGCCAATGGAGACTACGGCCAAGACGTACCAGTTGTAAAGGCGTTTGAGTTTGGCGAATATGGGCTGCATTTTGAAATCTGTAAAGAAGAATAAATTTTTAGTTTTGATTCTAACAGTGAATTATTTTTTTCATAAAATTAGTAACTATCAAACAAAAAAAAAAGAAAGCAAAAGTAATTACTTAGTGGAAGATTATTCTTGTATTAAGAGCGGGAAATCAATGTAACGAGCGCAGCGAGTTTTGGAATTTGCATGGAGTTTCAGAAATATGTTTTCCGCATACGTTTACGTTGTAAACAATATGATTTCTTACGATTACGAAATATATTTTAAATTTTTGACTTATTATCTACAACTTGGGCTGCTTCGCATGGTATTTTTAAGCGATCGTGATCGCGACAACTGTTTTTATGACAACAAACCAAAATTCTTCGGTTTCAATTATTTCCCGCACTAGTGTGGGAATTGGGTATTTCCTGCACTCATTTTTAGTTTGAGAACACATTTCCCGCAAGATTGTAGAAAAAAGTACTTTTCACAGAATTAGTGAATTATAAAGTTATAAGGAAACAACTTCTATCTACTATTATTCACGAAAGATGACTATTCAAGGTCATTTGTGAGCCGTCTGATATAATATTACTTGCAGATAACTGCATTGCATTTTGTATGCAAAGGCGTGCAACATGAAATATTTAAAGACACATTTAACTGAAAAAAAAGAGTAATTCATTTGAAAATTATGTTTCTTTCTAAATAATGCCTTTCTGAAAGATTTATGTTCTGCACTTAGGTTTTTGCAAAATACAAAAACATAGACTTAACTTATACACCAAGGAATAATAATTTGATTTAAATGTCAACGCCACTGGGTAAATATTAGCACAGAAGGTAGTGTAGTAGATAATTAGGTATCTGTAATTCTCCGACATATGTCATTATTATTTATAGTGTGTTAGAAAGTAATGGCACTATTTACGTATTTCTGTCATACCACATAAATTAAATAGACATAGGTCAAACAATCTTTCTCTTTCTACAAAATGTTGCTAAGCTACTGCTATAAAGTGATGTGTATACTTTCTTCGAACAAATGACCTTGAATAGTCATCTTTCGTGAATATTAGTATAGCTAATAATATTTCTTCTTTTTTAGTAAAACAGATTTGTGTATATGTATTATAATTATTAAGAACGTACAAAATAATTATTGAAACGTTTTTATATCTCTAAAAACTATTGTGTCTTTTGTATTAATTTATTTATAAAAAAATAATACGAGCATAATTTAGTTTTTCTATTATTGATAAAATCAAAGCGACTACATTTATCCTTAAGAACAATAAACTTAATTCATGAATAGTCTTTCATTTCTTGCAATTAATTATTCTATTATTCCGATAATAGTTTCTTTGAAAAGTAACTTTTTTGTCGCGTTACTTAATAACTTTTATAAAATATAGCTGACGGTAACTTTTTTTGCCATTTTTTGTAACAAATCGGAAACAATTACGATATTGAAAACGCCTCGGGGAGAAATATAATGTGAATGAGGATAATTTTTAGTATTCGCAAGAGTGCCATTTGTAATATGCGTGCTCGCAATAATTGAGGGAAATGTATATCATATTTTACCGTAAGCATTTTTTCTGTTAGCAGATGTCATTTATTTTCATATATAAGTGGTAAATTATTGCCGGAAAAAATTTGAGATTGTTACGAGAGCTGGTTGCCTAGCAATTTATTGAGTGGCATTGACAAAAAAATCACGAGTTGTCAAACGAGTGATTTTTGATCAATGTCACGAGATAAATTGGCAACAGGCTCGAGTAAAGTAATCGAAAATTTTTTCCAGGATATAATTTAACCACGAATGGTATTCGGATGACTATTTCCAAAATAAAAATCAGGTAATGATTTATATATTTTTTTCTTGATAAAAATCTTCTAATTTTTATTGTTTTGAGGTGTTATATTTAAGTTTGCTTTTTCAACGTTTTAAATAGATTCCAGTCCGAATCGACTCGTTTTTAATAAAAACTGATAAAGCCTGCTTTATAGATTGCATAGAATAGAATAGAATAAAATGGATTAAGGAATAGAATAGAATAGGAATAGAAATTTTTAAGACCATTTATAGTTTACATGGAATGGAATAAAATGTCACTTTTAGAATAAATTGAATATTCATTCTTGTGCACTAATTTCACTGTTTGTGAAGTAAATATATGTCATTTTGACAATTGTGTGATTTGTGACAGAATGATTAATAAATATTTATTATTTATATCTACGAGATGAAATGAAAGGTACAGATAGCGATCAGTTTTTTAAGTACACCCGTATGAATGTATCCTTATTTACGAAATTACTACAAAAAATTACATCGGAATCATAAAATAGCATCGGAGTAACCTAAATGGAATAGGAACAGGAATGGAATAGAACAGGAAATAAAATTTGGTTATTTCGTATTCTATTCTGTGCTATTCTATTCCATTCTATGTAAATATAAATGGTTCCGTGCATATGCACTGGTTTATATTTTGATTCCCTGTGCTATTCTATTCTGTTCTATGCAATCTATAAAGCCTGCTTAACACTGAAAATTTACACACTTTGACAGGTATGTAAACAATATGTTTCTAAAACGTCAAAAAATTTTGGCTTATCAAAACTCACTTACTTGTAAAAATACATCTTATTGGCTTAAAGGGTGCGAAAATTTTTTTGTGACGATGTTTTGTCGAAATGAAACTTGCTAACTAAATAGAATTCTGAATTTGGATTGGCTTATAAATTTATGAGTGAAATAGTAATTTTGAACCGTTGTAGAGGATTTTTTTTTATAATATAGAGTGGGGCCCAAAAACATCCTTCGTTTGAAGCCGAGTAAAATAAAAAGTATTGCTGATAGACAAAATTTATTTTTGGATAATCAAAGAACATTATTTAAAGTTTTAAATAATGCAGTTTTAAACAAAATATCTTGAAGGTGGTGGCTACTGTTCGCTATGAACTGATGCAACCGATTTCTGAAGCTGATCTCTACACGTTCCAACATTCGGGCTATTTCTTGCCAAATAAGATTCTTCAGCTGAGCAGGGTTGTAGGGCAGTGTTTGTAAACCTGTGTCTTGAGATATCACCATAAAAAAAACACATGAAGTTTGATCGGGAGACTGCGCCGCCCATGGGATGACACCTCGAATCGAGATGAGTCGACAGGGGAACATTGTCCTCACAACTCTAACGCCATGTGATTTTTGACCTCCCGCTACCCTTAGTAAGGGAGGTATAGGGATCGTGCTAAAAATCGAATATCGAGATTTTGGTAAATGACCACGTTTTAAGGTCCCTAGAATCTAGAATCCAATGTCTGTGTGTACGTGTGTGTATGTGTGTGTGGATCCTCCACTCTAACTTAAATACTATTTATTTTCGAACTTTTCTATTATGGAAAGAGCTCATTAGATTTTGGTGTAAATCGGATAACAGAAAATGTCACTTTACTTTAAATGTTATTTTTTCGAGATTAATGTTATTATGAAAATTAAAGATTATTAAATTTTCTACAGATTTGCATTAATACTTTTTCTACATATATTATGGATAAAGTTATCAAACTATCTATAATTTAAATCGCGGAGCCTACGCTTTAAATAAACAAAACTCCTTACGCAGTTATTCAAATGTATGTAACTGACAGATAAATATCACTGTCAAAGAACTAATCATTTCGAATTAATAATAGTAACTTTTTGGAGAACTTTTTCTTCCCTTTTTTTAAAATGTTGTTTGAAAATGGACTTTTTCCGGCCTTTTTGGGAAGGGATTTATGTTTATAAAACTTGTTGTTTTAATATTTTATTGAATTTGGACGTTTCAAAGGCCCAATGGCCTTCATCTTCAGCATTTTCTTTCTATCTATCGTTACATTTTTGTTATTCCATTTTAATAAAATTTTAAATCCTATGTAGGGTATGTTTGACCACAAGGCCCCAACATGAAAAACAAGAGTACGGCGGACACCTCGCCTTGACCTCCATACTTGGTTTTTGAGGGATTAAAACTTATTTAGTTGTCATTATTTTATTTTATGCAGAATTACTTTTAAACAAAAATTATTAAGAATTTTGAGGGTTATATATGGCCGAAAGATGGTGGAAAATTTTCCACCATCTTAATGACAACTAAATAAGTTTTAATCCCTCAAAAACCAAGTATGGAGGTGAAGGCGAGGTGTCCGCCGTACTCTTGTTTTTCAAGTTGGGGCCTTGTGCTCAAATTCAATAAAATATTAAAACAACAAGTTTTATAAACATAAATCCCTTCCCAAAAAGGCCGGAAAAAGTCCATTTTCAAATAATAATAGTAACGTTTTATAAAGAAAAATGTAAATAGAACAATAGGAAAGGAAATCAAAACAGTTTCCGGCATAAGTAAATATGTAGATATGTATTTAGATTAATAAAAATTAACGATTCGCAAAAAAAGTTTAACTTAATTCTCATTTTTGGATTAGTGAATTATATTTAAAATTTAATCTCCATTTTATTATCAGAAAAGGTAGTTACTTGGATTAGATTAGACTATATTTTAAGAAATAAACTGCCAAAATTAGAGTAAAATTCGCTAATCCAAAAATAAGGAAGCTTAATCTTTTTTGTGACTCGGGCGGTAAATGGCAGGAGGTATTGTGTTGGCTACACCAGATTTTTTTATGGAGATGAAGAATCTTTTTCGGCAGGAAATAGCCGAAATTTTGGAACGTATAGAGAGGAGCTTCAGAAAGTTTTCGTAGGGTGGCAAATTTTTAAATTTGATAGTCCAAAATAAAAGGAACTAGGAAGAGTGATATCTATTTTTACCACATAAAACTACAGATTTATTATAAAAAAAAAACTTTATCCCACACATTGTCATACGATCTGCAAACCTTGGAAATCTTAGAGAAAGGAGGGAAAAAACTAATACACATTATTAATATTTAAATATTCAAAAACGTAAGGCCTAATGGGTTTTCAGCGGTATATATTTGACCAGACCTTGAATACCTTATAAATAAATGACTTTTTATGAATACATTTGAGATGGTTTTTTTGCAGAAGTCATATTCGTTACACCTTTGTTTTTTACTGTCATTAGCTGAAAATTTTAATTGACTATAAAAGTTTACTTGAAAATAGAAAATAATAGTTAAATAAGACACAATTAAATGTTTTTGTTGACATTTGTAGTTTGAAACAGTTATACTGACGACAATATATTTTGGCGGACAAAAAAGTGTAGTGTACAGTTGATGAAATAGGGTAATTAAACTAGGCTTTCTTTAATGTTTACCCATACGGTTTCCATAAGGCACTAAGGCAGTAGGTTTTATTTACTGATCAAAATTTGGTTACTAATAAGATAACAAAGGAAGTAAATCGTATAAAAAGCTCACGGACGATATAAGTGAATATATATTTGAACATCACCTTAGTAACACGCAACACCTCAACAGCATTAGAACAAATACAAATCATAGTTGCTTTTAGTAAAACAACTACTTGTAGTGTCTTAATATTTTTAAATTTTATTCGATCAATTGTATAAAAAAGCTACAAAATGTCCGATCGTGCAAATATCATGAACGTTTAACACTGCTTTCGGATAATATTGGTTGGATACCAAGAATACCGAGATGAAGTTGCGGTATCCAATATTAGGGGAGACCGGTGTCAATTGTTACAATATTTAAATTTTTATTTTTCACGAGTTAACGTTACATTTCGAAATTTTGAAATTACCTATATGAGAACATACCCACCTTAGTGAATAATATTTTTAATTTTAAAGTTTTGAAATGTGACAAATATAAAAGTATACGGATTTTTAGTCAGGCATTACAAATGTTACAATTGACACCTAACTGGTGTCAATAATAACAGGGCCAGTGTCAATTGTAACAAATTTTAACAGTGATGTAATAAGGTGAAATAACAGATAAAAGAAGAAATTATTGAAAAAATAAACATTTATTTATTACCTCAGAAAATATAAAAATTCAGATGACAACTAAAAGCAAACAAAATATATATTTTGTTGGTGATATGGACCATTTTGACCAATGCCTTTAGTCGCTAACGAAATTGCAGTTTAGGTAAACATAAAATAGGCCTTTCTTCGTACAATTTAACTTGCCCGGTGTCCAGATTTAACATTTTCGTCGCTGCAACCAATCTCCTGTGCTCAAAAATATGGGCCAATACATATCACAGAGTTTCCTCATCGCAACCATCTGAAGAATCTGCGACTGTTACTTTCGGTAGTGTTTTTCGTTTTTTTGCTCTTTTTCTTTTATGTTTTCGATAGCAGTGGTTTTTTCTTGTAATTTTTATCATGATCAATACTGTACTTAATTATTAAACACGTTACAATCGACACCGTGGCAAGTGTTACAACTGACACCGCTTCACTTATAAAGATATTATTTGCTTTTTTGTATTTATTAGATAGTAATTCGAAATGTTTTTAATAAAAATAAAAGCAGATATAACTCACAAACTGATCCTTATCTTGAAATATTTCCGAGCAGAGCACTTATAGTGTTTTAGAAACAACGTGTTTCACTACCTGTATTTACTTTTTTGTCGATTTACAGAAATTCGTCAGAAACATACGCCGTATTATGCGCGTATGCATTTACACTAAATACCAAAGAGCTATGACTCTTTCTGCTTCACTCTGCAAGCGCGTTTTAATCTACTTCGAAAAGATGGCCCTGTTACCTACCCTTGTTACATTTGACACCTGTTACAATTGTCACCGGTCTCCCCTATCATCTAGCCGTGGCGTAATGATATGAACTTATAAACAGTAATAATGTAATGTTTTAATTATTGTAATTCTCAATAGTTGTCATTGTTGTTATCATTTAGTAAATAGGATTATTTTTTATTATGAACTTTGCTTTGATTATTGTAATCAAAACTGTCATTGTTGTATTTAATTATGAATTGAAAATAGTTTAAATACTATTTTAATTCTAATAATGGCACGTGGTGAGTATGATAACCTTCAATATTATACTAAAGAAAGTCTTAAAGTCAAATTAATTAAAGCGAATAATTAAACTGATTATGAAACCGAACAAAAATTATTAATTTTACTTACTTGATTTTTATTTAAGTATATACAATATGTACTATCGAAGTTTTACATAAATTAAGATTTAACACTACTCACTACTCCTATACCTATTCATGTAAGTAATTCAAACAAATATATATTTTGAAATGATATAATATCTATCTGGCTTACTTTATTACCATTAGCTCTAAAGATTTTTGATCACAGTTTGTAATGGATACGTATTTTTATTTTTGCAATATTTATTGTATATTACCTTATTAATGGTAACGTATGTCGGTTCTCTCTACTTATGACGGAATGACGCTAACGTCACAATTTTCGCGCCAAAACTTTACTTATTATTTTAGGCGTTATTAAGTATAATTTCAAGAAAACAAAAAATACGGAATTTCTATTTTTAAATTATTCGTAACATAAAAATGCAAAAAAAGTTGGACGGGCCCGTTTTAATATTTTTATTGGAACAATTATAATCAATTTTTTATGTAATTAGTCATTTTTACCTTCCGTCACCTTTAGGTAAGGAAGGTATTGTCTTTGGTCAAAAAATTCGATGATGAGTTTTTAATCAATAAGCACGTTTTAGGGTCCCTAGAATACGAATTTACTATTTTTACGATGATGTCTGTATGTGTGTGTGTGTGTGTGGATGTGTGTGTGTGTGGATGTGTGTGTGTGGATGTGTGTGTGTAACAAAATTTTCGTCTGCGATAACTCTAATACTACAGTTACAAAAATTATAATTTTTTCGTATACTTCTTCGTTACATCCATAGGAAGAGCTGATTAGATTTTGGTTACAATTGGTCAACCGGAAGTACCATCATTTGAAGATTTTAACAGTTTTTCTTGAAAAAACTATGTTAAATATAATTTTTTCACATTTGATGTTATTATAAATATTAAAGAATATTTTATTCTCTATACGATTTGACTGCATTTTATACTTAATATTAAATGGATATAGAGTTAAAAAATTATAAAGAAATTAAATTTCATAAAGTAGCTATAGCTATGAAAACAGCTACTATATTAAGAAAATTCTGATTGAAAGATGTCAGTGTCAAGTGAAATTAACATAGTGTGTTTGACATAATTTTACTGAAATATAGGATCTTTTGCTTTCTGTATGGAATTTGTATAAAATACATACAACTGCTTTAAGGTAATGTACAAGAAATAATAATAATAAATCTTTTATTTCCGCAGATACATTACACTGTATATAGAAAACGTCACAAAATAATAATTTAAGACATAAATTTTCTGTATGAAATTTGCATAAAATACATGCAGCTGCCGGAAGGTAATGTACAAGAAATAGAATATTTAGCAAGGAACTTTCCGTATGAAATTTGTACAAAATACATAGAACCATAGAACTGACGGAAGGTAATGTGCTGGCCACATCAGATTTTTTTTATTGCAATAAAAATTTCATTATTGTAATGAAGAAGAGAGACAGATAGTCATTAGATTATTTAGTCATCTTAGCCTTGATATAAATGTGTACAAATGCTCAGATTAGAGTAAAAACATAGTAATAATTATTTTAATCACTTTTTTGTATGATTAGCCATTTAGCCATTTTCATTATCATTTTTATTTATAGTAATTAAGTATTTTTTGTTGTAATCAATGTTTTTAATCAAGAGATATAAAACAGAGGGACCTTCTCATATATTCATCAGACTTCTATAGGTATGTAATATTTAAATAAGTGTTTTAAAAGTACTAAAAAAAGTATTATATACAGTATGAAATTAGAGTAAGGAATATTAAATAAAAAACAGTAAACTAAACAGGTCTGTGAAAAAGGCTGAAACCTGTCGATTTTTTTTTTAAGAATACACATTAATATGTGCGATTCACCTCCCGATTTTCATTTGTTTTTTAGTTATGACGTCATCACAAAAAAATTCAAATGGTAATATATATTTTTTGAACTGAAATCCAATAGTGATTTTTCTTCCCTTTATGATCATGCAAATAAATCATAAGGTTGCATAACAAAAATTATGAGAAAATCGAGATGAACATTTAAATGAATAATCAAGATACCTAGATTTCATTTTTCAGTGTAGAATTTTTCGTTTATAAATAAATAAATAAATAAATAAATATATCAATACGGCTCATTACCCATTGCTGGGTGTGCCAATCTGTTTTGTACACAGATGTCGGTAATGATGAAACATTTGCACCGTGCGGGCGCTTACCAGGCGTCACCTCACGAGCACTCATTGCTAGCGTGAAGAGTGCACCACGCGGGTCAATTCTGTGTCATTTAAAATTAGAAATATTTGGCGTCGGTCGGGATCGAACCCGGTTCCCCAGATTCGCGACCAGACACTCAGGCACGCGGCCCCATTTTTTGTTTATCTTGTTTTATACGTTGTAAGTACCATAATATCAACATTAAATGTTTAAAGATTTAAAAAAATTAACAAGGTATCTTGATTATTCATTATTATCAAATTTTCGGCTCGACTTTTCTCAGACTTTTTGTTATGCAACCTTGTGATTTATTTCCATGATCATAAAGGGAAGAAAAATTACTATCGGATTCCACTACTAAAAATCTATATTGCCATCTAAATTTTTTTGTGATGACGTCATAACTAAAAAATAAATGAAAGAGGGAAGGTGAATCGCACGTATTAATGTATATTTTTAAAAACTAAAATCGACGTGTTTCAGCGTTTTTTAAAAAAACCGCTTGAGTTCGCTGTTTTTACCTCCCGCTACCAAGGTAAAAATCGCATATCGGGATTTTGGTAATGACCACGTTTTAGGGTCCCTAGAATCCAATTTTAACATTTTCACTACGATGTCTGTGTGTATGTGTGGATCCCCCACTCTAACTCAAATACTATCATTTAGAAAATTTTGAAACCTTGTATTTCGAACTTTTTCTGTAATGGAAAGTGCCCATTAGATTTTGGTGAAAATCGGATAACCGGAAATGGCACTTTACTAGAAGATCAAAATAGTTTTTCGTCGAAAAATACCTTTAAATGTTATTTTTTCGAGATTAATCTTATTACAAAAATTAAAGATTATTAATTTTTCTAAAGATTTGCATTAATACTTTTTCTATATATTTTATGGATAAACTTATAAAATTATCTATAATTTAAATCCCAGAGCCTACGGTTTAAACAAACAAAGCGCAGTTATTTAAATGTATGTAACTGACAGATAAATGTCACTATCAAAGAACCTAAATATAGAAAAAACTAAATGCATGGTGATCAGTAATAGAAATTTGAAAGTCGAGATCAAACTAAATAATGAAATCGTCGAACAAGTAACCACATTTAAATACCTAGGAAGCACAATAAATAACAAAGGAACAATAGACGATGAAATTAATGCAAGAATCCAAGCTACAAACAGAGTTTACCAGGCCTTACAACAAAAATTTCATAACCATAAAGACATAACACCCAAAACCAAATTCTCCATATATAAATCGGTATACCTGCCTGTACTACTATACAGCGGCGAAAACTGGGTACTCACATATAAGCAACAAAAAAGAATACAAGCAGTAGAAATGAAATACATAAGACGAGTACTAGGAATTAGAAGAATTGAAAAGCGAAGAAATGAAGACATTAGAAAACAAGCCGAAGTCAAATCGACTAAACAACTATTAGAAGAAAAGAAATTGAGTTGGTTCGGCCATCTGGTCAGAATGGATGAAACAAGACAGGTAAAGAGAGTATGGGAGTCCAAACCAATCGGAAAAAATAGACGAGGAAGGCCAAGACCCACTTGGAATAGTACAGTTAAGAACCTATTAGCCAATGCAGGAGAAAGCTGGAACCTGGCAAAAGAAAAAGCAAAAGACAGGAAGAGATGGAGAAATTTTGTATACAATGAAAGAATAAAAGAAGCACAAGAAGAAACCTCGACACCTTAGGGTACAAGAGGATCTGGATTATGTATGTATGTATGTATCAAAGAACTAATCATTTCATAATAATATTAGTAACGTTTTAAAAAGAAAAAAAGTAAACAGAACAATAGAAAAGGAATTCAATACAGTTTCCAGCATAAGTAAATATGTAGGTATGTATTTAAATTAATAAAAATTAACGATTCACAAAAATGTTTAAGCTAATCCTCATTTTTGGATTAGTAAATTCGATTCTATCCCGGTATTTAAAATTGAATCTTCTTTTTATTATAGGTCCGGTGGCTCATTGGTTAGAGCAACGCCTCATGTCATGAGTGCCCTCGGGGCTCTGGGTTCGAATTCCACTAAGGCAGGGATGTGTGTGAATGTGAACCCACACTCTATAATTGGGATTTAATCCTGTTTAGGGGTTTAAAAAAGAGGTAGTTACTTGGATTAGATTAGACTATATTTTAAGAAATAAGCTGTCAAGATTAGAGTAAAATTCGCTAATCCAAAAATAAGGAAAACATAATTTTTTGTGACTCGGGCTGTAAATGGCGGGAGGTATTGTGTTAGCCACACCAGATTTTTTAATATTTCGTATTTTAATCCTACACTGTATAATATTTACTGACTGTAAGCTGTAGTGACCCTTTACAAAGCCAATAACTTGAAATCTTGATGACAACAACGAAAATATTATCTCTTTTTCATTATATAATTACAATTTTCGATCATTGAACTCCCATTCTTTTCGACAATCGAAAATGAGGCAATTCAAATGCTAATTAACAACACAATACTATCTAAGTTTTTTCTCTAACAAAAAACGAATTCTTGTGATCATCTTTAGAACTCAAACGTCAAGAGATGACCTTCGAAAGGTGATTCAGAATTGGAATGATGCGAAACGGAAATTAAACGTCGAATACTTGAACTTGAACATTGTGATTGATGGAAAGAAAAAATTACCGCAAATTATATTGTTTTAAAATAAACAGGTGTCTGCGAATCAATGCGTAGTCAGTAGTTATCATTTTTGAAATTACTTTTTTCTAATACTTACTAAATTTGTGATGCAATATAATTATTGTTATTAAGATACTTGTTTTAATTTATAAATATTTCAAACCTATAATGATTCAATCAAGTTTTTGCTATTAGACACATATCAAATTCAATAAATACATTTACAAATACCTGCTTATCATTATCATCACAATAAAATAAATGTTTTTTATTTTATAAATGATAGACCTATTAAAAACAGATTTAAGTAAATAATATATTAGTTTCATATTAATTAAAATTATTAAGTAATGTTTTCGTTCTAAGGAAAGTATAAAGTATCATCTCTAGAAATTATAAAAAGCATCTAATAGAAAAACCCACAACCATAATTCATAATAATGATTAATTGTCAATATAATTAACACGCACAGCTGTTTGTACATATTATTTACGTATTGTCGTAGAACTCAGAAGATACGGAGACAAACTTTGCTTTCATTAAATTGCAATTATTGTGTCTTTTGAAAACAAAAACTTTATGAATATGTATTTGTATGATTGTAAATGTGAAGATGCAAAACTAAAATATCTATGAACATATTTACTGTATCAGATAAATCAAACGTGGTTTACAAAGTTCACTGCTCCACTACGAACTCAACTGTTAAAGACGCATACGTCCAAACATTATTCGAAAATCCGGATGAGCGAACATCAATACAGAACAACACGGCGACAAAATGTGCTCTGGCTGAACGCTCCAATACACTAAAACACTTTCGATTTGGATAATATCAAGATTTTGGAGGAAGAACAGAATTACTTCAAACGTATCTTTCTTGAAATGCTACATATCAGGGATGA
Source organism: Harpalus rubripes (assembly GCA_963082715.1). NCBI lineage: Eukaryota > Metazoa > Arthropoda > Insecta > Coleoptera > Carabidae > Harpalus > Harpalus rubripes. Next base: position 30,335,289 of record OY720461.1, on the reverse strand, counting down.
TTGCAATAACATCAATGCAAGAACTGATATAAGGACTTTACAACGTATATTTTGGTGTATTGGTGAAGGAAAAAGCAAATTTCAGGCCAAATTGAGTTTCATTATTTTCTTTACATTTTATTTAAATTCATACAACAGCGCTACAGAATCATTGGTGGTACAGGCCTGTTCACACGCGTCCCGACTAGGCCCTCGGGTACAGGCCCGTAAAATGTATTTGGGCTCGGGCCGAGTTCGCAGGTGGGTATAAGGTGCCTTTGTGTTATGTTATATTGAAGCGCTCCTACCCCTCATGATGTAAAATTTACAAATTAAAATTGAAACTACACTTTTTGTTCTTCAAAAATGCTAGATTTAATATATTGATGAAATATTTTTAGATTCATTCTTGTAATCAATAGGTTATAATCAAGATCGTTTGTTGCAATCAACAATCTTACAACAGATTTCAGAATTGTATGCGCATTTGATTCTTCGCAAAATGATAGTAGATATTTAAATATTGGATTCATTGTGGGATTCATTCTTGTAATAAATATTCTTGAGTTATAATCAATATATTCATTGTTGTAATCAACATTTTCATAGTTATTATTTCAATATAACAATGCTAGAATAATAACAAACCGATTGATATGGTAATTATTTTACTTATAACTAGAGCTCTAATGCAAACAAATTAAAAAATATATGTTGTTCAGTTATCACGTTAATTTGTAAGTTTTATTGTAATTTTAATAAGAGCATTTTATAAAAATTTACTATTATTTACTTTACTGTCTTGAAACTGCGCCCCTAAAAGTCAGGCGCCTTTGTGCAGGGCACAACCTGCCCACAATTATTTCATTCTGGGCCGTTTCTAGCGGATCAAATATACACAATTTCATATTTATATTATTAGATTTATAATAATTGTGATTTCATATTATTTATTTAAAATCGAGCTTTATTCTAGTTGAATTAAAATTTATTCGAGTTAGGGCCGGGTACGAGTAAATAGTTTTAAAAAAATTTCGAGCTAGTGTCGGGCCGAATTTTAGATACAACGGGTCGGCCCGGATAGAATTGAAAAAATTAGGCCCGTGCAGTACTCTAATTGGTGGACTGACTACCAATAGGAACGTGCAATATCGTCTAAATGTCATAGCGTCCAAATTTCATAGCGTCTAAATTCACAGCGACCAAACTTTACAGCGTCTAAACGATGCCCCACCACCAATTGTCACATGCTTCGGTAAGATCTTACTGTAACTGAAGGAGGTGCAAGTGTGCACCGAAACGTCGGTGTTGTAAAAGTAAATGCTGTTTGATTAGATTTTGAGTAATTGTTAACAAGCAAGTGCGATTGTAACCTCACTTTTGAATATTTAAAAAAATTATTTATGTATATACCTTATTAACATGATAGAAATCGAAGAATGTTGATACAAATTATTGATAAAATTAAACCATAATTTTTTTCATGGCTCCATCATCTAGTAAAATATGTATACAATTTATTTCTGACAGCTGCCCTCCATTACATTCATTTATTATGGATTGGTCTATATAGCAGCTGTTTCCGGAGTTATAGCATAGCTGGCTAATATAAGATATTTAATATCTTCATAATATTTTAACTCTATCCATTTAATATGAAGTATAAAATGCATTCAAATCGTATAGAGAATAAAATATTCTTTAATATTTACAATAACATTAAATGTGAAATTTAATATCGTTTTTTCAAGAAAAACTGTTAAAATCTTCAAATTAGGGTACTTCCGGTTGACCAATTATAACCAAAATCTAATCAGCTCTTAGCTCTTCATATGGATGTAACGAAGAAGAATACGAAAGAATTATAATTTTTGGAATTGTAGAGTTATCGCAGACGAAAATTTTGTCCACACACACACACACACACACACACACACACACACACACACACACACACACACACACACACGCACACACACACACACACACACACATGCACGCACGCACGCACGCACACACACACACACACACACATCATCGTAGTAAAATTCTAGGGACCCTAAAACGTGCTTATTCATCAAAAACTGACCACTGATTTTTTTTCCCCAGACAATACATTTCTTACCTAAAGGTGACGGAAGGTAACAAGATTTTTTATATGACCTTAAATAAAATTCCTGAAGCAAATTATAAATTTGACAGACGAGCAGACGACAATTTGAACACACCAAATACCAAGTTCATATTTGACAGATAACAAATCTGAAGTTGAACATTGCAATACTCAGTACTATATCATGAATGTACAGAAAAAACTAAATTTAGATAAGACAACTTAAATGCCACACGTGTATTGACGGTGATAGCTCTAACGTGTAAAGTAAATAAAATACGAAAATCGTTTATTTTACACATTATTTGCAGTGTATAAAGTAACAAGTTTACACATCGGAGTATAAAACATGTACCCTATTACAGTACAGTTAATCAGTATCAAAATTTTGATATTTGTTGGATTCATTCTTGTAATCAATATAGGTATCAAAATATCATTTGTTGTAATCTTGTAATCAACAAATAATAATAGTGGCTTCAATAGAACTTTTAGTTAGTATAGTAGCAGGGAAAACATTACAGAAATTACTCTTATATTTTTATAAACAAAGTTTGTTTACTTACTCAACAATAATATTGATTGTTTTGCACCTTTCTCATTGTCGTGCATCAGTTTATCTCTGCAATTACGGAATAGCGTGCCTGGTGTTTTAATTAGTCTTGTATGTTGTATTCAAGCATTTAATAATAATTCTTTGTTTGTGCTTGATACATTTGACCCACATTGAAACGTCAAGGGTACGATATACGTTGCATATCACGACTTTGTGATTTATATTATTCAAAAACGGAACTAAACTATCTAAATGAAAGGTGAATAAGTGGGTGAAAGAATGGGAAGTACACGCCTCGACGGAGAATTCAAAATATGAAGGAAAAGATTAAAATATTATTACAATGACTATAATATAATAGAATTGATTGATAATACGTGAGTAAACGATACTATCTATATTACAATTGGCATGCCGAAGGGTATGTCATGCGTCATATAAAAAATGGGACGAAAATTATTAATTTAAATATTTTAAATATCAACTTTTATTCTCTAGATTTCTAACTAACGTATGTAACAGAAGTTGAGAAAAATTTTACGCTCTTATATCAACGTTTTCTGTCTATTTGATGAAGAGAATGGGGTTTTACATAATATGATACTTTTAAATCGAGTAATTATTAGTACTTTACGAGAAAATAATTATTAAAAATTTGGGGAAGGGATATGTGACGTGAAAATGGTAGAAGCGTGGAAGAAGACGAGTAGACTGCGAGGGAACGAGAAGTTACAGCCAGCCATAGCCAGCTGTTGTCATGCCACACCTAACACAACATAATCGCGACGCTGATAGGCAGATCTATAACTGTTTCTTTCCTTCCCGCACTCTATCTGTCTTTTTCCACGATTCTAAGATGCTTACGGCATATACCCCTTCTCAAAAACATCATATTGCTAATAACAATATTATTACAAATTCATCTTTAGTTTTTATTATTATAATGAGCAGGGCCGCTTCGTGGGTATAAGGCGCCTTTGTGCCAAGTTATATTTTAGCGCCCCACGCCCCCTTCCCCCAATGATGTAAAATTTGCAATTACCACACGCTTTAAAGTTTAAACTATACTTTTTATTCTTCAATAAAGCTAGATTTAATATATTGCTAAAATTGTCTTAGATTCATTCTTGTAATCAATAGGTTATAATCAAAATCCTTTGTTGTAATCAACAATTTTACAGTTTGCAATATAACAATGTGAGAAAATTATTACTTTTTAATTTTTAATATAAAATAAATGCAATTTAATATCGGTAGAAAATAAAATTATTTCACTAAGATTTCAGAATTGTATGTAAATCATAAAGCATTTGATTCTTCACAAAATGCTTGCGGGTATTTAAATATTGGATTCATTGTAGGATTCATTCTTGTAATCAATATTATTGAACTATAATCAATATATTCTTTGTTCTAATCATCATTTTCACAGTTATTATTTCAATATACCTAACAATGATAGAAAAATAACAAACCGATTGGTACGATAATTATTTTACTTGTAATTAGACAATAGACAAATTAAAAAATATATTTTTTACTTCTATCAAGTTAATTTATATACTTCTATAATAATTCTGTCTTTACTTTTATTTACTTTGCTGACTTGAAACGGTGCCCCTCAAAGTCAGGCGCCTTTGTGCGGGGCACAACCTGCCCACCCGCACGGAGCGGCCTGATAATGAGAAGCTATTGTAATTAGTTTTCATATTGTAATGCGAATGCGAGAGTTCCTACAACAACTTGGACCGCGAGCCCCCGACCAGCGCGTGCGAGCCGACGCCTATGAAAAGAAGCATTCTAGTAGGAGGAGGAACCTAGGTAGACGATCAATAATAGTGCAGCGGGCGACGTGAGGCGGCCGGTTAGGTAAACAAGGGGAGATAAGTGTAATAACCCACGCATTGTTATATAGCTCGAGACGTCACGAGAATGTTCCAGAAGGTGTTAAGAGCCACTATATAACGACGTATGTGTGTGCGAAGACAGACAGTCACAGACATAGTTTGTTAGTCCGTCAGAAGGACATTTACGTAGATAGTAATAGTTGAATAGCATAGTAGTATCGTGGTGAGCGTATGCAGTTTAGTGTCGACTCGGAAAGTTACTGATATACTAGGACAGCTGTGAAACTGAATACTCGATAGTTTTGAAGAATATTGGGAAGCTAGGTATACAGGGACAGTAACGGCGAGTAGAAGTGGATACTCGGTAGTGGTATTGAAGAGTTGTGGCATACGGACAGTCGATGATACGGAGGCTGTTGAAGAGAGAGAGATACATGAATAGACAGATAATGAGGTGAAAGGTGTGAATTCTGTCCGGTCAGTTAATATACAGACGCTGTTGTCAGTTGAATATATAGACGCTATAGAGGTCGGACAGTTGAATGTGAAGTGACATAAATAGTGGAAATAAATAATCAGTAATAAATCGTGGAAATAAATAGTCGTGTTAATTGTTTAAATAAATAAAGTATTAATGTTTAGTTAATTATATTCTTAGTCTTAAAATCTCATTGTTATTATCTTTTAAATATTTATTTATCGTTTTAATAAACATCTATATTAATTAATAATAATTCTTTAATTATTACACTTCAACCAAATAAATAAAAACGTTACAATATTTTATGACTGATATATTGAAATTCGAATGTGGTCACATATCCCATTAACTTTTTCTTAAAACTTTTGGTACATTATTACATTATTAGAAAACGAACAATTCCTGACGATACAGTTATTTATCCGATGAAAATAATAGTCAATCTTGTTTTATTCATTATTTTGTTTTCCTGCATTTGTCTTTTATTTCCCCTCTACACAGCTACTAGATAATGACCGATGTATCATGATGTAACATCTCAAACGTGCTGCACACACACACATGTTTATGCATTAGCCCCTACTCGAGCAGTGAATACACAATTAGGGCACGTGGAAAACAGGATACGTGTCAATATCATTTCCATATTATATAGAACTCGGTAATGAGATCAGTTCGACCAACGGCGAAATCGCTTTCTATTCGGGAAACATAATTCAATGATGTTTTGTTATATTCAACTGGGGTGATATTTGTATGGGCGGCTGTCATTGGTTGGATTTTGGATGTATAGGAGATTGAAATTGCAATTTTACAATAGTGTGGGTGGGATAATAAATACATTCGAATCTGGTCAAAATCAAATCAAATATTAGCTGTATTCTTTTTAGAATATTATTGATCGGCTTAGTTGAGATAAACTGAGAAAATATCCATCGATGACGATTACTATTACACAAATACTAATTTAAGACTACGAATATAATAGTTAATCACTAACACTATTTATTTACACAATATTACTGATTATTTATTTCGACTATTTATGTCACTATTTTATATCACATTCAACTGTCCGACCTACCGACCTGCACCACGTCTATATACTCAATTGATTCAACAGCGTCTGTATATTCAACTCCTCGGACAGAAGTCGCACCTTTCACCTCACTGTCTGCCTATTTATTTATATATATTTTAGAATTTTTTGACATTTTTTTTGAATTTTTTTATTATAGTGTTTGCAATTTCAGCCAAATCTGGCTGTGTACACTACAAAACAAAAACGATACAAATGTCAAATAACAATTATCAATATTATCTGTGTTGCTGTGACAACTGCCGCCGCTAGCGGTGAAGTAAGACACCAACATTTTTACTTCCTTGTACAAAAAGGAAGTATTGTAATCGCGAAATATCCATTTTGACCATCTCTGAATCCATTTTGACTAATTTCGTCGTGACGTCTGTACGTACGTGCGTTCGTACTTATCTCGTATAACTCAAAAATGGTAAGCCGTAGAAAGTTGAAATTTTGTATTTAGGACTGCTATAACATCTAGTTGTGCACCTCCCTTTTGGTCATTACATAATTTCCAGAAATGGTACTTTATTAATAAACTGGCGTTGAGAGTGCACCACAGGGATCAATTATCCTAATAATAATAACAATAATAATAATATCTTTATTCACTTTTGCGTAGAATATATCAAATTTTCTTTGCAATAATAATAAGAAAATAATTATATTTTTAACTTACCTCAAAAAAAAGATGAGATAAACACAATTTGAAACAAACCTTCACACAAATACCGGCAACAAACTGTCAAATCAGTATGGCTATGTCCATCCATAACACCACCTATGTAGGTAGTGTTATCCCTTCTTCTCTTTTTCAAGATTCTCGGATTCTCGACCGAGTATAGTTCGTACTCTATCTGACATTATCGTGCGCGCTCTGTCTGGCATGGCCGTATCCAGACTATAGCAGTATTGCTAAAAGTTACAGAATAGGTCAGGTGTCCAATCATTTTGATTTTATTTCACGTTGCAATATCGGTATGGGAGGATTTGAGTAGTCAGTACCGCTGAGCTCAATTAGCTCAAAAAGAACAATTTACTGAGTTTATCTGAAGTTAGCTGAAATCAAATTATATTGTATGCAGTTGCATATTTCATTAGTAAAATGGGTTTAAACCCAACTCTAATTCTATTTCATTCTCCATATAACATAGTGTTCTGTTTAATAAACTAATTATGCTTACAAACAATTTATCTTATTGTCTTACTGAAAATTGAATTCTCTTGGCAAACAATTCTACAAACAGATTTCCACGTTCTGTTACAAATTTATGAGAAGCTGGAAATGGAAATGAAATTTGCGATGTCTCTATTTCACTTAACATTTAATGTCTCCGAATATCAGATCTGATATTCCTAGAAATCAGATTCGATTCCATTCAAAACCAGATCAGAATTATCAATGAAATGGTTCGAGGAAATATAGATGTACGAGAAAGATATAATTTCTTAGGAATGCTTGTATGGGCTTGACACATGACAATAAAAATGAATAAATGATTCTATACCGCAGAAATATTTTAATATATTTTTTATAAAAAATAGTCAGAAAAATTGACCCTGTTGGCTCCAAGGTACAGTAATAAAATTATAAATGTTATAATTATGACAAAGTGGCACATAACTGTCACTGATTGTTTATACATTGAATGTCAACAAGCCATTATTTGTGCCGCTCTGTTGAAATGAAGACATCCATTGAATGGATTCTCTGTCTACTATAGGTATATATACATGGTGTTTCTCGGATACGGGACTCCCCGATTATTTTCTTTATTATTGGAAGTACAAAAAAATCATTAAAATACAAGTTGTAGTAGATGAAGGGAGACATTCACTTACTGAAGAAAAGAATTTTTTAACCAGTGGTTCTCAAACTATAACTTTAACTTATATTTTTTCAAATGGTATGGTATACATTTTTTAGACCTATTGGATAGAATATTAAACCATGTATACATTTTATATCCTTACATGAAAATATTGAAGAAAATGCAATAGACCTTTTCAATTTAAAGAGATAGAAGATATGCGCAATGGGGATCTGCGCATAGTAAGAACAACTGAGATCTATGGCGTTTGTTTTTAAAAAATTTAGACGTAAAATGTAAGAATATCTCAGATAACTTCAAAAAATCTTATCGAAATAAGTTACAAAGGCTTTTATTGAAGTTAAAATGTCTAACGATGCAAATTTTCACTGAGGATACAGGTATTTTAATAACTGAAATATTTTTGACGTTTCATTTGACAGCCCAACTGGCAATTGTTCGCGCCATTTTCTTACTATTTGCAGCGATAGAAAGAGATAGCCGTTAAATTGAAAAGGTCCATTGAAACTTAAGTAAATTTAATTTTTATAGTTATTTTTCTGCATAGGCTATGTATGAAAAACAAAACAGCTATCTGTCAATTTGAATTATTTAGTGCATAATTCTCATTCTTGTTATTTATAAAGATATAAAAAAATAATAATATTGTTAAATAATAATGAGACACGAATTGTAATGTAAGTTTATTATATGGCTTTCTTCTCTAAACTGTTATCCTAGCTAGGTAAGCTGCTTTCACTTCTTCCTTTACCAAAAAAACCCGTTTTTCCTTTCATTTCTATATTATCTATTTATTTTTGTGGTTGATATAATTATTATTATTATTAATATTATTGTTTCGGGTTTGTAGTAACCCACTATACAGGGGATATAATTTAAAAAATTTGGAGCTGCACTTTTTGCATAATGATAAGGGGGAGGGGGGTGATTTTTTTTAGTTCAACGCCAAATATCTGCACATTGAAACTCGTATTTTTTCATAGAAAGAGCAGTTGCAGGTTTAAGGCTCTTTCATGTAAATAAATAAATAAATTTAATTTAAAATTATTTCACATTATTGACATTCAAAAGAATAGGTACATTTAAGCCACGTCAAAGACGAAAAACTCGTACTACGATCTACAAGACAACTAGATGTGAAACGCGCGTTCTAATAGGAACTGCAAAATTTGAATTTAGAGCTGCATTTTTCAAATTTAGAACTGCAGAAACAAGCCAGAGCTGCACCAAATTATATCCCCTGCCCACTAAGTGGGAAATGCCTGGTAAACTGCTTTGACTTCTTCCTTTACCAAAAAAACCCGTTTTTCTTTTCATTTCTGTATTATCTATTTATTTTTGTGGTTGATATTATTATTATTGTTTCGGGTTTGTAGTAACCCACTATGCAGGAAATGCGTGATTTTATGTATTTATAAACAAATATTTATATTTCGTTAAAATTTAGGTTCAATTTTCAGTTTTCGTCTTTTCATGCATAGCCTACTGAAAAATAACTATAAAAATAAAATTTATTTAAATTTAAATTGCATTTTTCTCAATATTTTTGTAATGTAAGGATATAATATGATTACATGGTTGAATTCAGAAAAAAATATTCTGTCGAGTGAGTCTAAAAAATATATACCATTCAAAATTATGTTAGAGTTTTTGAATCACTGGTTAAAAAAAATATTTTCTTCAGTGTGTGAATGTCCCGAACTGTCCCCCTTCAACTACTACAACTTTTTTTGAATGTTTAGAGTATCCCGTATCCAATAAACACCCTGTATATATGTACGCACATAGACGGAGTAAATGTTTCTGACTGTACGTGTTCTGTGGAGCATTGGAAGTAAGATAGGGCTCAAATTTAATACTCAATCGATGTAAGATACCCGCAATACATGCAAGTATTTGGTATACATGTGGTAACATAACTTAAGGGTCAACAATCTTTAAATTTATATTACTTCACAGTCATTTGACAATTATTATGTTAAGGCCCGGTACTTTCATTCTTAGTTAAACTATCTGACAACTTAACTGTTAGTTAAACGAAAAGTATAGCATCGATATTACAGCATATTGTGAAAATTATGCGTCAATTTGTCGAAGCGACATTTTTGTTATAACTGCCAGACAGTTTAACCATTTTTATAGTTGTGGACGCATTTTTTAAACATATAGTAACATTTTTATTAAAATATTATGTAGGTATCTATACAGGCTGTCTCACAACTCGCGCCCCATAGCGAATGAGGAAACACGAGACTGCAATCGAATGAGTAATTTCGAAAAAAAAAAATTAGCTTAAAAGATATTCGAGAAAAGACGTCTTAAAATTGACCAATCAGAGACCTACACCTTTAACGTGTTTGCCGTAATTTTACGTTACTAGGGTTTTATACAAATCAAATCTTCTTTAAAATGTGTTGTGTGTGGCCGACTGTAGTTTTCGAAAAATATCAGTGTCAAATTAAATTTGACAAGGTGAATAAAAAAAGGCAAATTCTTACCATGTATTCAGCCGCTGATTACTTCGTCTAACACATTTTACACAGCTGCTACAACACGTTGCACTGTACGATATAAATGATGTTCTCGGATGACACCTTCGCTAACCTAAATTTGTAGACAGTGAAAAGTCAACTGTAAAGTGTCAAAATTACAGTAAGTCAAACAAATTTTGTAACTCACTAGTAGTATTTTTAAAACCTAGCAACCAGTTTTATTTTGTAATAATATCATCACACCTCAAGATATCCTTCCGGGATTGGTGGATTAAAAAGTCTTGTAACTCCGTTATGCAAGCAGCCGCAAATTATTTTCTTCTATTTGTTGGCAACCTATTGTCGTCGGCAAGTGTCAGTTTCGTCTGGGGCGCGAGTTGTGAGACAGCCTGTATATTTTTTGGCACTTAGTTACCTTTGAATTTAAATGCTTCAAAGAAACATCTTTGAAATATGGCATCGGCTCCAAGAGTAAAATATATTATTTATAAGATTTGTCTATGAAACGTGCTGCCCTAGTTCCGAGAAAAATATAGGTCATATAACATTCTTGTTCTATATTCTGCAAAAAAGTTACAGTTAGCTTATTTAATTATGTGAATGGACCAATAAATTCTGACAAAACTAACAGTGTAATTGAACAAAAAACCTATTTAAAATTTAGATTAAAAAACTTTTTTTGATATAGGTAACTAATTAGTTCACACTAACTTATGTCACAAATTTAATATAAAAAAACTTGATTTAAATCACGTTTTACTTCCAGGTACTATACAAATAGTAATTTTTAAAGAATTTTAAGTAGATACTTTAAGATCAAGTAATTATTAAGAAGATGATGCAATGAATATCAATGACATTTATAAATAAATATATCATCACGTTTTCTGCTATGTTTATGAATATGGAAATAATGAACATAGACAGCTTTTTGTAAATTATGTAATATACTCGTATTAAGTATTTTAGATTTATTTTTGATTTTTCTTGTTATTCAAAATTTAAAAATAGAAATTCTTTAATAATAGTTCATGAAATAATGCTTAATACTACGTAAAATAATGTAGTGATGCTGACGTCACTGTCACTACGACGTAAGAATAAAGAACCGAAATACGTTACCGCTATAATTTAACATAAGCTCAAAACTCTTCATTTAAACATTTAAAGTATGCCACAATGCCATCTAATGAATGAGTTTATTATTTTTTGGTATGATAGAATACCCCCATTGAGGTACGAGAGGAGTGTTTTATATTATCTACCTAGCTGTGAAAACAATATGCTATCGCGACAATTTTCTTACGTCAAGTTTCTATAGGTACGTTCTATCGGTGTCAGAAATATTCCTACTAGAATAAGAATATTTTTAAAGCAATAGAACGCTCAGTAGCAAATAACTGTCAAGTGCTATCAATAAAAAAATAAATACAATAGAACAGTGGCAGTGGCTATGTGTTATTGTTAGTTAACAACTAAAGATAACTTTGTATGTTTATTTTGGATCTTCGAAATGTTGTTATGCAAATATTACAGAGATTATAATTATATAAAAATATATTAAATAATAAAAACGAAAAGGAGATATTTTTGTTGAGCACAGTCTACTCTAAACATTCACAAATGTGGCAGAAATGTACGCGCGACAGTCGGTTATTAAAATTTTGAATTTATCTCCACACTATATATCTTCCTACCAACGCTTCCAACTCTGAAGTTGGAATGATTCGTAGGAATATTTCGATTTTTTTGACGCAAAAGAATGACCATTGATATTCTACTAGAAGAAGTAGGAAGATTTCTGACACCAATAGAACGTACCTTGTGACATTTTTAGTGACATCTCCAAATTTGGTTCCAATCGCTTAACGTTTCTCTTTTTGTATATCAGTTTAAAGAAACGAAAATGAGTGATTTGAAACTTGAACATAGAAGCATCATAAAAAATAAAAACAGCCCGTCCTATTTCCAAGTCAAATATTGATGCAAGCAGTTCAAATGGGACAGAAAATCCATTCATGATGACCCAAAGTGTGGAAGATCTCTGGTAACACGAACTGAAAAAATCATCAACAAAGTTGAAGATTTGGTGTTGACTGGCCCCCGAGTAAAAGTTTCAGTTATTGCTAGAGAAATAGGAATATCAGAAACAAGTGTTTTTAAAATTCTACACGAAGATTTCGGAATGAGCAAAGTGTTGGCAGGATGGATTCCCAGGGTGCTCAGTCCCGAACAAAAACTGTATAGACGACGAATTTGACTGCTTTATCACAAGATAAAGACTTTTTCTACAGGATAAGACCTGGGTACATCATTTTGAATCTCCCACGAACTAAGAGTTCATGCAATGGATTCTTAACTCCACCCAAGAAGGCGAAGACACAATGTTCTGCGGGGAAAGTGATGACCACAGTTTTCTGGGACGCGGAGGATATTCTTTTAATTGAGTATATGCCAAAAGGGACTACATTAACGGGGAATGTCTACAAAGACACAATTAAGAACTTGAAAGCGGCTATACGCGAAAAAAGACCCCACAATTATGCTCAGAAAACTCTGCTTCTGCACGACAACTGCAGGGTGCATAAAGCACGAATTGTTCAAGTAGTAGTCACTGAATTCGGTTTTGAGGAATTACAACATCCATCTTACAGTCCTGACCTCGCCCCCTGCCACAATTACTGAGTTTACATGCAGTTTTCAAACCGTTTTCAAAACGTTTTTAGTTTTGAAAACGCCATGTACACAGTGTCAAAACGGTTTTGAGTTATCTCAAACCAAAACTAAAATTTATGGGTGTGACTTGGAAATTAATTTCAAAACTACTCATGTAAACACTTACAGCCGTATTCATAGTAAAGCAGATAAACTAGTTTGAAACCAGGTCTACGTAGTCCTGGTTTAAACCGAGTCTAAACTGGTTATTCATAGTCATATTTAGACCAGGTTTAAATCTGATCTAAGTAAATCGATCTTACACCATTCTATCTTGTCGGCTATGATCATACATTGTTCTGCTCATGCGTAGTGAATACAATTTTGATTTTTTTGATCATAGCTGATGTTGACTGCACTGATTACTTATAACTAACACTTCATTGGGAACTTTTTATTAGCTTTTAACTACGAAATACATACAATTAATTATTATCCATAAGTTGTTTCTTGATTGTGGTAACACACATTGATGATTTTAGTATATCAGGTTTTGCAAGGAAATATTTGTTACATATCATATTTTATTTCTAAAGTATTTATTACCAGATTTACTTTAATAATTCCCTTTACAAAGATATTTTATACCGTACAGTGCTCAAAACTTACACACTGACTGAAACTGGTCATCCTTTATTGTTAGTTTCATTTTCTAATAATAGTTTTATTCTATCATTTAAATTCTGCAGATTTTCTTTCTTAAATCTGCAAATTTAAATCGCTTTTTAGTTACTACAAAATGAACAACTGAATATTTCCTGGAAAACTAACCTATAAATTTTTCTATTCGATATAATTTAATTTCTAAATGGATAGGTATGATAAACACTCTGGTTTCTTCAACGATGTTCCACTATGTTCCTAATATCTTCTATATCATTAACATGATCAAAACCATTAATCTATTATGAACTTCCAAAAAATGAAATAATATAATATCATTAATATGTGTAACATGACACAGTAATATTAAAACATTACCTAATATGAATTTTGAAAATATTTATATTACTTACCATATATTATATAATAATTTGCATTAAACACACAAATTATATTGTCGTACTACTGCTGTCAACTGAGTTAGACTCGCGATAAACTAGGGTGCGAGCAGGTCTAAATTTTAGTCTAGGTTTAGACCTGTACTAGCGCTAAACTGCCTCTATGAATAACTGTTTGCGCCGGTTCAAGTTAGGCTTGAGATAGACCTGGTTTAAACTTGAACAGATGCACTATGAATACGGCTGTTAAAATTTAGTTTCGATATTGCGCATGCGTACATAGCATAACGTTTCTGTCGTTGTGTGTTACTTGATGTTACTAACCTACAAATAAATTGGCAGTTGTGTAGTTTTAGTGTGTAGTGGTACAAAGTAGAAAAAATAATTTGAATAATAGCAAAGCGAAGAATTTAGAGTGAAGAGGATTTGTCAATTATATCGGCCAAGTGCGCATGCGCCGAAACTGTTTTCTAATCAATCTGTAAACCTGTTTTGAAAATTACATGTAAACAGTTTCGCGGAATTTTGACTGAAAACTGAAACCATTTTCAAAACTGCATGTAAACATAGTAAATATCTCTTTCCAAAACTCAAAAAACATTTGAGAGGGCGTCGCTTTTTATCGAATGATGACTTGGAAAACGGCGTGGAGTCGTATTTTGCAGAATTACCGAAAGATTTTTTTTTGAAGGCATAGCTTTATTAGAAAAACTTTGGAACAAGTGTGTTAGTGTTCATGGTTCTTACGTTGAAAAATAAAATTTTATTTGTTCTCTAACTCGTTGTTTTCATAGCTAGGTAGATAACATAAAAAATCTGATGTGGCCAGCACATTACCTTCCGTCAGTTCTATGTATTTTGTACAAATTTCATACGGAAAGTTCCTTGCTAAATTAAATATTCTACTTCTTGTACATTACCTTCCGGCAGTTGCATGTATTTTATGCAAATTTCATACAGAAAATTATTATTTTGTGACGTTTTCTATATACAGTGTAATGTATCTGCAGAAATATAAGATTTATTATTATTATTTCTTGTACATTACCTTAAAGCAGTTGTATGTATTTTATACAAATTCCATACAGAAAGAAAAAGATCCTATACCTATTTCCAGTAAAATTATAAGACAAACACACCATGTCAATTTCACTTGACACTGACATCTTTCAATCAAAATTTTCTTAATATAGTAGCTGTTTCCACAGCTATGGCTACTTTATGAAATTTAATTTCTTTATAATTTTTTAACTCTACATCCATTTAATATTAGGTATAAAATTCAATCAAATCGTATAGAAAATATATTCTGTAATATTTATAATAACATTAAATGTGAAAAAATGATATTTAACATAGTTTTTTCAATAAAAACTGTTAAAATCTTCAAATGAGGGTACTTCCGGTTGTCCAATTCTACCCAAAATCTAATCAGCTCTTCGCATGGATGTAACGAAGAGAAATACGAAATAATTATAATATTTAGAATTGTAGTATGGAAGTTATCGTAGACGAAAATTTTGTTACACACACACACACACACACACACACACACACACACACACACAAACACACACGCACACACACACACACATACATACACACACACACACACACACACACACACATACAGACATCATCGTAAAAATAGTAAAATCGTATTCTACGGACCATAAAACGTGCTTATTCATTAAAAACTCACCACCGAATCTTTTGACCAAAGACAATACCTTCCTTACCTAAAGGTGACGGAAGGTAAAAACTCTCCTAGTACCTTAATAATTTGTTCTTATCATCACCAAATTTGTTGTTAATTAAATCCGCCTTTATTTATTTATTTGTTTATTTATGAGTATATGATTTATATAATAATATGTAAAGTAATAATCTATAGTCGTAATTTATTGATAACCATGAAACTTGGCGTATGATTCAATGAAATTTTTTGCTACTCTTTTACTTATAACAAGTTTGATTAATATGGAATAAATCAAATTAAAATATCATTAAAACAATAATTAAACAGATGTATAATTAATGAGTTAATTTAAACAATCTGTTTTTATTAAACTAGAACTACTTCCCGGCCATGGGAAATGATATTGTAATTTTGTTATTTTCAAATTATTTCTGTTACAGTTTTAAACACAAATAAAATTAAAACAATATATTTTGTATAATTATACAGAAGTACGTTTTGTTTTGATACATTTTAATTCTATTTAATTATTTGATTTAATTTTAAAACATGAAATGTCAAATCAATATGAATATTTGCTTGGATTTATTTTAATTAATTACATTTGAAGAAGATTAAATACAAAATATTTAAACAGCACAAAAATTGATATTTATGCAAATATAATAATTATAAAGTTATTATTTGACTCTTCCTATGAACTTTAGATATTTAGATGAGCATTAGAAAGGAAAACGTTTCCTTATTTGTACTTATACAAATTTCATTTTCATCCATGCTGTTCAAATCCACATAATATACAGGGGTTATCAATTCCAACCCCGCGGGCATACAAACATGGTTTGAATCAACGTTTATAATAAAAGTTTGAGACAAAGTTAGACCTCTTCATCAAAAAGAATCCTCTCAATCGACAATGTCCCATTTTGCGCTCTTAATACACAAATAGCTATTGTGTCCGCTTGCCCAGAAAAGGATCTTTTTCGTGTCTGTGCACTTCGAGCTTCAAACTTCATGCTCATGCGACAATGTAGCATTTTGCACCCTTAGTACACAAATAACTGTTTATTATATAAGTGGGGATATTTTTGCACTAAATCTAACAATTAACAATCTTGTTCTTTACTCATTTTCTAATTTTTGCATTCTAACCTACACAAAACAAATAAATACGTACTCCACACGCTGACGTTTGTCAGGGGAAGTGGTGCATATGTGCAATTGAAGTGAAATTCTTTTACTTTAACTTTCTTAAGTTGAAAGTTGGTCAACTTTAGTTTTTAAAGAATAAAAAGAATGTACATAAAGCAGTACATACCGTGTGTCTGTCTTAAAGGTGCACATGGGAAATCAGTTTTTTGCAAATTCCTAATTATTTTATGCAAAAAGCATTAAATAAAATTTTTAGGGCATAAAATTCTACATGTAAGTCAATAAACAGAATTACCTTTACATGCTTTGTAACGACAGTAATTAAATACGAAAATGTCGAAAATTACGTTGAAAATATGGACAGCCATGGATTGAACAATAAATAAATAAATGCTTGACGATTTATCTGTCACAACGTAAGTTATCTTATTTGACGTTCTGACAATTTGATTTGAACAAATATCGTTAATTATAATAATATTATTACACTAATAAATAAAGTTAAAAAATACAGTTTTGTTTAAATAATGATTTTATTAAAAATTCAACTGCGTAACAAAATTATGTATGATGCTGTGATGTACTCCCAACTCATTTCCAATACATCTAGTACTACAGAAGGGGACTACACTTATTCCTAACACTCTTTCTTCCAGGAACGCAAGTTTTCCTGCTCATCCTATATTCTGAAATTTTGTCACGAATTTAGCAATTGCGAAATCACGCTCTTCATTAGTATAAATATTCCTTTTCTAATAATTTCAGACAATAAAACTAGAGACAAATTCAAATTGTCATAGAAACGTTAAATAAGTTAACTTACGTTGTGACAGATAAAACGTCAAGCATTTATTTATTTTTTGTTCAATTCCATGGCTGTCGATATTTTGAACGTAATTTTCGACATTTTCATATTTAATTTCTGTCGTAACAAAGCATGTAAAGGTAATTCTGTTTATTGATTTAGATGCAGAATTTTATGCCCTAAAACTTTTATTTGATCGTGTTTGCTTAAAATAATTAGGCGAGCAGGAAATTACAAAAAAACTGATTTCCTATGTTAATCTCCTATATGCACACCTTTAAAATAAACACATGGTATATTAACAGTAACACACATTTAACTTTTATAGAGTAAAAGAAAAATCCACTTTTGCATACGTTATTCTCCGTAATCTAGTTTCTAGTAAATATTTGTCATAGTCCAAGTCCAAGCACCCGGACTTCACAGTTCCGGCCAGTATACGAAACATAATATCGTATATAAATTCATGTACTGTAATCTATATAGTGTGTGTGTAACCTTGATGATCAAGTCAAGTCTATGCCAACAAGTAACTAATCTATGACTCCTATTCAATAACTAAACTACGCGGGTGGACTGATACAGCTAGCAGCACGTGTTTCTGACTTTCCCATGCGCAAGGACAAACGGCAGGATCTTAGACAGGATTTCCCACCATCGCATAGCAGGCACTTCAGCAAAAAGCAGTAAATAGGTCACTTTGGAATTTGAGAAGGCGTTTGGAGATAATAACAAGATAATGTGATATGATAACTTGATAGCACGTGGAATTGAAATGAATGAATATTAATGTATCCAGTGCTAATATCCTTGGTATAAAGAGAGGAAAGGGTGGTATTTGTATGGGTAACTACCTGGGAACATCATATGTCTTAGATTGACTATATTTGATTAAATAATTGTTAATACAAATGAAAAGGAAAATCGTTAAGAAATTTCTAAATTTACAAGTCAATTCTCAAGTTAGGTGCAAGTCAAAAGTGAATATAGTAATTAAGGTACCAAGGATGTTATAAGGACTAAGGACATTATGCCTGAGGGCAACAGTGTACTTTCCGATAACCTCTGGCCCGACGTGTGTACGTTGACTGAAGGCATTATTCTCCGTTTAACTCCCGTGGCGCTTTCAACGTTTAATGTCTTACTATATTTTTTTAATATTCTAAGGATTACCGATCAGAAAGTTTTAATTAAATTTACGAAATGCTTCTGTTTGTTTTTTGGCTTTATCCCAGTGTCAATATCAATTTCTTGACATTACCATAGCAACAACGTGCCATTGGGCCATTATTTGTTATATAATTTCCCTGAAAGCAGGGTTATTATGATTATACATTTTTTTTTACTTAGTTACTATGTATTGATAAGTGAGTATACCCGTGGCGACATGGTATAACCGCTTCTGTGTATTCACTGGATCCCAAATGTAATATCGTTACAGGAACTACCAGTAATCATGTTTTTTATTTATCAACAAACGTTAAAAATTTATTTTATTTTTGTTATCAAATTTATTCATTGTATAATCCAACGAATACCACTTGTGTGTTCAGTATTATTTATCAGAATATATTGTATTGATACACTCCAACGACCAAATATAACTAGACAAATCATTCCCTATCCCTCCTCACTGAATGTTTTGATTTCGACTGACCAGACAGAGAAACTAGAGATAGAGATATGTCTTGTCTAGTTCGAGTATTTCTCACTAGAGGCCACGTAGAGTGTCAGTGTTTAGTATGAACGTTACTCACTAGAGGCCATGTAGAAGCATGTGTATTTTGTCTTTGTTTTGTAGCTGTAGTGGTTTTGTGAGTGACACGTTGATTTTTCTTTCATATTAAACCTTATAAATTATTTAATGTTAACCTTAAATGTTAACCACGAAATTTTAACTAAGAACACTTGCGCCTCTAGTGAGCAACGTTCCAACTAGATACTGATACTCTACGTGGCCTCAGTTGTGACCTCTAGTGAGTAATACTCGGACTAGACAAGACATATCTCTATCTCTAGTTTCTCTGTCTGGCCAGCCGAAATCAAAACAAACCAAATAAAGTTTTGTCTAGTTTTGATTGTTGATACACTCAACGTATTATGTTAATATACCACTCCTCCCTCGGAGTCGTGATATTACAAAATAATACGTTTCGTGGCAACACAATATACGTGAACACACGTGTGGTATTATATGTACATATATGATAATAATAATATACCGGTTGGGCATTAAAGAAATTTTTATCCATTCTCACATTAGTGTTACTTTCGTGTTTTTAATATCTATATTAAATGATTTATTTGTTTATGTTTCTAAAATACTGCAATTACAATAACTGATGTCGTGGTTAAAGAGTACGTAATATAGTAAGTAATTAACGTTGATCTTATTTGGCAAACATTTTTGTACAGATTCTGTTCCCAAAAATTATAAGATATGCGATACAGATATTCTGCTTGTTTCAAAACAAATTTTATGCTCATTTAATTCGCGTTATTATCTCACAGCCTTTGTAAAAAATCTACATTTGTAGATTCATCTGAACCTGTAGTCGTATTTTTTGCTACGTATTTCATAACTTTTAACACGCGAATGTTGGTTTACTAATAGTTCTAATCACTGAGATAGGTACTGTTAGTCGCTTTCCATGTACCACTTTGTCGAAAGCATACGTCATTATGCCGGTATTGCTATAGGATTCTCTTTCAACGTCAGTACGGTTTGCACCACTTATGTAGAAAATTTAAAAATCTTTTATAGAAGAATAGTGTGAAGGGTTAGTTCTGCTGTCTTAATTTGTAGTCGTACAAAAAGTATAGCACATGACTCGTTTTATAAACTCTTTGGATAATCGACTCTAAAAACATCTTTATCGAACTTGTTTTATTAATGTTAGTCATTCTCATTCATATGGAAATATTCTAATTATTCTGAATATACTTTCAATGAAAATGCAAGTACAATGTCACGGAACAAGTAGAATTCCTTGCCCCTTCACAAAGAAAATGTGGAACGATTTATATGTAAAATATTGAAATTATCACTTCCCATTATCATTAAAATTAAAATAGATAAAAAAATGTAATAAACACTTTTTTTTATTTTTTAATAACTTCTTTATGATCCGTAAAATACAGCGTCTAATTACGTGTTTATTAATTAATCTACCTACAGAACTGCGTCATATTGTAATTATTATAATATTGTTGAGATAATTTTGAAGATAACTTTTATATTTTATACAAAATACTGCATTTTCTTGATTATACGTAACAATGTTAGAAAATTCAGCTTATCAAAATGGTAATGATAGTTTTACTGTCAGTAATTAATAATTATATACAATAACTTGTAATTATAATGGTTACTCTACCATAACCCGACACGTGATCTCGAATAAAATCATAGTAAACGTAGATAGGATTTAGGAAAAGAATTCTGTAGTTTTATAAAATGTTTTATTTCATAAAACTTCAGAATTCTTTTCCTAAATCCTATCTACGTTAATAATATGAATTCTGATCTGGAGTCATTCATCAACAAAATCATAGTACTTACATAAATACGAGCCCAAACTCATATTAATTGATACGGTTAACATTTTCAACGAAAAAATTATAAAACTTACGCAAATTGTGAAAAATTCCTACAAATTTCTTTCGACTAAAATATGGATTTTAAATTTACAACTGAATTTGTTACTCAACTATTTCGCCATTTAATACTGGGTTACATCGCCTTTATTAGTAATACCAGCTTTAATTCTATTAGGCATTGGATCCCTAAGTCCTGCATATTTTCCTGTGAGTATTGTCCCATATGTCTTGCAAGGTAGATTTGACTGAATGCACGAAATTTTCACAAACTTGTTTTTCATTGAGCCAAGAGTAAAGGGTCTCGGTTGAAGCTAAATCTGGACTGGAAGATGATCCTTAAAATACCGGTCGAATTATTATCACCAGTCATTCGGCCCACAGTTTTTTTTTAAGTTTTAAGTCTATATTTAAAGTACATAGCCGAAAGAATTTGTAGAATTTTCTAACCATTTGTGTAGATTTTATAATTTCCTAGTATTTCAGAGGTATTCAAACAAAAAATAGAAAGTGCACCATTCAGAAACAAATAATACAGTTATTTTCTTTATAAATAAATAAATAAATATATCATTATGGCTTATTACTCATTGATGGGTGTGCCAATCTGCTTTGTAAACCGATGTCGGTAATGATGAAATATTTGCACCATACGGGCGCTTACCAGGCGTCATCTGACGGGCACTCATTGCTGGCGTGGAGAGTGCATCACAGGGGTCAATGGAGTATGTGACTATATTCGAATTTCAATATATACTCGTATGTCATAAAATATAAAAACTAACCACTGTAGCTTCTCATTATAATAATAGAAACTAAATATTAATTTTTAATAATCTTGTTATTAACAATTTAATGTTTTGGAGAAGGGATATATGCCGTCAGTATGTTAGAACCGTGGACGAAGACAGACTGCGGGAAGGAAAGAGACAGTTATAAATTAGCCTATCAGCGTCCCGTTTATGTTGTGGTAGGTGTGGCATGGTCACATCTGGTTATAACTATCTCTTTCCCTCCCAGTCTAACCGTCTTTTTTCACGCTTCTACCATTGTCACGTCACAAATCCCTTCCCCAAATTTTTAATAACTATTTTCTCGTAAAGTACGAATAATTAATCGATGTAAAAAATACGGGTATTTTATTTTTTTGTCTAGTATTATATACTGTAAAAACGAAATTTGGTCACATACCCCATTTTGCGCCATTTAAAATTCGAAATATTTGGCGTCGGTCGGGATCGAACCCGATTCTCCAGATTTGCGACCTGACATTCAGATAAGCAGCCACGAGACCCCATTTTTTATGCGGTAAATATTAGATGAATCTATATAGTGTGCAATTGTAAACCAATAAATTTCTTTGGATTTTATAAAGGCAACTACAAGCGACGAGCCATTGAATTCTTCGTCACCGATGGCGGTATATTCTGCCATTATTTTTGTAATTTTAATTCTTCTTTGGTTTTAATGGTACATATATTATTGTTTTTTTTTTTCAAGAATTTCCAGCACTTGCTCAATCGGGTTTAAGTAAGGCGACTATGGGGGATGATTGAGCTTATTTTTGGTGCTAAGCCGTATTTTTCGGCACTTTGCTTTAAATTTACATTTAAAATATCAAGGTAACCTTTGATATAATAATCGTTGCAATAACAGCTAATTTTCCTACTTCCGCTGACTAAATATTTCCCTAAGCTATAATGCTACCACCGACATCCCAATAAAGAAATTTTTTTTTAGTCTTGGAGTAATGATGAATTTTAAGACATTCACTAATGGAAAGTAAATTAAAGAATGTATATTCAGGAAGAGCATGACTTTTTTAGAATGCAGAAAAAATGCAGCAGATGCATGCACTAATTGAAATATTTTCATGACTCAATCATAATTATTACAATGTGACTTTTCATCTTAATTATCTTATAAAAATAAATTGAATGTAGAAGAGTGTTGTTTTATTACCACACATTTAATTGAATTTTATTTACATTATTTTACATTTGTTTATTTAAATGTGTTATGGAAATTAATATAAAAATTTAAACGAACTTGTTTCACGTTTTATTATTGTATAAATGAAAGGAAATATATTCATACTTATTAATAAATATATATCTTATAAGGTGAAACGTTCTAGTGTGCAAAGTTTACTGTTACCTGCACTTTAATGATTATTATTATCAATTTGTAATTCACCTCATACATAATTGCTTTACAGTTACAACGCGATACTATACTTTTTCTACGACCATAACTTTACCGGAAATTTTATACAGAGTGTAATCATACTTCGGGGAAAAAAATGAAAGAGCATATAGTACTGACCAAAATGAGTAAAAAAGGCTTAATCATCATGGGTCCGATCTTTAATCGTTTCCGAGATATAAGGCAGTGAAAAATGAGTTTTTACGGGGTTTACCTCTGCTATATCGAAAACTATAGGAGTTACGACTTCGATTAAATAAGACTTTTTGTTTACCTTTGAGAGGTCAACTTAGATGTGCTTTTGTTCTTTTTTTTAAATCAAATAATTGTACTAAGTTAAATGTTATGGCAACCTTGGCCAATATGGATTTTCAAATAACTTTACTATTAGAAATTGAGAAAAATGTTTCATATAAAATTTTATTTCTTTTTATAGTCTATTTACTGACATAGACAAAATTTTGTTCAATCATTATCTTTATCAATTTTCTTCGATTCTAATAGTAAATTACCTCTTTCTCGGAAACAGTCGAAGATCGGACCCATGTTGATTAATGGGTCGATTTTGTTCACAACTGTAAGTCTTACAGATCTGTAAATCTGTGCAAACCTGACAAAAACTCATCTATTTTTGTTGATTAATATAAAATTATACATAAGAGTGCAAAATTCGTTGCGATTTTGTCCATTATTTACAAATTTACAGATCTGTAAGATGTACAGATGTTAACAGAATTGACCCATAAGTCTTTTTTACTCATTTTGGTCAGTACTATATGCCCTTTCATTTTTAAACTTAACTTCAAATGAAAGATGCGAACATTTATTTTTTCTATAATTGTTATTTGATGTATTTTTCTCTAAAATAATCCATAAACGATTGATAGAAAAAACAAGGCTAGTCAACTGCTCGCTAATCACTCGTAATCAGTTGTTCACGGCAGCCATCATTTCTGAAAATATTGGTTC
Organism: Harpalus rubripes; assembly: GCA_963082715.1. NCBI lineage: Eukaryota > Metazoa > Arthropoda > Insecta > Coleoptera > Carabidae > Harpalus > Harpalus rubripes. The sequence goes on along the minus strand of OY720461.1, from coordinate 30,310,765 downwards.
AGAACGTTTTCTTGTAAAAATCTCACTTTACACAATATTTCTTGGCACTTAACCCCTTTCAATTTAAATGTAATAAATGAGCTACAAATGTCTGTTTGATTGGGGTCACCCAACTAAATTATGCCCAATTTTACATAAGCTTGACTGTATTGATTTTCAAACTTGTAATTCAAGTGCATATATCAAGGTCAATTACGATTATCATACATTATTATATTATACATTTATGTACTTATCTACTTGCATTTATCTAAAAATTGTAATTGCTCAAATGTAAGATTTTATCCAAAATAAAAAATATAAATAATAGTTTTCCGTAATTATGAACAATAAATCTCTAGTTATAAAATAAAATTTGCATTTATTTATATTTATATTAACAAAAGAAATCCATGAATTCAAATTTTCCTAGTTTGCCTAATTGAGGAGTTTTTGACAAAAACAACCATAGTCCAAATTGTAAATATGAGTTACATAACAGGCTTATGTACTTTCAAGGATGCCAATCACACAAAACTGTCTCGTAAAAAGTATCTTAGTCACTAGTTCTTATATTTTAAATGTATTGCCCATATGAACTGGCAACAGTGTAGAAATTTCCAGTCCATATTCAGGGCCGTAACTAGCTATTCTTGCGCTTGGGGCGGAATATAAAATTGCGCACCTTCCCCTTTATTTTTAGCAAATTATCATCATACGTAATATAACAAGTGATATGATTATCATCGATGATATTCTCGAGTGAAACCGAGTTGCAGATTTCACGAGTCCGAAGGACGAGTGAAATGTGCTGCTTCGGTTTCACGAGCAATATCTTCGATTATTAATCATATCACGAGCTTATATTTAATGAGAGAATATAATGAATTTTTGTGACACATTGTGAGTGCTGCTAACCTAACTTTTAATATATTGTATTACAACATGGTTAATTTGACAATTGTCTTATTATTTTCATCGTTGTTGATATCAACCCAACGATTATCGCACATTTTTATACTCAAAATTAATTCTCAATTTCAAATAAAGAAAACAAATCCCTTAGTAACGAATATAAATAAGGTGATAATTTCTTTGTTTTTTATCATCGCTGTGATAGATATGTAACTAGGGAGATTCTGAATATTGATTGGCGGAAAACATGTCACGTGACTCATGAATTATATTCTCAAAAAAATATAACTACTCTCGTCTTAGTTCCATTTTATCTCGTCTCGGCGAATGGACTATATAGTTTTAGTATTAATTAACAGTATTTAATGTATATTTCAATTACAATAATTATAAAAAAAATAAAGACAACATTAAGTCTGACGCATATCAATTGGACCATAATTAAATGTTTATATCTTGATCAACACAAAGATGCGTTTTTTTTTATTATTGATTTTGCAATAAGAAATCAATTAAAACTTATTGTTGACATGTCAATGCAGTACGATTGTTAAAAAAGTAGGTTCGCGGAAAGTCTTTATCCTTTTATATACGAAATTCTATTATTATTGCACATAAACTAGGCTTTCTGGGCAAAAAATTGTAAAAAACTGGGCGTTTTCCGATGATTATTATAGAAGATCGCCGAGTGTCTATCCCAGATTTGCCTGTCAAATGGGCAAATTTGATTGGCAGATCGATCTTTAAAGACACTTGTCTGAGAAGTATGAAAAAACTGAGATATGGGTTCTACAAGGTAAAATAAATCATCATAATACAATCCAAACACGAAATTATTTATCTAAGCGATGGAAAAATCTCTACTCGCACAAAAACAAAAGCAAGCTCGATCTTTTCTGCGCCCTTTAAACAGCTGCGCCTGGGGAAAGAGTTCCGCTCGCCCCACTTTAGTTACGGCCCTGTCCATACTTATTTGACAACAAGTATAATGGGGGAGTTTAGTCATGTTAAATGTAATGATTTTTCCATATTACTGCAATACTATACATGCAATATTACTATCAATGCAATAAAAGTATACGATGACGTATGCAGCATCTTTGGTTCGCTATAGTTGTCCACTACGAGCTACGAGCGCTAGTTCATGAACATATGTCTTCTATATTTGATACTAAAACGTCAAATTCAATGTCAAATCGCACATTATTTGATTTTAAATATGTAAATGTAAAACCTAGAAAATACGATAAACACAGAAATTAAATTGTCAAATGTAAACATAAACAGTTGGCCGAGTTTTGCTTCTGTCTCTTTCTATGAAGCACGTTTTGAGTACGTATGTCGAGACCTAATTCGCACATAGTTGATGTTATGTACACTGTAATGACGGGCAGAAAATATTGCAAAAGTTTATTATTTTTTCTGGCATTTTTAAAAATTTTACAAAATATAAAAGTAAAAACGCTTTAGGTTTAAAAATATTTTAACATAAAACAATACAAATTCGAAAACTCCTCCATTATTATGTAATTGCTCATCAATGTATACGACTTTGGCAATGATTTCTATATTGTGATTTGTGACAAACTCGCTAATTTTTAAATCCTGTCGACGAACAATTGTTACATATAAAAGTTTATAAATTTATTTACCTTGAAACTTGAAATTTGTACATGATTATCTGTCAATTAAATTAAAAAGTGTTCCCTTATGAATATGCATGATATTTTGTCACTGATATATGCTGGGCAAGTATTTTTATTGTAATTTTATTTAAATTTTGTATTTATTTATAGTTTTTGAATGTAAATATGGGTTGCCATATCCATTTGTCAATACAATAAATGAATGAATGAAGCTTTTGTTTTTATTGTTTGTTTTGAACAATGCTAATTGGTAAAGTAAATATGAAATGTGAATTATTTTCAAATTTAAAATTTTATTGACAATACTATTATTGTTTTGATTTAATAAATATATAAAATTATATTATTTTGGGGCCGCGTGCCTGAATGTCTGGTCATGAATCTGGAGAACCGGGTTCGATCCCGACCGATTCCAAATATTTTGAATTTTAAATGGCACAAAATTGACCCCTGTGGTGCACTCTCCACGCCAGCAATGAGTGCTCGTGAGGTGACGCTTGGTAAGCGCTCGCACGGTACAAATATGTCATCGTTATTACCGATATCTGCGTACAAAAGCAGATTGGCACACCCAGCAATGGGTAATATACCGTGATTATATATATATATATATATATATATATATATATATATATATATATATAAAATTGTTACTTCTTTGTACAAAGTAAAGGAAGTATTGTAATCGCGAAAAATTTCGGTTTTCAGATTTCGTCGTGACGTCTGTGCGTACGTACGTATCTCGCATAACTCAAAAACGGTAAGCCGTAGAAAGTTGAAATTTTGTATTTAGGACTGCTATAACATCACCTTCCTTTTTGGTCATTACATAATTTCTAGAAATGATACTTTATTTGAAGCCTATAATAGATTTTAATGAAAAACTGTTTTAAAATATAATCCAAAACTTTTCAAATTTCGTATATAAGACTTTTATGTCAATTGGAATAACATAGTAGATTTTGGTTAAAACAGGCTAACCGGAAGTGATATATTACCTGAAGTTGTTAACAGTTTTTCTTGAATAAAATGGTTTCATTTTGATTTTAGAAATAAATGCGTCAAATACTACTTTTAGAGAATTAAATTCTGCGTCTAGCACATCAAGTATTATTAAATTAGCCCTTTGTATAACCGAGACATGTAAATTTGAAACTTATAAACTTTTTAGTTTTTATGATGAAGCTTGCTATGGATTAGGACAAAAAATAACAAAAAAAATTACGTCAAATATGTGCAATTTTATAATTGGGCCTATACTTCATATTGGTCTTGCGTACAAGGAAGTGTCCACAACAGATTTTTTTAATATTATTTTAACATGATAATAAACAAATAATTATATCATCACAAATAATTATCCATATCTGGGTGTGCCAATCTACATTACGAATGGCAACATATTTTACCGTTCGATCGGATTCGAATATAAGTCGTCAAAATCAACCAAGTATTAAAAATTGACCCCAAAAATAGTAATTAATAAATAATAAAATAGTATTTATTTTTGGGGTCACCTATCCAAATTTTAACTGCACACTTTCAACTTGACTATATTAATATAAATAAATATATCTTCACGAACATGAGAATTTTATATTAGACATGTTCAAAGTTGTTCTCTTCAAAACTAATACAATTCACCATTCTTTCCAACCATGTATTAAAAGCTCCCAACCCAACTAATTTTCTTTTTGGATGCTTCAAAATAATCATGAATTTTACACTGTTGCACCATCAATCTCTTCTTGATACGATAAAATCTCAATTATTCTACCGTTACCCTACTACATTACAGATTACACAATAGGGCACATGGTTGAATATATTAAGCGACTGGTTGTGATTCTGATGGTCCGGGTGCGAATTCGACCAATGACAAATTTGAAAATTATTTTTAGTTTTTAAATAGCACTACAGTAAGCCTTCTTGACGATATGTCGGTAAGTGCTCTTAACCCGACAGATATGTCAATATTACCGAAATCTCCGATAAAAACATAAACGTAACATAAGTCGTGAATATATGCGATTCCAAACCCATAATATTTCCTTTTTACATTTTGTATAAACAAATTATAAAATCTACGCAAATCGTGAGAAATTTCTACAAATTTCTTTCGACTAGTTTAAAATATAGTTTTTAAACTTACAAAAAGATGTTATTCAAGTATTCTGTCATTTAATATACGCACTGAACTTTTATAAAATTGTTTTTCATTGTGCCAAAAGTAAGGGGTCTCGGTTGAAGCTAAATCTGGACTACACAGTTTTTTTAAAGATTTATCTATATTCGAAGTTGCCGAAAGAAATTTATAGAAATATCAAACCATCTGTGTTGGATTTATAATTTATTGAAAATGTATACCGGCCAGACTATTATGAGTTTATGCTCGTATTTAAAAAACAGTAAAATATCACTATCTCCGTCATATTTGTCTCCGCACCTTGCACCCCTATTTCCCGCCACCAACCCTAACCCAACTTTCAAACTTTTATTTCTATTTCTTCACCACGATTAACTAAATCTACACCACCCTCACACATTTTATTATTCTGTCGAGTACATACCGGATCTACTAGGCACTTCACCCACGAAAGCACATTCGCGACTGGCTTTGCAAGAGAAGAATTATTTCTTTTGTGAGCGCGCGGTTTCGCGTAGAGGTTATGTCAGATCGGGGAACACACAAACTGGTTAGCAAAAACGCGGGAAGCCTTATATCGCATCTGGAGGAAGTGAAGCGTGTAGGTCTGAGACAAAGGAGAAGAAAGATGAAGTGAAAAGTGTGTGAAATGATTTGGAAGATAAATATTTATTGTTTGTAACGAACTAGACAAGACATATCTCTATCACTAGTTTCTCTGTCTGGCCAGCCGAAATAAAAACATTCAGTGAGGAGGGATAGGGAATGTTTTGTCTAGTTATATTTGGTCGTTGGTTTACATTCACACACATCCATGCCTTAGTGGGATTCGAACCCAGAGCCCCAAGGGCACTTATTACATGAGCTATATAAAATGAAGATTAAATTTAAAATACCGGGATAGAATAGAATTCACTAATTCAAAAATGAGGATTAGCTTAAAAAAATTGTGAATCGTTAATTTTTATTAATCTAAATACATACCTACACATTTATTGTATTGAATTCCGTTTCTATTCTATTTACTTTTTTATTTTTAAAACGTTACTAATATTATTTTGAAATGGTTAGTTATTTGATAATGACATTTATCTTTCAGTTACATACATTTGAATTATAGATATTTTTATAAATTTATCCATAAAATATATAGAAAAAGTATTTATGCAAATCTATAGAAAATTTTATAATCTTTATCATTACCGATATCTGCAAACAAAGCAGATTGGCACACCCAGCAATGGGTAATATGCCGAGATGATATATTTATATTTTATTTAATTTTTATAATAACATTAATATTGAAAAAATAACATTTCATAGTATTTTATGTACCAAGGGCGTTACTATGATGATAATTATCATCTAGTAACGCTCGTGGTGCATACAAGATTTTATGTCTCACTAGATTATGTGAAATAAGTTTTCATTTATAATAATTTTGATTACAATAATGCTTAAGCTTTGACGTTGCTGAGGATGTTGTTTAATTGTTTTGTTTATTATCAACATTTATTTATTTTTAAAACACCATCGTTTTAAATCGTTGGAGATGGTGGAATGGGTGAATTTGATGTTTCGGAAGATATTTTGTCGAAACGGTATAAAGAATTTATTTTGAATGTTTATGTATACTTTGAGGAAGACAAACGTATAAATGATCTCCTAATTATTCCATTCTCGTCTGTAGAAGATGTATGTATTATATTTTTAGGATCGTTATCACGAGAGATCTCAGTTCTTTATTTCATATGCACTTATTTGTGACTATTATTACATTTTAGAGAGCTTGTACGGCTTTGGATGTGTCACATGTGACGGTAAATAATATCAAATATGAATTCAAACGTGGATAACTATCGTCCCCAAAAAAATAGTGATCCGTCATCTGTCAAAAATGAATGCGAAACATTACAGTCTGCAATTCGACGGATTTATTTCATGTGTGGTGAAAGTAAATGGCTTTTTAAGGTTTTTTTGATAATCAATGTTAAGTATTATAATTAAATTAATCTTGATTTCTGTGTTGTGCTTTCAAAGCTGTTTTCTTATATTAATTGTTGTAATCAATTAATGTATTAATTGTTGTAATCAATCCTTATTATTATTGTAATGAAATATAATTACAAAGAAAATAAATTCATTTATACCGTTCATATTATTTTTAATTTCAAATACATAAACGATGATCGGATTATAATGAGGGCATAATGAAATATTATGCCCTCCCATTATGCCCCGGTTGTTATTGATATGTTTATGTACACCGTATCCTAGCAATAAACAGTTCATAATACTTTAGTGAGACATATAGGTATTTTTCGAAGAAAAACTATTTTGAGCTTCTAGTAAAGTGCCATTTCCGGTTATCCGATTTTCACCAAAATCTAATGGGCTCTTACCATTACAGAAAAAGTTCGAAATACAAGGTTACAAAATTTTCTGAATGATAGTATTTAAGTTAGAGTAGAGGATCCACACATACATACAGACATCGTTGTGAAAATGTTAAAATTGGTTTCTAGGGACCTTAAAACGTGGTCATTTACCAAAATCTCTATACGCGATTTTTAGCACGATTCTTATACCATCCTTACCAAGAGTAGTGGGAGGTAAAAATGTAGATTCTAAGCCAATTTGGCAAGAATAAATCTAATCTAATCTACTTGAAAAACAGTGATTTTTTTTAGGATTTGCTAAAAACTAACTACTGATTTACAGAAGAGGCTCAATTATCAAAATTGGATAATAACCCAAAAATGGGTGAAGCTACTAACTTGGTAATTTTCATATTTTTATTTATATAAATTGAATTCATTATTCAATTATTGGTAAATGTGGGTATTAGTCGTTTTGCCCATAAAGTCGAATGATGTTATAGGCATTTTTAGGTTAAATGACTTTTTGAGTGGTCCGAACAAATGATAATCGCACTGCGACAAGGCGGGGATGCAAGCGGAATGTCCAATGCAATTACAATAATTTTTTTTGGGTTAACTCGTTCCGAATGAACAAGGACACAATGTCTCGAATATTTTCAATTGTATTTGACATTTTCTTTAGTCAAAAAATTGATAACAATGAGTTGTGCAATAACATTCGGTGCTGTTTCCACGATCATACGGCGATTTGTCCACTAATTTCCTCAATCTCAGCTCATGACTACAAACTAATTTAAACGTAAACTTTCAATTCTAGTAAACTACTTTTTCATACAATAACTGTAGAAAATGAGTGACAGTTTAAGGTTCTTATATGAAGTGTATTCATTATATAAGCTGCAGAGAAAATAAACGTATTCATTCACAACAAACTTTTTTGGAATAAACAATATTATTTCGTCGTCAATAAAACTCCAACTGTTACATTGTTTTTTTTAAATTCGTCATTATTTAATTCTCAGTTTATTATTGTATAGTTATAATTCGTATTCTTGGAATCTAGAGTGCGTCACTACTCTTTAATTTTTTGTTCCGAATTTTTAAATAAATTCAGAATTTCCGAACACTTGTTTTCTTTTGAAGACGTTTAAGAAACGGTAGTATATTTTTAAGATAAACCTGTTTAAGAGTCAGAGACTTTTGAGGGCAAAACCCAGAGGAAAGTAATGAGAAATTCCCGTAGTTTTGTTTTGCGTCTTTTGTATCACAAACTGGTTTGATAGTCAAGATGAAAACATCTTGTTAGTATGTTAGTCATTATGATTTAATTTGCAACCGTGAAAGTCGATAGAAAAAAGTGTTAAATGTTTCATGTATGACAAACAAAACTTCCTAATAATTCGGAAACGTAACTGTGTTTGGTAAGTTGAAACTTTCAAAGAACTTACAGGATACAGTGGGTATCATTTACCATTACTTTAACTACTATTTTATAAAATTGAATCTTCTTCTTCTTTGCGTTCATTAAGTCGTCGTTGCAAGGTCCGCATATTTATTAAAATATACTTTCGTCATACCTACTAGGAAAATATAACATTATGTCATTGTTTTGTTAATAGTAAGTAACAGTTTACATTCAAGAGCTAGTTACCATAGGCAACGGGTTGAAATATTTCATTAGGTGTCTAGGGCAAAAATTAAATGGTCTACAAATACATTTGTGGGCAGAGCCGCTCCGTGCGGGTGGGCAGGTTGTGCCCCGCACATAAGCGCCTGACTTTGAGGGGTCGCCGTTTCAAGACAGTAAAGCAAATAATAGTAAATTTTTATAAAATGCTCTTATACGTAGACAAAATTAGTATGCAACTTTCAAATTAACGTGGTAGAAGTGAACAATATATTTTTTAATTTGTTTGCATTAGAGCTTTAGTTATAAGTAAAATAATTATCGTACCAATCGGTTCGATATTATTCTAGCATTGTTATATTAATAAATGTGAAACTGTTGATTACAACAATGAATATATTGATTATAATTCAAGAATATTGATTACAAGAATGAATCCCCAATGAATCCAATATTTAAATACCTACTAGCATTTTGGGAAGAATTAAATGCTTTATGATTTACATACAATTCTGAAATCTTAGTGAAATAATTTTATTTTTATATTCTACCGATATTCAATCTCCCTTATTTATTATTAAAAATTAAAAATCAGGTGTGGCCAACACAATACCTCCAGCCATTAACCGCCCGAGTCACAAAAAAAATAAGCTAATCCTTATTTTTGGATTAGCGAATTTTACTCTAATTTTGGCAATTTAATTCTTAAAATATAGTCTAATCTAATCCAAGTAACTACCTTTTTTGATAATAAAATATAGATTAAATTTTAAATACCGGGATAGAATAGAATTCACTAATCCAATAATGAGAATTAGCTTAAACTTTTTTTGCGAATTTTTGTTAATCTAAATACATACCTACATATTTACTTATGCTGGAAACTGTTATGTTTTCCTATCCTATTGTTCTATTTACCTTTTTCTTTTTAAAACGTTACTATTATTAATTTGAAATGATTAGTTCTTTGACAGTAACATTTATCTGTCAGTTACATACATTTGAATAACTGCGTAATGAGTTTTGTTTGTTTAAAGCGTAGGATCTGGGATTTAAATTAAAGATAATTTTATAACTTTATCCATAATATATGTAGAAAAAGTATTAATGCAAATCCATAGAAAATTTAATAATCTTTAATTTTTATAATAACGTTAATCTCGAAAAATAACATTTAAAGGTATTTTCGAAGAAAAACTATTTTGAGCTTCCAGTAAAGTGCCATTTCCTGTTCTCCGATTTACACCAAAATCTAATGGGCTCTTTCCATAATAGAAAAAGTTCGAAACAAAATTTCAAAATTTTCTGAATAATAGTATTTGAGTTAGAGTGGAGGATCCAGACACACATACACACAGACATCATCGTGAAAATGTTAAAATTGGATTCTAGGGACCTTAAAACGTGGTCATTTACTAAAATCTCGATATGCGATTTTTAGCACGATCCCTATACCTCCCTTACCAAGGGTAGCGGGAGGTAAAAAGTAAAAGAAGAATTTTTTTTTCATTGTCATATCGCAAATTATAACTGTAAAATTGTTGATTACAACAAACGATTTTGATTATCCTATTGATTACAATAATGAATTTCATCAATATATAAATTTTTGAAGAATAAAAAGTATAGTTTATTTTGCAAATTTTACATCATGGGGGGGGGGGTCTCTAAAATATTACTTTGCACAAAGGCGCCTTTTACCTACGGAGCGGCCCTGTTTGTGGGGATTTCGCAAGTAATATAGTATATTAAGTATTAAGAACGGTAAGGAAAGTTTACCAATCGAAGACGTTCGTGATGATTATACTATTTTTTGCACGATCGACGCACAAAATTTAAAAGAAAAATAAGATTTGAAATTTATTTTGACATATTAAAAACTTTTATTTGTCATTTTTGAAGTAAGCTTTGATTTTTGTTTTTATTTATTTATTTATTTACGGTAAGTGAAGCACATCACTTACCGACGTGAGTCACATCACTTACCGTTCAGTAATTTGTAAATAAGATCTACTGTTTTGGAAACACAATCGGTAAATATAAAAAATAACCCGATCGTGCAAAAAGTATAGGAGGATGCATTTGCCGCCTCTTGTATTCTTGAGACTTATGACTTATTTCACATTTTATTGTTGAAATAAATATGTTATTTGGTTGTCAAAGATAACCAAAGCACCGCTACCTTCATTAATTACCCACTGATATGACAAATGGGTATAACAATTGAAATGCTTTGAGAACGTCGGCCCTACGGTCCTTACGACTCTTGGTACATAAATAACTATTATTGTTATTTATTTTGTTGACTTTACAATTCAAGCCTGATGCGTTTCTTTACAGAAACTAGGACGCACCGCATACGGAATTTCCTGCTTCACGCCCATGGGAAATCCGCAAACTACGGCAAATCTATCGCGAAAATACCTGTGTTGATCTGATGTAGGTATTTTGTTTTCCTTGTGAAAGAGAATTTTACATCTTATGTAAGGCTAGTACTTGTAAGAACCTAGTTTCATATTTGCTTCTAGACAAAACAGATAACGAAAGATGATCGTCTTCCACGTGTATCAAATTTGCATTTCTTTATGGATGTATTCACGATCAAGTCTCAAGGTTGTTTTTATAGATTTTCAGTTTTTCCGATTCGCATGCTATGATGTATTACAATTAAATCATTTAAACGCCTTGCATGACAATTACTGATGTTAATTAATTATGGAAAATATTTTCCATAGTATATTTTTAGTTTCTCTATTGATTTAGTAATAATATAATTATAAACTATATGTAATGTAATAGCCTTATAATGTCATATACAGGGTGTCTCACAATTCGCGCCCCAGACGAAACTGACACTTGCCGACGACAATAGGTTGCCAACAAATAGAAGAAAATAATTTGCGGCTGCTTGCATAACGGAGTTACAAGACTTTTTAATCCACCAATCCCGGAAGGATATCTTGAGGTGTGATGATATTATTACAAAATAGAACTGGTTGCTAGGTTTTAAAAATACTGCTAGTGAGTAGCAAAATTTGTTTGACTTACTGTAATTTTGACACTTTAGAATTGACTTTTCACTGTCAACAAATTTAGGTTAGCGAAGGTGTCATCCGAGATCATCATTTATATCGTACAGTGCAACGTGTTGTCGTTACGTCCACATTTTCCGAAAATTATAATCATTTCTAAGTAATCAGCGGCTGAATACATGGTAAGAATTTGCCTTTTTTTACTCACATTGTCAAATTTAATTTTACACTGACATTTTTCAAAAACTACAATCGCCCACACATTTTAAAGAAGATTTGATTTGTATAAAACCCTAGTAACGTAAAATTACGACAAACACACATTAAAGGTGTAGGTCTCTGATTGGTCAATTTTAAGACGTCTTTTCTCGAATATCTTTTAAGCTAGATTTTTTTTTCTTCGAAATTACACATCCGAGTGCAGTCTCCTGTTTCCTCATTCGCTCTGGGGCGCGAGTTGTGAGACAGCCTGTATATACAGGATGTCCGTCTATCAATAAACCAGCAAATATCTCGCTTATTATTACTTTTAGCGATTTCAACTATATAACATAAATTATAGTATGTTAACTCCTCTATAAAATTTCGGAAGTAGATCAATATTATTACTTCCGGTTTTGGATAAATTGATAGCAACTTTTAATTTTCAATTGGAACATCTATATATTTTTTCAAATTTCAAAAGTACGTGAAATTTGTTATCCAACTGTATAAAAACAATCGTATGTTGTATTATTAAAAAATAGAATGGCGAATGATTAAATTATTTTATTTTTGTTAAATTTAGGAGGCTTTGCGTAGCGGAGATCTTAAATATTACAACGTTTTATTTTATTTTGGTTCTCGAAATTCAAGAATTTAATACGTATATTTGTATATTCGATATCGTTGTGATGGCGTTGTGAATTTGAATTATGTTGTGGTTTCTACGTAGTTCGTTGGTTATGCTATGTTGTTTGCTATAAACAATTTCAATCTAGTGTTAAATGAAAATTATATATATCGATTATTCCAACGAAATATCGGATGAATTTGAAGCTGTACGGGGCAAGTTGATTCCACAGAAGCCAAAAGACGTACAGGTACGAGAAAGAAAAAATCTGATGTGGCCAGCACATAACCTCTCGCCAGATATTTTACCTGGTTGTACGCATCAAACGAAAAATATTTTTAAATACAAATACATAATTCATATCTCACTACAAAATAATTCTCACATATATTTGCAAAATCTATGAGATATTTTAATATAAATTATGTACAGGGTGTCTCGTTTTCGATGTTTTTTCAAGGCATCTCGGTTAATATTAATGATAGAGCGAAACCGTTTGCACATTCCAGGGTCAACTTTTCGCGAAAAGTTTAATAGTCACCACAGGAATTTTCGATCTTCTTTTGTTTCTGAGCTACAGGCAAAACCTCGTTTTTCGCTCATTTTCAAAATATCTCATATCTTATTTATTATGATAGTTAGAGAAAAAATGTTTTTATACAATTTTTACCGTTTTTCAAATTGAATAAAATGGCGTAATTAGATTTTTTGAAAACAATAATTCTCCAGATATAACACAAACTTATGATTTTTTAAATGGGAACCTATGTTAAAAATAGTCTCGTCTTTTTGCTTATTTTATAAGCTTTTCAATGATATATAACAAGTCTTCATTCTTTTGTTTTAAACATTAATAAAAGACGAATTATTAATTTATTGGGGTGAAAATAATGAAAATTATTAAGAAACAAATGAAAAAATCTATTCCAGATCATCATCTGCATATTTCCAATACTATTTGTTTCAGTTATACTCATTTTTTTCAATTTATTTACTTCAAAAGCATATTAAACCATTTTCTTCTGATCGTGTCAAAGCCAACTATAACGTCGATAAATAGTAATTTAACTAACCCGAAAATAATTAGTCAAGAATAATTTTGAGAACAAAATTAATAGATATTGAATCAAAATAAACAAATGATGATTTAAAATAATTTTTTTCATTTGTTTCTTAATAATTTCCAATACATTCACCTCAATTAATTAATAATTCGTCTTTTATTAATGTTTAAAACAAAAGAATGGAGACTTATTATATATCATTGAAAAGCTTATAAAATAAGCAAAAAGACGAGACTATTTTCAACATAGGTTCCCATTTAAAAAATCATAAGTTTGTGTTATATCTCGAGAATTTTTAAGTTTACAGAAAATCTCATTACGCCGTTTTATTCTATTTGAAAAACGGTAAAATTTTTATAAAAACATTTTTTCTCTAACTATCATAATAAATAAGATATGAGATATTTTCAAAATGAGCGAAAAACGAGTTTTTGCCTGTAGCTCAGAAACAAAAGAAGATCGAAAATTCCTGTGGTGACTATTAAGCTTTTCTCGAAAAGTTAACCATGCAATGTGCAAACGGTTTCACTTTATGATTATTATTACCCGAGATACCTTAAAAAACATCGAAAATGAGACATCCTGTACAGTACATACATTTTCTTTATATTCATTATCCTAAAATTTTCTTTTTCTACTTTCCTTTTCTTTTTCTTTATATTCGTCATTTTTTCGCAAATTCCTTTTGTATTCTTTTTTACGTATCTTCTTTTGCGTTCTTGACTTTTTTTATTTGCATAATGATGTACAAATATTTTTGACAATGGCTTACAAATATTTTTGACAGTGACATTTATGTGTCAATTACAAACATTTGAATTTCTTCCCTTGAAGTAGTTTGATCTGAGATTTTTTAGTTCAAATTATTTTATATGCATTCCTTTATTTCTAAATCTATAGAAGATATAATAATGAATTTATATTTAACGTTCTTTAATATAAGTATTTACATAAATTTTCGATAAATAATATTTAGATGATTTTTTTCTTGTAACTACTACTTCCGGTTGTCCAATTGTTACCAAAACTTAATCAACACTTCCCATTATTGTTAGATTGAGGAATCCGTAGTTAAAAATGTCTTTAGTCTTATAGTAAAAAAAAATCGTGGATCCAACATCCACACACACATACGGATATCATCGTAAAAATGTTATAATCGGATTCTAGGGACCTTAAAACGTGCTTATTCACTAAAATATGGATATGCGTTTTTTAGCATGAATCCAATACCTCTCTTAGGGAGAGGTAAAAATGCGATTTATCGAATTTGTTGTGTTGTCTTATATTCAGCCATTCTGCTTTTGAGGGCAAATAAATAAGTTTATGATGCCAAAATAAAATAAAGAGTTTTTAGTTACAATAATTTTTAACATTATTTAAATTACAAATATGTATGAAATACTAATGTAGTTCACTCATCTATGAACCCCGTCATCAGATACGTATTTATATTCTTCCTGTTTGTGTCACATTCACGCTTCCATTTTGAATTGACAAATCAGATATCGTTGATTGATGATGTGAGAAATTAAAATTTAAATCATTAAAACTGAAATACAAATAAATTAATTTCTGGTTCTTTCGAATTGTCATTGTTGATGAAAATGAAACAGCGCGCAGCTGTCTGTCCTTGTCCTTATAAATACTAGAATTATTATATTCCTATGTTCTTGACCTCACGAATAACTTAATAATTGTTAGTTGAAAAACACATGACCGTGTAGGCTGTAGGAAATATAGTTGTTGATGGTTTTCTTATTTTGTGGAATTATGAATTTGTGACGGTTTTCTATTTATACGTTTGCATATTGTTTGTTCTGCGGTCTACGGAAAGATATAAATTTTTAATATCTTTCCTCGTAAAATCAATTTCATAAATCATTAAACAATATAGTTAAACTATTCCTGATTGAAGGTAGATTAATAAAATTGATATGTCATCGATAGATTTACATCACAAATTTATTTGAATGACACGGTTTTATTGTATATGATAATTGATAATTAATACTACTTTTATGATACAAGTAAGTAAAGACATTTTGAAACATCATTTCCTTCTTCATTTTTACATCTCGCTACCCTTGGTAAGGGAGGTATAGGGATCTTGCTAAAAATCGCATATCGAGATTTTGGTAAATGACCACGTTTTAAGGTCCCTAGAATCCAATTTTAACATTTTTACGATGATGTCTGTGTGTATGTGTGTGTGGATCCTCCACTCTAACTCAAATACTATCATTCAGAAAATTTTGAAACCTTGTATTTCGAACTTTTTCTGTAGTGGAAAGAGCCCATTAGATTTTGGTGAAAATCTGATAACCGGAAATGGCACTTTACTAGAAGCTCAAAATAGTTTTTTATTCGAAAAATACCTTTAAATGTTATTGTTTCGAGATTAATGTTATTATAAAAATTAAAGATTATTAAGGGCCAGTTTTATAAAGAAATTTAATCTTCACTTAAAATTTAGTTGTCAAGTAAATTTAATGAAATGAACAAATTCGAATCAGTTTCCATGTTCTTATGACATTTAAATCATTGCTGTCAAAAAATTGTGTTGCATTTTTTCTTTTCATTAAATTTAGTATGGAAGTAAATTTTAAGTGAAGATTCAATTTCTTTATAAAACCGGTCCTAAATGTTCTATAGATTTGCATTAATACTTTTTCTATATATTTTATGGATAAATTTATAAAATTATCTAAAGTTTAAATCCCAGAGCCTAAATGTCACTATCAAAGAACTAATTATTTCAAAATAATATTAGTAACGTTTTTTTTTTTAAAAGTAAATAGAGCAATAGAAAAGGAATTCAATACAGTTTCCAGCATAAGTGAATATGTAGGTATGTATTCAGATTAATAAAAATTAACGATTCACAAAAATGTTTAAGCTTATCCTCATTTTTGAATTAGTGAATTCTAT
Organism: Harpalus rubripes; assembly: GCA_963082715.1. Taxonomy (NCBI): domain Eukaryota; kingdom Metazoa; phylum Arthropoda; class Insecta; order Coleoptera; family Carabidae; genus Harpalus; species Harpalus rubripes. The sequence goes on along the minus strand of OY720461.1, from coordinate 30,294,212 downwards.
TCTATCCCGGTATTTAAAATTTAATCTTCATTTTACTATATCTCCGGTGGCTCAATGTTTAGAGCAACGCTTCATAAGTTATGAGTGCGCTCGGGGCTCTGGGTTCGAATCCCACTAAGGCATGGATGTGTGTGAATGAATGTGAACCTACTGTGTAATTGGGATTTAATCCTGTTGAGGGGTTTAAAAAAGGTAGTTACTTGGATTAGATTAGACTACATTTTAAGAAATAAACTGTCAAAATTAGAGTAAAATTTGCTAATCTAAAAATACGGAATAACTTGATCTTTTTTGTTATTCGGGCTGTAAATGGCGGGAGGTATTGTATTGGCCACACCAGATTTTTATAATATTCATTGGGTAAATGCGAAACAAGTCCAGATGTTTTTTTAATATTAAGAATAAGACATCTGCTTTATATTTTTTAGAATTTTATTTTAAATATGTTCAAAGTTCTCTTCAACAATAATACACTTCCACTTAAAATCATCTTTTGGAATGTTTTAAAATAATTATGCATTGCAGCATCAATCACTTCTTCAGAGGAAAATCTTGTAACCCGAATTTTTTTTACTTGTTACTCACTTGTAGCGATTGTGAACCTAAAGAGCTCGTAAGTAAAACCTATTTTCTATTGCTATAAGTTCACCATATGCGGTTTTCGCTATTGTAGTCGAAACTGCAGGGATTATAGAAGTCAAAGAAATGATCTTGAACTAAACTTAAACGTTATTGACATGTGAAAATTGTGTTTTGTAAGGCCTTATCACACTAGCAGTAGTATCTCTGACTTGTCACGCATCTTCCATGACTTCGGTTCATATCGCTGACTTATTCCAGTGTGATAGCTACAAGGAAGTCATGGATCCTGTTGTCAGATGAAATGGAATCGGTTCCATTTCCTCTAACTATTTATTGCTGACTTCTTTAGTGCGCATGCGCAACTGTCTCTGAAGTACAGGAATGTAACTTTACGGAGTAAAATATAACTGCAGAAACGTCAGAAGTTGACATTTTTTGTTTGATGCGCATAAAATTATTATGCTTGCCGACAATTGCATTATTTTTCCATCGTTTTCATTCATTTTACTTGAAATAATTTGATATGTCAAACAAATTTTAAATATGTTGTCATTAAAAAAACCATATCATAACCAACTTCAAGTATGAAAATCCACTAAAAGTCAGAGAAAACGGTTATTCGAAATTGCAGTGTGATAGATCGAGTTGGTCATACAAAGTAAGTCAGCGAAAAGGTGTCAGAGATATGATTATAGTGTGATAAGGCCTTTACTCTCGTCTGTATTAAAAATAAGTGTCTATTGTAACTGACAGGTTTAGGTTATAATTTTAAATTGGATGTACAAGTGAGTAACAAATAAAATATTGTACAATACACACCAGGTAACTATTTTACTGTCTCAAGGAGGTGACAGGCTCACTTGTCGCACATTGTCAAATATTGGCATGCAAGAACGTCAAAAAAGGAATACAAGTTTCGTCACCTTTTTTTGAAATTTCTCAGGCATGTTTAATTATAAATTGACATATACATACATGCAAAAACAACAAATGCAAAAATACAAACGCTCACCTTTCACTCAAATGTACAATTTTCTATCTTAACCTATAACTGGCTATTTTCCGCGGGAAATCTGCCGCCGTTCATTTTTCCGTTAATAGTCGGAAGTGGAAGTTCGTCAGCTATTGAGAAATTTCTGTTGTCGTGGCCGAAATCCGTGGGTTCTTTTGCTTCGGAAGTTGTAGGACCGTCCATAAGGAACATAGTCAGTAAGAACATCACTGAACCTGGAAGAAAAGAAAAAACAATGTTTGAAACAAAAATTATTCTTAGAATAATGAACGATTATAATATACATTATTAATTTTATATAATATTTAGTAAATGAGTGGTTTTCAATTCACAAAACTGCACAATTTTTTTTTGGCTCTTAACAAGTTAGCACTGTGACACATTACAATACAAAATGGCGACGCAAAATAGTTATATATGTATTAAGGGCATAATGAAAATATTGTAGCACGGGGGAATGTTTAAAGCTCGACGCGTAGCATAAAAACTACATTTTTAATGCCTATGTAAAAATATCGTATTATTAATTAAAAAAATGTTACTTTTCTTCGTTTCAAACAAGGATATAAACAATAGTAAATTAATACTAGTCCAGTTAATGGAGATCAAAAAAGACCTTTGCAAAAAGAAAAATCTGATGTGGCCAGTACATTACCTTCCGTCAGTTATATGAGGCATTTACAAAAATTCTACCGGTGAACTGTTACTGGTAAACCGCTGTTTATCAGGTTATAGCTACCGGAATTGATATTTTAAGAACGCAAGTGGTAAACAGGGATAGATCCATAACCTATAAAAAAATTGAAAATTTGAAACAGGTTAGAAATTTAATGTAGTTAACAAACTGAGCAGAGTCCTACTTTGAACACATTTCCAATTTTAACGAGTACGCTTCGCTTTGCATCACTGCCTTATTTCGAGATTAGGTTCTTCATGAATCCGATAGATGAATCTGGTAGATATTGTATAATTTTCGAACACGGTAACTTTTTACCACTCATGTTTTCGAACACAATCGGTAGATGCGGTGTCTACCGGTAGAATTTTCGTAAATGCCTATGTATTTTCTATAAAATCCATACAAAAAGTTCCTTGCAAAAGATTCCAAATTTCTTGCATGTACATTCCCTTCGACAGTATGTATTTTATGCAAATTCCACACAGAAAGTTTCGAGCAAAAAGATCCTATATATTTCGAGAAAAATTATAACACAAATATACTACGAATATGACAATCAGAATTTTCTTAATATAGTAGCTGTTTCTAGCATAGCTGGCTAATTTATGAAATTTAATTTATTTATAATTTTAACTCTATATCCATTTAATGAGAAGTATAAAATGCAGTCAAATCGTATAGAAGAGAATACAATGTTCTTTAATATTTATAATAATATTAAATTTGAAAAGATGATATTTACCACCGTTTTTCAAGAAAAACTGTTAAAATCTTCAAATGAGGGTACTTCCGGTTGATGAATTATAACCAAAATCTAATCAGCTCTTCATATGGATGCAACGAAGAGGAATACGAAAGAATTATAATTTTTGGAATTATAGTATTAGAGTTATCGTAGACGAAAATTTTGTTACACACACACACGCACACACACACATCCACACAGACATCATCGTAAAAATAATAAAATCGTATTCTAGGGACCTTAAAACATGCTTATTCATTAAAAACTCACCACCGAATTTTTTGACCAAAGACAATACCTTCCTTACATAAAGCTGACGGAAGGTAATAAAAATTTGAATCCGATAAATAAAAATTACTTACTAATTCCATAGAATCCGCCGTAGAGGATGTATAAACTCTCCCTGTAGCCGATTGCTTTGGACACAGGATCCACCAAAATCGGCAAATTTCCTCCAATATTATTCATAACAAAGAGGAACACTCCAACTAGGGTAGACCTCACATGAAGAGGCACAATTTCTACCATAATGGCAAACACAATTCCGAACCACATCTCAGCGAAGAAATACGATACTCCCAGAGTTATCATAGCCCCAACTGGCTCAAGAACGATGCTTCCAAAAGCGAAAGGCGTTGCTACAAGTTGACTAATTGCAAGTATAGCTACTCGAGATCTTATTCCCATTTTGGCGACGAATTTATCAGAAATTAAGCCTCCTACGACGACTCCAATACTCCCAACGATGATTGTCACGGCAAAAAGAGCCCACCCCAAATCGTAGTCAGGGAAATATTGTCGGTAGTATAAATCGCAGTTGTAGACGAAACACATCCCTCCACAATGTCTGATAGAAGCAGCAAGACATAACATTATTACTCTAGGTTGTAAAATTACAGTCCAAATTGTAACTTTTTTTGCATTTGGATCATTATTTGTTACAGTTTCTTCTCCAATTGCTTGACGGGCAGGTTCTCGCAAAGTTGTTGCTGTTAAAATTGCAATAATCAAAGATACAATTCCAGAACCGTAGTAGCATACTCTCCAACCCAAATCGGCAAAATTAATTTCTGAAACGTATCTTCCAACCGGGAAAGCTATTCCGGACCCTCCATAAATTCCCCAGTTAAAAATGGACATAACCAAACCTCTTTTTTCTTCTGGGAATATATCAGAAAGAAGTCCAGTACTCATAGGGTTACAGCCGGCTTCACCAAAGGCCAAAACCATTCTTAGGAGGACCAATTGCCAATATTCTTTCACAGATCCAGTCAAAATGATAGCAATAGAGAATATAAACGTGCAAATAGCCAATAACCTCACTCTGTTGTACTTATCTGCTGCAATTCCGCAGAATACACCAACAACCGTATACACAGCTATGAAACTTGGTCCTGCGAGTACCTGGTAATCTATTCCGAGTCCGTTATAATTCCATTCGCAGTATTTTGTGCCATTTAGTTCCAAGGAAAGACAAACTTCTGTGCTGTTTACGTCTGAACACTGTGTTGGAAGTTCTGATAGCATATAATCGGAGGAATTTAGCTGGCAAGCAATGTCGCCATAATGGAGGTCCATCGCGATGGCTTTTGAGGTGACGCCGATAAGGTAGTGGCCTAGTTCGCCAATGACATAGCCAATGGTGACTATGGCCAACACGTACCAGTTGTAAAGGTGTTTGAGTTTGGCGAATATAGGCTGCATTTTGAAATCTGCAAAGAACCATAAATATTTAGTTTTTTCATCTCATCTATTGCCATGTTTAATTCCCAACTAGATTTTTTTTATTAAGTGGGTTATTTAAGTCGGTTTCTATAATAATTTTGTTTTCTTCGCTTTTATTCTTGTATTGCAAAAACTCGTTATTGTAGAAATTGATATTTTCATACAAGTATTTGCTAATTCATTAGCAATGAAGCAATGTCTTTTGAGTTTGTTACAGTACCGTTGCTTGTTATATACTGACTATCTTTCTGGATGTATCGTTAACTTTGATTTTATTTATAATTTTTCATAAATGTTTTGTTGGAGTGTTTTTGTTAATAGTGGATACAAAATTCGCCACGAATGCCTTTTACTTTGACGTAATATTACACCGTGCCATGATCCCCCTTCCGTATTGTGTCAACGCGTATGAACGTGTCTCTCAATTTCATGAATTAGAAAATACGGGAAAGAGAAAACAGATGCGTCATTTGCTATGAAAAGATCAGGAAACAAGGTTGCTTGAGACAAGAGTACCAGATCAACATGGGCTTGCAGAACTTGCAAGAAACATTTCTGTATTATTCTGCATTACCATTTTTTTTTTGTTAGACATATATCCTATATAATATAAAAAGGTTTTTGTAAAGTTTTTGACAATAAAATTCTCAAAACCAAATTTTATTTAATACATGACATTATCATTTTTCAGAAAAATTAATTAATTTCTGTATTTTTCAAGTCCACGATGCCAAGCTTTGGAGATTCCCATATAAATACACGCTCCGCATGGTACAATTGTAAAGCTACGAAGCGTTTTAGTAACGTCGCCATCGTGGCACAACATTTGTGCTACACGGCGCCCATAGCAAATATAACAGTGGCACATAAGTCAAACCATATGGCAGCCAACGTGTTAATAAGTCGGCCGGTTTACATTTTCTGTAAACAAATTATAATACCTACGCAAATGGTAAGAAATTTCTTTCGACTACTTTAAAATAAGTTTTTAAACTTACAAAAACTGAATGTTATTCAAGTATTCCGGCATTTAACCCATTTTCGGCCAAGTAATAAAATAACATGATTTTCTTTTCGAAAATTATATTTTATTATTCAAAATGAATCAATTTAACAATTACTGAGTTTACATGCAGTTTTGAAACCGTTTTTAAAACGTTTTTAGTTTTGAAAACGCCATGTATACAGTGTCAAAACGGTTTTGAATTATCTCAAACCAAAACTAAAATTCATTGGTTGGACTTGAAAACTAGTTTCAAAACTACTCATGTAAACACTTAAAATTCAGTTTCGATACTGCGCATGCGTACAGAGTATAACGTTTCTGCCGCTTTGTGTTACTAACCTTCAAATATACTAATAGTTGTGTAGTTTTAGTGCGCAGTGGTACGAAGTATAAAAAATAATTGGAATAATAGCAAAACGAAGTATTTGGAGTGAAGAGGATCTGTCACTTACATCAGCTAAATGCGCATGCGCCGAAACTGATTTCAAATCAATTTTTAAACTTGTTTTGAAAACTGCATGTAAACAGTTTTACATAATTTTGACTGAAAACTGAAACCATTTTCAAAACTGCATGTAAACGTAGTAAATGAAGCAATGTCTTTTGAGTTTGTTACAGTACCGTTGCTTGTTGTACACTGGCTATCTCTCTGGATATATCATTACCTTTGATTTTATTTATATTTTTTCATAAATGTTTTGCTGAAGTGTCTTTGTTAATAGTGGATACAAAATTCGCCACGAATGCCTTTTACTTTGACGCAATATTTTTCCTACTGTATGCTTTAGATGTTTGCAGCTCTAAAAGTTTTCAGGATTATTATTTTTTCTGACTTTGTATAGGGATTTTTGGGTTGTTTTATTGCTATTTGGCATTCAGAATTCTACCATGGGACCTTCTTATGTAGCTTTTTATTGTCATTGCACCCTATTGTTGCTTCTCAAGGGGTGAATCACTCTTTCAATTTTGTACAAAAGATTGTACAATCATGGGATTGTAAGACGATTATAATGATTGTATGCAAGAATGTACAATATTTGCAAAGATTGGAATGTTGTAATATTATTTATTTTATTTATCAGTATTACTTCATTTTACAATTTATAATATAATATTTGACTACAAAATTCACTCAAAATCTTTATATTCCTTGATAATCTAAATTAAACCATATCACCTTTAAGAAAAAAAAAATTGTTGACCTATTAGGAGGCCATTTTAATGGTGTTTCGTTATTTGAGAAATAATCCATAGGTCACTAGGTATAGGCGAAATATATATTTTTTTATTTTTACGTTCATATGTTTCAGACATCAACAGTATAACAATTATTAAATTTATAATAGTATATTGTCTTATTAGGAGTAAAAGTGATACTTTGTGTGGCGAGCATGGAAGTTTGCAAGACGAGAGAAGCGAGTCAGACAATTGCATGCGAGGCACACAAAGACACTTTTATTCCGAATGACACATTAATTTTTTTTCAAACGCACTACTTTTCTTTTTATTCGCTAATTCTATGTAGTTTCTATGGTTATTTATTTTATTACTACGCCGCCGGCGTAAAAATGAAACTTCTACCTTGTGAATCAAGTCACAAAAAATGCTATTTCTACGTTTGAAAATTTTTTTTTAACACACATAGCACTGAGCATTTCCTAAATTTCGTTATAAATATGTCATTGCCTATTATGACGTCCGTATAACAATATTAAAATTAATTGAAGCACAAGATTTTATAAATTTTGAGAACTGAATAAAGAAATTATCAATGAAAATATTTAAATTCTCATTTTTAATGGTGTTTTTCAATTGTTCCATGTAACAAACATTGTTTTAGTCCCCTAAAGATGTGCATATCAAAATCAAATGTTACAGATTTGAAAAGTATTCGTAATTTTTTTTTTAAATTTACAAATTGCCTATATCTAATGACAGTGATCTATGCATTTTTGCTTAAATCACAAAATATCTTCCTATCTTTTATATTTCTCGAGATTCCCATGTTGATCAAGTTATCCTGGATACTCTGTATACAGTGACAGTGACCGATCCGAAATCAATAATTTTTTACCATTATACAGTTAAAACTGAGTTAAATCAAAAATACTAGCGAAACTAGTGAATTACGTTCACCTCACTAAAGCAAACGCTATCCACTACGATCTATGGCTTTGCGCATTTTCATTGCGCATAATATGTAATTGTAAAGACTGTACATTGGTGTACATGATTGATTGTAATGATGACTGTAACTGATTGAAGCGTGATTGTACATGATTGTAAGGATTGTAACTGACTGTAACGTGATTGTAATGATTTTAAATGAATGTAGTGATTGTAATAAATGTATCTAAGATTATAAGTGATTTGTACAATGCTTCTGCTACTTCTATAATTTGTGAATTGAGATTTTCTAATATTTCATTAATATCTTTAAATGTGGTTTCTGTATTTAGATTATTTATAGTTTCTCGGTATTTTATATTCTATTTCTTTATTTTAATTGGAAAGTGCCCGTCACTAAGTGAGAACGGTAATGTTTCTCATATCATATTAGAAGATAGTTTAGGATGTACAAATGTTAGGTCTATAGCAATACCTGCTTTAATTCTATTTGGCATTTTATCCCTAAGCCCTGCAAATTTTTCTGTGAGTATTGTCCCATATGTCTTGCAAGGTATATATGTACGCATTGGACTTTTACAAAGTTGTTTTTCATTGTGCCAAAAGTAAAGAGTCTCGGTAGAAGCTAAATCTGGACTAGAAGATGATCCATAAAATTCCGGTCGAAGTATTATTACTCGTCATTTGGTCTACAGTTTTTTAAAAGTTTTAAGTCTATATTTAAAGTTGCCGAAAGAAATTTGTAGAAATATCTAACCATTTGTGTTGGTTTTATAATTTGTTGAAAATGTAAACCGGTCGAACAATTATGAGTTTGGGCTCGTATTAAAAAAAAAAACAGTAACATGTCACTATCTCCGCCATATTTGTCTCCGCACTTTTATTTCCCGCCACCAACCCTAACCTAACTTCCAAACTTTTATTTCTAATCTACACCACCCTCACATTTTTTTTTAATCTGTCGGGTACATACCGGGTCTACTAGGCACTTCACCCACGAAACCACATTTGCGACTGGCTTTGCAAGTTAGATCAGACGAGGGTACACACAAACTGATTAGCAAAAACGCGGGGAGTCTTATATCGAGCCTGGAGGAAGTGAAGCGTGTAGGTCTGAGACAAGGAGAAGAAAAATGAAGTGAAAAGTGTGTGAAATGAATTGGAAGATAAATAATTATTGTTTGTAAGAGGTTTAGTAATTAATTTTCAGTAATAATATAACAAGAGAGTGAGAATAAATTGAAAATAATTTGACAGATCTTTCGAAAACTTGTTGCCAAATGGCAACAAGTTTGAGAAAGAAACTGAAGAATTATTTTCTAATTTATCTCTCGAATTATATTTAATGAGATTAAATTTTTTGATCCACAAATTTGTTTCAAACAACGGAATCAGACTTTTATGCTATTGTAATGTCATCTACTGTCGGAATTTACTAGCTTCATTTATTTACATAGCCCAGTGGCAAGTCTATTTTGACAACTAAAACACAACTTTGACAAAGCAAAATAAATATAAATAATCAGGAATTATATTAATAGTTACTAATCATAGTACTTCTATGCTCTGTTCCATTTAAGCCATTCAGTAGATGGCATTGGCAACAGCGCAAATCTGAAGTAGCCGAAATTACATTGGGTAAACCTGGTTCTTGTCTCTAATTTCAGCGAATCAGAATGGCTTAAATGGAACAAGGTATAGTAGTGGTTTCTACAGTGGCGTAACTAAGAGTTCGGGGGCCCGCCCGCAAAAATTTTTGGAACCGGTTTTGATTTGTAGCGTTTATTATGAAGAACTGCATACCACAAGAACTTGGGGAAATTGTGACTAGGCTCACTTTCATCTGAGTTGACATGTTAAGAAACAAAATAACCAATATTGGAGGCCTGAAAATCTAAGATTATGCACTTTTACATCCCACCAAATAACTACGTGTCAGGCCCGGATTACCCATAAGGCCAACCTAGGCCATGGCCTAGGGCGCAGGTACGGAGGGGGCGCACATCGAGTAGTTGGATAAATGAGAAAACGGAAAGAGAGAAGTGCCTGCAGTTATAACCGTGCCAAATCTCAAGAGCTCTTGCGCAGAAAGCTAAACTCTATCTTTCTCTTTCTTTCTCCCCTATTGCCTGACCTTTCTCTAGCTGTCTCTCTTCTTGATCTGCGCATTTCAAAGCTCATGATATTTGACACCACCTCTACTAGACGACGTAAACAGTCACATAGGCTTTAATTATACGAAATCAGTATTGTAGAGTGATCGATAAATCCTGTTGAGCTATGACAGTTGTCGAAGATTTTAAATAATTCTAATATTTATATACCGGGTGTCTACTTATGAATCTTAGCAAAATTATTGTTTATATGCGTTTCATTTGAGAGATAGAGAAGCAAAATAAAAGTGGTAATTTTTAGCTAGTTATAAAAAGATGTTAAATGTAGCTTTGATGACTGATAATAGTAGGTATATTGAAAACAAATTTCATAAGACAATCTGTTAACCCACGAGTCCAACTTTGGAAAACGAGCCGCTTCGCGGTGAGTTTTATAAAGGACGAGTGCGATCACAGTTCTTATGAAACATGTTTTTATGCTCTGTTCCATTTAAGCCATTCAGTAGATGGCACTGGCAACAGCGCAAATCTGAAGTAGCCGAAATTACATTGGGTAAACTAGTCTCTTGTCTCTAATTTCAGCCAATCAGAGGTCAAAACTATTTCCTATGCTCCGCAATACTGAATGGCTTAAATGTAACAGGGTATATATAATGTTTTCTATTGGGGTAATTTTATAATTCTATTAGATTTTTAATAAATGCGACTTGTAAAATCAGTTACGTTGGTAGCATTTCCCTCTAAGAAATTGAACTTCAGGGATGAAAATTCTTTGTTGACTGTCACTAATTTAATGTTTATATGTCATTTATGTATCATTTTTAAAAGCAGTAAGTCATACCACCTCTAGAAAACGAAAAGCTCCAAAAACAGTACGTTTATAGATCTTCTTAACATGTTTTCAGTGCGTTTATAGACTTATAAAGGCACCGATATAGAACAAGAATTTAATGAAATCAAGCATTATTAAAACTCGGTATATATTGTGAGGGAGAGGGGGGTGCAGTCATGAATTTTGGCCTAGGGCGTAAAGAAATTCTAATCCGGGCCTGCTACGTGTATAACATAAATCTGCATTAAAAATATTGTTTCATTCCTTTACAGTTTTTAAATTAATTGGCGATATACACAGATATGTTTATTGGGTATTCTATACTTTTCAACACTGCTTATGTGAAAAAACAAAAACAGCATTATATGTATCTATCTTTACTTATGTTATGTAACGGAGTCCGTTTTGGAATTAAATTTTAACGTATCCGTTTTTTCATTTCTTCGGAATATGAAATTTTAACGGATCCGTTAAAATATAATTTTTAAACGGGTTCCGTTGAAATTTTAACGTTTAACGGGGTGCCTTTAGAATAGACCTGATAGACTGTTTAGTGACAAGTGTATGTCTACTTGTTGAAATGGTTGACTTGTTTTATCAAAACTTTGCAAAAGTACGTTGCGCTGGATACACTTAAAGATGAACTGAGCATTTGAGCGATGTGTTACGTTAATTTTTATTTTAATATTTTGTCTCAATGCTTGGTGCTGACGGCGGCGCCCTCTGAGCGTTTTGCCTCTAGGCAGTCGCCTAGTTTTGCCTATTGGGTAATACGGCCCTGAACTTTCTCAGTTTCAGCTCATGACTACAAACTAATTTAACCGTAAACTTGCAACTCCAGTCTAGACAAACTATATTTTTTCATACAATAACTGTAGAAAACGAGTGACAGTGTAAGGTTCTTATAGTGTATTCATTATATAAACTACAGATAAAATAAACTTATTCATTCACACAAACACAAGTAAACAATATTCTTTCGTTGTCAATAAAATACCAAATGTTATATCGTGTTTTTAATTCTTTTCTCATTATTTAATTCTTAGTTTATTATGGTTATAATCTTTATTCACTTGTTTTCTTTTGAAGATGTTTAAAGAACAGTAGTATTTTTAAGATAAATCTGTTTAAAGGTGCATTCACAAATGGAAATTAGGTTTATGGTTTTTGTTTAGGTTTAAGTAAGTCATTCATAAATGTAAGTTTAAATTACATCTATGTAAATGCTTAAAAACAAGATTAAAAAATCTGATGTGGCCAGCACATTACTTTCCGTCAGTTCTATATATTTTGTACAAATTTCGTACAGAAAGTTCCTTGCTAAAGATTATATTTCTTGTACTTTACCTTCCGGCAGTTGCATGTATTTTATGCAAATTCCATACAGAAAATTTATAGCAAAATATCCTATATTTCCAGTAAAATTATAAGACAAACACACTGTCAATTTCACTTGACACTGACAACTTTCAATCAAAATTTTCTTAATATAGTAGCTGTTTCCATAGCTGTGGCTACTTTATGAGATTTAATTTCTTTATAATTTTTTAACTCTATATCCATTTAATATTAAGTATAAAATGCAGTCAAATCGTATAGAGAATGAAATATTCTTTAATATTTATAATAACATTAAATGTGAGAAAATGATATTTAATGAGGGTACTTCCGGTTGTCCAATTCTAACCAAAATCTAATCAGCTCTTCACATGGATGTAACAAAGAGAAATACGAAAGAATTATAATTTTTAGAATTGCAGCATGGAAGTTATCGTAGACGAAAATTTTGTTACACACACACACACACACACACACACACACACACACACACACGCACACACCCACCCACACACACACACACACACACACACACACACACGCACACACACATACAGACATCATCGTAAAAATAGTAAAATCGTATTCTAGGGACCCTAAAACGTGCTTATTCATCAAAAACTCATCACCGAATTTTTTGACCAAAGACAATACCTTCCTTACCTAAAGGTGACGGAAGATAAATATCGGTAGAGCAGTACTTAACAAGACTCCTGTGCGCAGTGAAACTGTCATTCCCTTGGCATTATTGGTTATATTGCAGCAATTAAGTTATGACAGTTTCCATGTTCTTCTCGCATTTGTTTAAAAAGCCGAATCCACCAAGTGGATACTAAATAAAGATGGGTGTATATATCTATATCATTTCAGACTCGTTCTCATTGGTGAAGTTTATGCATGACGTCAAACTAAATCATAAACCTAAAGTTTGGACCTTGCAATGTTTAGCTTTATGATTTGGATTTAGAGACCCTAAATTCTGAAGTGTGAATGGAGTCATTACATAATATGCGGCCAAAGTCTTTAAATCTAAAGTATAAACCATAAATCTAAAGCTAATTTTCATTTGTGAATGCACCTTAAGAGTCAGAGACTTCTGAGAGCATAACTCAGAGGAAGATAATGAGAAATTCCCGTAGTTTAGCTTTACGTCTTTTGTACCACAAACTGGTTTGATAGTCAAGATGAAAAATCTTGTTATACTACAAATGAACAAGCAGAAGATGCACGTCATCAATAAATATTACTAGATAATGACGTCACCTATTACTACGTTTACATGGGGTACTAATTTATTTTAGAAAATGCAATGCGTATTGTATAACTTACTGTATACAATTCATGCAGATGAATTATCGTGTAATACTTATTAAAACAAACCAATAATACTCAGGACCTGGTTTAGGTCGTGTTAACTCTAATCAAATCAAAGCGCCCCAAAAACTATAATAAAATGAGAAAATTGTGCGCCCCCAAAATCTGTGCGCCCTAGGCTGCAGCCTAGTCAGCCTATCCGGTAACTGGGCACTTCAGTAATTCTGTAGCACAAGACACAACTCACAAATACTTAACTCAGAAGAAACTGTTGTAATTAGTACAATAGGTAGATAAACTAGAACGATATATTATATTGATATATTTGATTGACAGCAAATTGACAGTTCTATATATTTTTTTACAAAACAATAATACATAACTACTTTAATATTTACAAGTATTTATATTTATTCAAGTCACTCGTGCCTGGATGAGATGAGTTAACAATCACTGACAATCAAGTGACAAGGACAGGAACGATATTTGATCGATTTTAGATTCAATATAAACATGGACATTCTCAGTAGTGCTACCGTTATGAAACGAAAATTAACTAGAATTATTTCAAATAATTTTATATTCCCTAAAAGGATTAAGGATTGACTAAGAAATAAAGGTAAATTTCATTAATATAAACGTTTCTTAATACTAGTATTATTTATTTCTTCTCTTTTAAAAAATAAATAACACCCAATAATTTCTACAAGTTATATTTCATTTTATAAGGCTTTTTTCAGGTTGAACATCCAAAAGGGATAAAATGATATAATTGAAGTACTGAGGAAATAAGGGGTTTTTTGCTTTAGCAGCTCGTCACTCATATGAAAACCATATACATTATTTTGATTGGCGACTCAAAGACCACCTATAAATATATAACGAATACCGAGTTAGGGGGTAGAGTCTACTACCAATGGAAGTAGACAAATTCAAATAGGGGACACGTGGCTACCAGTTAAGTACCTACTGCAATTGTCAAACAGTTTTTATTTGAATATAAATTTCTTGCATTAAACTCAATAATTTTGATATACTTGCAATTATAAAGCATGTAGACTTGTACAGTGTTATAATATTAATTAGATTTTTATAAATATAATTTAAAAATAGCATACATTTCAAGAACATTTTAGATCCAGGAAGAAAACAGTTTTATAAAAAAACTTATATTCGTGACGTCACAACTATATTTTCAAACTTCGGGGGACCATAACTCGCTTATTAATAAGAATTTTTTCACCGGATTTTCACCAATAGTCTTAGTTTTACTTATACTTTCTGATGATTAAAAAAAATGGTGGAATCTCCTATTGAATTGAATTTACCAGTCCCGTACTTCCGTACTTCTAAAATCTAAAGAATACTGCATATTTCATGGCTCACTGTTTTTTGGATATTGTTGGTGTAAGTAGATGATATATTTTTGTTAAATTTTCAAGGATATTTACTTCTGAAAACAGTTTATTTTCTGGAACTTTCGAAGCAATTAATAGAACGTACAAACAATGATAAATATTCTATTTTTATCAGAACAACAAAGTTTTATATAAATCTGTATATAAAATGCAATGAAATACAAAGTTTAAATGATTTGGAATTTCCTCTGTTTTCTGCGATTCTGTGGTCAGATCGATATACTTTCATACGAATATGTTCGTATGTCACGAGTCACGAAAAATACATTAGCGAATTTAAATTTCAAATTCCGCTTTTGTAAATGTACAATATATGTTCTCAGACTAACTACATATTCGTGATTCTTTTCTCAACACAAGACCATTTCAGGAATGGAGCTGTTACTAAAATCAGAGGAGGTTTTTCGGAAGAATTTAAAATTTAAATTTAAAAAATATGTACAGGATGCAGCATGCTCTGCTCCCTAGTTTTTGAAGGTGATTTAAAAAATAAATACTCGAGGCAAAAAATATATTCAAATCCTGAACTTACAACATGGGAAGTTTTATCTTATGAGGCTTTGAGAATAATATCGGCCAAGTGATGTGAAGTTTTGCATAACTCTTTCGAACATTTCTTCCGGTATACGGTGGATTTCTGTGCGCATTTCCTCCTTTATGCTTTGCATGTTCATTAGCTTTGTGATTATCCCACAGAAAAAAGTCGCATGGTGTTAAATCTAGCGAGTGTGCGGGCCAAGATCCAAGGAATATCGCCTCATAGGGAAATCAAGCGCCCGGAGAACATTTTCTCAAAACCTGCATTGATGCTCGCGCTGTGTGGGCCGTGGCTGAATCCAGACAGTATCCAGGCCAGGTTGGGGCAAAAACTAAATAAATCCTAACTATTAGTGAAAACTAGTGAAGTGAAGACAAATGTAATGTCTAAGAGGGATCCTATCAACAACCAAAGCAGTTAGTGATATCAACTGGTACGAATAGTAGTATGTAAAACCGTTCCCACATAATGGCCACAATGCTTGCAAAAGCGTAGATTAGGGGTTTGTAAACAACTGCCTGTTGAAATACCCCCGGGAAGAGGTATTCGAATCAGTTGGAACTTTCGTTTAGTTGTTTATTTATCGATTGAAATACCTTCGTACAGAGTGTTAATGAAATAAGCACATTAAATTTAATCAATAATATAACTCGTTGAGAGCAATAATATTTCTTAATAACTTTTCCTCGAAATTGCATATTTATTAAGAATTTTTATAACCCCGTAAATTGACGAGTCGTTCCCCATATTTTTCTAATAACTTAATAGCAATAGCTATGAAAAATTTTGTTAATAAACTTGTTTCTAATTCAGTCAAAATGCTTACGTTTACGAATAGCGAGTACACAGACATTAGGTGCGTTCAATGAAGTAAGCAAATCAAGCAAATACTAGGTAAGCAAACGAGGCTTATTGCTTAGAACATTGAACGGTTTGCTACATATAACCATAAACTGTCATCCACAACAGTCATCGAGAAAGTTATAAGTTGTCAAATATAACATTTGTATCTCTCGTATCTCTTTTCTTGGTCTGCGTGTTTATAACATTAATCACAAAATTCTCAAAGCCTTTTTGACATGTGGTTGACAAACACGCACCATATAAAGAAATAGAAACAGTTCAAGTTAACTTCATGTATATATATATATATATATATATATATATATATATATATATATATATATATATATATATATATATATATATAATTTATATTTCCCGCCAATATATTTGACACTTAGCAAGACAAGCGAGAAATTTGTGGCTTGGATTGCTTGCGAGCAAATCAAGCAAATGCTAGGCTAGCAAAGTCGTTCAACAAATTTTACTCCCGGTTGCTTGTTCTGCTGGGCTTATTGAACGCACCTAATGTAATTACTAACCTATAGTTTATTTATTTATTCGTATCTCTACTTTCCAAATTCTGTTCATAATATTCGCACATTTGTAAATCTTGTACATCTTCGAAATTATCACAGTACGAAATGTCACATATGATAATTTAGAAAAAGCAACAGTTATATCCATATCATACATAAAAAATCTGATGTGGCCAGCACATTACCTTCCGTCAGTTATATGTATTTTGTACAAATTTCATACGGAAAGTTCCTTGCTAAATTAAATATTCTATTTCTTGTACATTACCTTCCGGCAGCTGCATGTATTTTATGCAAATTTCATACAGAAAATTTATGTCTTAAATTATTATTTTGTGACGTTTTCTATATACAGTGTAATGTATCTGCAGAAATAAAAGATTTATTATTATTATTTCTTGTACATTACCTTAAAGCAGTTGTATGTATTTTATACAAATTTCATACAGAAAGCAAGAGATCCTATATTTCCAATAAAATAATAAGATAAACACACTATGTCAATTTCACTTGACACTGACATCTTTCAATCAGAATTTTCTTAATATAGTAGTTGTTTTCATAGCTATAGCTACTTTATGAAATTTAATTTCTTTACAATTTTTTAACTCTATATCCATTTAATATTAAGTATAAAATGCAGTCAAATCGTATAGAGAATAAAATATTCTTTAATATTTATAATAACATTAAATGTGAAAAAATGATATTTAACATGGTTTTTTCAAGAAAAACTGTTAAAATCTTCAAATGATGGTACTTCCGGTTGACCAATTGTAACCAAAATCTAATCAGCTCTTCATATGGATGTAACGAAGAAGTATACGAAAAAATTATAATTTTTGAAACTGTAGTATTAGAGTTATCGCAGACGAAAATTTTGTTACACACACACACACACACATCCACACACACACACATCCACACACACGCACACACATACACACATACAGACATCATCGTAAAAATAGTAAATTCGTATTCTAGGGACCCTAAAACGTGCTTATTGATTAAAAAGTCATCATCGAATTTTTTGACCAAAGACAATACCTTCCTTACCTAAAGGTGACGGAAGGTAAAAGTTCAATGTTTTCAGCACATAGCAGACATATAGGGACATTCACATAGAGTGTTAGTGAAGCACAGCAGTATCGTGCTAAGCGTATGCAGTATAGTGTCGAGTGGAGTACTCGGGAAGTTTACTGGTATACTGGGATAGCTGTGAATGTGAATACTCGGTAGTGTTGACGAGTATTGGAAAGCTATAGTATACGAGGACAGTACCGACGAGTCGGGAAGTTGCTGGTATATTGGGATAGCTGTGGAAGTGGATACTCGGTAGTCTTGACAAGTATTGGGAAGCTATAGTATACCAGGACAGTAACGGCAAGTCGGGAAATTAGTGGTATACTGGGATAGCTCTAGAAGTGAATACTCGGTAGTGTTGACGAGTATTGGGAAGCTATAGTATACGAGGACAGTAACAGCGAGTTGGAGTGAATACTCGGCATTGGTGTTGAAGAATAAGGGATTACAGCTCAATCGAATAATTAAATAAAAATTAGTAAAAAATAATGAAAGTTTAAGCTTAATAATGAATATTAATAAAGAAATAAAATGATATAATTGAAATACTTCGAAAATAAGGTGGTTTTTTCTTTTACCAGCTCGTAACTCATATGAATTCCACATATATATATATATATATATATATATATATATATATATATATATATATATATATATATATATATATATATTATTTTGATTGGCGACTCAAAGACCACCTATAAATATATAACGAATACAGAGTTAGAAGGTGGAGTCTACTAACAATAGAAGTAGACAAATTCAAATAGCGGACACGTGGCTACCAGTCCAGTACTGCAATTTTCAAACAGTTTTATTTTAATATAAATTTCTTGTATTAAACGTAATAATTTAGATACACTTGCAATTATAATATATTGTAGTGTTATAATATTAATTTGTTTTTTATAAATATAATTTAAAAATAGCATATATTTCAAGAATATTTTAGAAAGAAAATAGTTTTATATAAAAACTTATATTCGTGGCGTCACATCTATATTTTCAAACTTCATAAACCATAACTCGCTTATTAATAGGAATTTTTTCACCGGATTTTCACCAATAGTCTTAGTTGTACTTATATTCTCTGATGGAATTATATTTAAAAAATGGTGGAATTCCCTTTTGCGGCATACGGACAGTTGGTGATATTGGATCGGACAGTTGAATGTGATATAAGTAAATAGTGATATAAATATCGCGTAAACAGTCTACAAGAGCCTACAACAAACCGGCAGTAAAATAATCAGTTATTTAAATAAAAGTACGAGAGTCTATTATTATGGTTAAAGAAATATTAAATACTAATTTAAAAACTAAGAATATTATAAAACATTTAAACACTAACACTAATTATTTAAACAATATTTTTCTATTTTGGTTCTTTAATATGTAATTTATGAAATCCATTCGGATGTCATAAAGAAGTACATTATGACATCTAAATGAGTATCATAAAGTACATGTTAAACAACCGAAATTGAAATTCTTGGACATGAAATAACGTACATTTTTTGAAAAAATGACCAAAATAGAAAAAATGATATAAAATACTCGCTTCATAAGAGATTTCAGCGCACTTGTCCCCTTAGAAAACTCGCGGCAAGCCGCTCGTTTCTAAGAATGACGCGTGCGCTAAAATCATGTGTTATGAAACGTGTACCTTAATGTACTATTATCTCACTTATTTATTTATATAACTACATTTATTTATGTTCACTACTGGTCGACTGCTTGTTTATGTCAACAATTATTCACTTCACGACGCTTGTTTATATCAAACTGCCCGGCTGTCTTCCCTGTAGAGTTTATATAGGTCCGAACTTCGTTTTCTAGAATATTCGGAACGATAAAAACATCGAGTACAATAGATCGCATCACCCAAGTAATTAAACAGGTCTGAACAACTCTGTTTACGTCACACGATCGTCCGCGGCTATTGCGTCATAGCTAAAAGTGGACGCTCTCTCATCGCTGCGACGACTGCGCCGACGACAGCGGACTCTCTACGTTACAATATTTAAACAATTAATAATTGAACTTGATTTATGAAATACTTGGACACAGTAATATTTATAACATATGTTGTTTTGTTGTTAATATTTTATCTTTTATTTATTGCGACATTGAATGTGACTGACTGGTCAATAAAATTCAATGTCCTAAATTCCAGTCCAATATTTTGTAGGAGTAGGAGAAAACTATGAGCTAAGAACAATAAATTTGACTTTATACTACCTGTGCTGTGAGGTATGTACAAGAACAAAGTTAGTTATTAGATTTACGAGATAAAGATATATGTCCTTGAATATTGGAAGTAAAGCTAGTACCATTCGAATTTATTGACCAATAAATTCAATTATTTCGTTTCCGTTCTTGTAATACTTTATCCTATATAAAGTGAATAAATTTTTGAGTACAAGACTTACTACTATAAAGACAAAGTAGTTATCTCAAATTTAACATTTAAATCTTGTATATGTTTATCTACCAAAATAATTTGAAGGCATATAACCTTGTCCTTCCATCTGTATAAAATATTCCGTGTTGGGAGAAATCAAGCATAAAAATGTAAACTACGCTTCCGAGATTTTGATTCGTGTTCCATTTTAAATTCCGACCTTTGTGGGAACGTGGTGACTTGAATATTCATCATTGGTTACCCGTGCACATAAACACAGGAGGCTAACCCAAATCGCCCACAAATATGGATATATGAGATTCTCTAATGCTAATGAATTAGAAGGAGGGTAACCTTCAAACTTTAACAATTTATGTATGCTAAAGTTAAAGTTTGGGGAATATTCAAAGTTAAAATATAAGGAAGTAAGATTATATTCAAATTTTTAGTTTTGCGTAAACTATTAATGTGTTTTTTTTTGTAAACAGGAACTAATTATAATAATTTAAATAAATGTATCATCACGGCTTCTTATTTGTCACTGGGTGTGGCAATTTATTTTACATATATTCCCAGTGCCAGATTAAGGAAATATGGGGCCCTAGGCAAAGAGTTTACGTCGGGCCCATACCCTCGTCCCCCATTTTTTTACTTAATAAAGTTAAAAACGAAAATAAATATGTACAATATTGAAATTTTGGTTATTTTATGATATAATGCGCATACAAAATTTAAACAATAAAAAATAATCGAAAAATTAAATAGAACCTGTACATAACATTGCAACACAAGTTAGAAAATTATAAATCTAAAATAAACTACATAAAAATAATATCTATTACAATATAAATAATAGTATAAATTACAATTATTTTTTGTACTTTTAATTCAGTTTAGTAATTAAATCTTCATAATTTAAAAACTCCCTTAAAACATAATTTTCAATATATAACATAGATAAACTATTTAATTTTTGTTGTCCTAAAGTACTTCTCAAATAATTTTTTACTCTTTTGAGAACTGAAAATGTCCTCTTTCCACCTGTATTGCTTATTGGCAAAGTTAGATATATTCTTAAAATAATATCCAAATTTGAGATTGTTGCTATTATATTATTTTGTTGAATAAATGAATGCATTAATTCTGGTGTTGATAATTTGCAACGATAGTGCTCGCATAGTCGCACCACCAGATACCAGATGGCAGACGAATGTATAGACGATAATTCCCTATTTTTAATTCAGTTCTATGAATCTACATAAATAGTATTTTCACTTAGCTTTAGCTAAAATGTATTACATTTTAGTTACAAAATAAAATTCAAAATAATTGTTAATGATGCATTTCTGATTTACAGGCATTAGTCATTTCCGGGCCCTATTTATTACGGGCCCTAGGCAATTGCCGCTAATAAAATTGGATCTACATAATAGATCTCGGTGCTTAAATAAATCTAAACAAAGGTCTCAAAGGACCAACAATCAACATACAGCCAGGTTGCTTTAACGGCACTACAAGGTAGGTGCCTTCACTTGTTAGTCAAAAGAGATAACGTTAAAAAAAAAATAGAAAAGCTCATTTTGACATCAGTGCGCATGCGTACGTAAATTTTTTAAGGTACATTTTATTGGGTCTTGTGGCCGTGTGCCTGAGTGTCAGGTTGCAAATCTGGGGAACCGGGTTTGATCCTGATCGGCGCCAAATATTTCGAATTTTAAATGGCACAAAATTGACCCCTGTGTTGCACTCTCCATGCCAACAATGAGCGTCCGTGAGGTGACGCTTGATAAACGCCCGCACGGTGCAAATATGTCATAATCATTACCGAAATATGTGTACAAAGCAGATTGGCACACCCAGCAATGGGTAATATGCTGTGATGATATATTTATTTATTTATTTTTATTTATGTATTTAAGGTTAACTTTATTTGTCTAGAAATAGCGCCCGTCGAAAATTACATTATTTTTTAAGATAAAGCAGACATAACCAAACTTTTAGAGGAAGATAGCAGCATCGTTTTAGTTCTTCTAAGTATTAAATTTAAAAAGATGTCATTATTTAAATAGCATCAAATTTGAAAATATCACCAAATATCCATTAGATATTTTACAATTAATTTTTGAAATTTGGATATTTTGAAAAAGTCACGTGATCTGAAACATAATGTGACGTCACAACACATACATCTTCATCGGCTCCAATTGGTCCCTTATAGTGTCAATTCTTTGTGTTTTGTTACAAGTGTTATGATAAATATATTGTCAAAGTTGTCAAACAAGTGTCAAATTTTTGAGTTTGGTTCGTGTTAGATAATACAAAATTCAATATAAAATGAGTAATTTACAGTATCGTATTGTGCCTTCTTGCAAAAATGCGCTAGGAACAAACCTACTATTGAATTTATACATATGCCAAAAGATGCGAAGAAAAGAAAATTGTGGCTGGAAGAAGTAGGTCGAAGAGCTGATGGTTGGGTTTTTACATTTTATTTTACCTTGAACACACCTTATTTCGGCAACAGTAAAACAGTCGTTTTCTGATATAAATTCAGCCATCATCCAGCTTTCGATTTTCGATAAACTGTCCGACTTAGCTTGAGTGTATTCGGTATTAGCCATTATTACTAATTTATAATGGAAAATGTCAGCGTCAAATGTCAAATTAGAAGTTTGTTATTAATATGTGACAAACTATCACCTACGTTTATTTATCTAAATAACAAAAATAAATGTAGGTAATGGAAAAACTGTGAATGTATGTGCTTCTACGACACGGGAGTGGGGGGTTGTTTTTCATGACTAATTTTGGCGCTAATATTCGTATTTAATTATTTACGAAAATAACAAATTATTAACAAAATAATTATTAATAAGAAAAATATTGCATAAGCTGTCATTTAAAATAATTTTTGAAAAATGTGAAACAGGCTCATTTGCGCAAGAGCAATTTTATTTGTATTTAGAGGTTGCAAGACTGTAAGTAATATTGTAACATGGCGACTTCGAAACATCATTTCGTTTACGTTTAGGGTGATTCCCGTTATGCTAAACATACGTTTATTATCACCGTTTTCTACCGACTGTCAATACCTCTCGGCGGGCTACTAAGCATTTATTTATATACAACTTGTGACAAATCGCAAAATTCCTACTGACAACCGGTATTTTACAGTTTCTGCCAACTGTAACTTATGAATTTCCGAATACAACATCGATGACGATACAAATAGCCCTTTGTCTATATATAACGTGTATGTCAATCGATATATAACCTTTAATCGAAAGTTCCAAATGATTCGAAGTCCTCTTTCCGGGGGTATGTAAACAGGCAGATGTTTACACACCCCTAATCACGTATATGCAGGACATATGTGGCCATTATGATGGGAGCGATTTTCATAGGAATATGGGTATTTACTAGTCGTGCCAGTTGACATCACTAACTGCTATGCTTGTTGACTGGAGTCCTCTTAGTCACCACATTGGACTCCACTAGTTTTCACTGTTATTTAGGATTTATTTTAATTAATACCAACACCATATAATTTAAGGTTAAATATATTGAAATATCTAATCATGTTGAAATACAATTACAAATATACTTTGGTTCCACATTTGTAAGTAACTAATAAGCGATTATGACAACGTACAATGTCACTTAGCGTACAATTTTGACATATTCGTACAGCGTTAAACTTTAGCTCACTTGCTAAATTCGTACGATCAGTTGTTTACGTGTTATCTGTACAAGCGAGTGCAACCTCACTTGGAGCCGCATATCTGCGTACTAAAGTATGAGACCTCGGAGAGAGAGTTCCTAAGCGATTAATGCTGACTTTACTAAAGCTCATCTCTTTACGTCTCGCCTAAGTTGAATTGCGTGTCTTTATATTTCGCCACATTTCTCAATGTTACAATATTTCTATTTAAAATGTTGTTTGTGTGACAATTTATTAAGGCATCGTTGAAATCTTTCTCACTTAAATTTTCCTTATGTGACAGATAAAATAGCGTGAAAGGTAGGTGAAAACATATTTTGATGTGTAGAATAACGTTCACGTAATCTGTAATTTTAACGTTCACGCTATGTATTTTGACGTTATGTGAAGACTCTTTAAATATAGTCCGGAATTTCATGAACACTCTTCAACAGCTGACCAAACACAGACTTGTCACTTTGTGGTGGGTGCATGGGCATGAATGAATTCTAGGCAATGAAAACGCAGATGAGCTCGTTATAAAGGGAGCCAAATTACAGTTTTACTGGCTCGAACCTTCTTGAAATCTCTTGAAATACCATATAAAGATAGCTTAATATATTTCACTGTTTGCGTGGTGGGATCCAGACAGTGTTTCAAAATGTATTAAGTTATTGTTCTTAATCTGAGATTACCACAATTTTCAATTTCAAAACTCGAAAGCTGTCACTATTTGAAATATACCATTTATGAGTAGATTTTAACCTTAGAGACACATGTCTACTAAAAATACTAAATCAGTCAAGCAGTTCTCAATTTCTCATTCAGGGACAAATTTCTCAATTCATAGAATTGCTTATTATGCGATGTATGCAACAAGATGTAATAATAAACAAATAAAAATATAAATAAAATATAAACTCACATAATCCTTAATCCTTTCCTCCATTTGTTTGTGTAGGATTTGATATCTGAAACAAACAGAAATAATCCATATTACCATAAGAAAATATTTTATAGACATAAGATAAAATGTAGTGAGGTATCGCTATTTGTTTTACAAATTCATGTCATATTTATTAATATTGTAACGTGAGAGGGTATGGTACTTGGTTCGCAAGCCTCCAGCCATGCGTGTGAGCCGACGCCTATGATAAAAATTCTACAGCCGTATTCATAGCAATAGTTATACCCGGTATACGAGTAACTTTAAACTTGTTTTTTATACCAAGTTTAGCAAAGAATCGTATTCATAACACTTTTATGTTTAGGTTTAGCTTATACCAATAGGTAATAAATTTAAACCTATACCTTGTTCCATTTAAGCCATTCAATATTGCAGAGCGTAGGGAACAGTTTTGACCTCTCTAATTGGCTGAAATTGGAGACAAGAGACAAGTTTACCCAATGTGATTTCGGCTACTTCAAGTTTGCGCTGTTGCCAGCTCCATCTACTGAATGGCTTAAATGGAACAGTGTATAGAGGTTCTGAGTATATCGTTAAACTAGTTGGTTTAAGACCTGTGAAGCAAACAGATCTAACCTAATTTCAGTTTAAGATGTATTGTGGATAATTATTATTTAATAAGGGTAAGTAAAATTTATTTTAATAAATTCAATCTATTTTTTATAATTTTCAGATTCTTCAGAATGTGAAAATGATGTTTATGACATGGATGAATTCGTAGATGAAGTCAATAATATAAATAAACGCGGAAAAATATATAAATAACAAAAAATGCCAGAATAAGCTGGACTTTTATTTGAATTTTAATCTATTATGTGCCTTTCGTGTATTTTAATTAATTCAAATAACGAACAAAAAAATACAATGTTGGCAAATGTTTTGTCTGGAATAGTTAACTATGCTCTGTTCCATTTAAGTCATTCAATAAATGGCACTGGCAACAGCGGAAATCTGAAGTAGCCGAAATTACATTGGGTAAACTTGTCTATCTCCTATTTCAGCCAATAAGAGAGGTCAAACTATTCCCTATGCTCTGCAATAATGAATGGCTTAAATGGAACAAGGTATAATAAGTTTAAAATGTGCAATGTTACTATGAATACCGAAGTGTTAAACCAGTTTTAAATTTAATACTTGTGGAGTTGTGGAATAGTTACACCGGGAATAAGGGTGGAATAGCAAAGTTGCTAAGAATACGGCTGCTAGAGTTTAATAGTGAGGGAATAGGCGGGGTCTAGGTAGGTGATCGATAACATAGTGCAGCGCGCGATAGGCGGGCGACGTGAGGCGGGTAATTGTGTGAGCAAGGGGGAGATAAGAGTAATTACACACTCATTGTTATATAGTTCGAGACGTTACAGGCTGTTCGAGCAAAATATTAGAACAATTATACAAGCGACGTACTTGTGTGCAGAGAGACAGTCATAATCAGTAAGTCAAGAATTACACAGTGACAGAGTGACAGTTTCATAAATAGAAGTAAGGAGTCAGTGAGTTGAGTGGAACAGAGCACAGCAGTATCGTGGTGAGCGAATGCAGTTTAGTGTCGAATGGAGTACTCGGGAAGTTACTGGTATACTGGGATAGCTGTGGAAGTGAACACTCGGTAGTTTTAAGGAATATTGAGCTGGGTATACGGGGACAGTAACGGCGAGTAGAAGTGGATACCTACTCGGCAGTGGTGTTGAAGACTTGTGACATACGAACGGACAGTCGGTGCATGATACTGAGGCTGTGGAAGAGAGTTAGTCCAAATAGTTGGATAGTTTGTTACATAAATAGACAGACAATGAGGTGAAAGGTGTGAATTCTGTCCGGGCAGTTGAATATACAGACGCTGTTGAGTCAGTGGAGTATATAGACGTTGTGGAGCTCGGTAGGTCGGACAGTTGAACGTAATATAAATAAATAGTGACATAAATAGTTGAAATAAATAATCAATAATATCGTAAATAAATAGTCGTGTGAATTGTTTAAATAAATAAATAGAGTTAGTGTTTAACTAGTCTTAAATTAGTTTTTAATATTTGTTTAATATTAGTAATCGTCATTAATATTATCTTTTTAAATATTTATTTAGCGTTTTAATACACATCTATTTTAATTAATAGTAATTCTTTTATTTTTACACTTCGCCCAAATAAATAGATCCGTTACAATATATTCCATTCAGTCCACAAAAATTCTGTCTGACATAAACTTTCTCACATACATACCAACAATTTTTCAAGTGATATTAATTAAATTGCGATCACATGATCATATAAACACTAACAAACAGTGCCGCATTCCAAGAACTTTGCAAAAACTTGATCATAACTAATGGTCGCGGTTTTTCACATTACTGAATTAAATAATTAAGCAAGAAGGTTACGAGACAAGAAGTGAAATATATCTCAAACTTAACAAAGTATTTTATGAGTAGATTAACTAATACTTGTAAATATCAGTTACAAATATTTCCGTTCTCTCAGAAAAGAGTATAAAAAATCAAATCAAATTTTACACGTTGGGTTATTATATAATATTTAATAATGATGAATCTAGACTCTATACCAACACGAGAATTTTCGTGGTTAGCAATCGGCCAATATATTTTCCATTACGTAAAGGAGGAATTTCCGGAGATGACAAAACATATTAGGTCTAGTGACTTTTAAAGATAACAATACAAATTATTAGTTACATCGTAGAAATGGGCTTTAGCATCCAGGAGAAATTTATTTATTGGAAGGCTCTGGGTTTGAATTCCAGCGAAGTCCATGAATTTTTCACAATTCTTTCTTCGTTAAATAAATTTCTCCAGAATCCTAAAGCCTGTTTTTACGATCTAACTAATTAGGTTGGATCCTAAATATTTATTCTAAATACACATTACTGTAAAAATATTTAATAAATAATCCTAAGATCGAGTCAAGTAAAGACAGGTATGTAAGTATGCGAATCCTGCAGCGATCCAATAATAAACGCAGAAGAAGAAGGAAAAAGATCGGCAAATGTCTTATAAAAGAACTAGAAAAAGTTAGAAAAACGAACTTACAACTTTCTCAATTGAATTTATTATAATTTTTATAGTCGTAACTTCTTAGGGTGGGTGAACCGCTAATGAATTTAGACCTGGCGATTACGACTTACCAACTCCAGCGCCCAGGTTGCCGCTGAGAGATGGCAAGCCAGTGCGCGCTCAACTCTCCTCTTTAGCTGCCGACGAAGTGTCACGCACACTCCTCTAGTTTTTAATATTTTATACGTTGTTCGTAAATAAATGATTAAATATAACTATTTACAAAAAATTATTTATTTAATTCAAATCTTTTACCAAATCATTAAATTTATTTTGCTAATATATAACCGAACAAAATTACTTTAACTTAAAATAATCGGGACAAAGTTATCACTTCTGTCGGAAGTCCCGAGATGCACGCTTTTTTAATTTTATATTACCTGTAAGTTTACATTACCAAACATGTAAATTAAATGCAGTCTGTCAGTTATTGAGTAATAAATCTAATATTTAAATACTCATGTATAATGAGAATTATGTAAATATGTGTAAAATATATTTATTTACGATATACGAGTAGTATAAACATTTAATTACTACATTCCATAAAATATATTATAAATGTCACTGTATGTATTATGATATAAAAATAAAAATATTCCAATTAAATAATTTTGTTTTTAGTATGTACTTCATATTTATAAAATTCTCGTAACTCTGAATGTTTGTTTTAATTCATAAGCACAAACAACATAAATAAAAAGTAAAGTAAAAGAGAAAAAGTCCATTTTAAACATGTATATAACAAAGTTAAAAGTCAAATAATTTTATTTACCTTATGGAATACAATATGTTTTTCTGCTAAAAGTATTTTTTTGTTGTTGTCTCTTTCATAATTATTTTTTCTGCTACAGTAAACAAATAAACAGGGTGAACACGAGATTCTGTGACGTAGGCGTTTCACAATGAAAAACAATTTTTTTTCAAATATTATCTAGAGAATATCATTTAGATTATTTTTTGGCATTTCTTACAACGAATGAAATGTTCTATTTTGTGTCACGTATCTGCGTCTTAACCAATCCTATCATTATTATACTGAGAATAAAGCTCTAGAGATTATTCCCGGGAATAATGTCTGTAGCTTTTGTTTTTGTTGACATATGTCAGATAGTAATCAACACATAAGTGAAATGAGCGAAAAAGACCGATTTTGTGCCGTTTCTGATCATGAAATAAACCAAAAAATTATAGAAACCACTTCTAAAATACCATAATTAGTAATTATATTTTCTGATTATATTATTTTACCTTGTCAAAGTTGTCTTCTAGTTGTCAAAACAGACTTGCCAACGGGGCTATGTACATTAATGAAGCTAGTTAATTATGACAGTAGATAGCGTTACAATAGCATGACAGCCTGATTCCGTTGTTTGAAACTTGTGGATCAAAAAATAATATAGTTAAATATAATTCGAGAGCTCGATAAATTAGAAAATAATTTTCCAGGTTTTTTCAAACTTGTTACCATTTGGCAATAGCCACTTAAGCCCGATGGGCTTTCGTGACTGTTGCCTGGCAACAAGTTTTCGAAAGATCTGTCAAATTATTATCAATTTATTCTCACTCTCTTGTTATATTATAACTGAGAATGTTATTTAGAGAATATAATTCATAAGTCACGTGACATGTTTTCCGCCAATCAACATTCAGAATTTCCCTGGTTACATATCTAACACAGCGATGATAAAAAACAAAGAAATTATCACCTTTTTTATATTCGTTACTAAGGGATTTGTTTTCTTTACTTGACATTGACAGTTAATTTTGATAATCGTTGGGTTGATATTGATAACAACAACGATGAAAATAATAAGGCAATTGTCAAATTAACCATGTTGTAATACAATATATGAAAAGTAAGGTTAGCAGCACACACAATGTGTCACAAATATTCATTATATTCTCTCATTAAATATAAGCTATGATTAATAATCGAAGATATTGCTCGTGAAACCGAAGCAGCACATTTCACGTCCTTCGGACTCGAAAAATCAGCACTCGAGAATATCATCGATGATAATCACTAGTTATATTACATATGAGAACAAAATAATTGTGAATTTTTGGGTTACAAAATTATTAAATTTACGTTTTTGGTACTGTACCAACTTAATTTAAAGACAAGGTAAAAATGGATTACTGAAAAAAAAGAAGTGTATTTAAATTATAAAATTTAATACAAGAAATTTATATTTAAATAAAAGTTATTTGAAAATTAAAATGTCCATTTTCTTCTTTTGTATAATTTTATAACGCTTCTATGTTCACTTCACTTATTTTGTCGCAACTAAATCCCTGTAGACACTGGCGTAACTAACGGGCCCGCAGAGTTTTTTGTTGCAACATACAAATTTATTTAGTCCTTTATTTTTTTAAATGTCAATTTCCATAAATAATATTGGCTAAGGGGCCCCTTATCCGCTATGTAAAATCAAGCTCTTTATTTTCCATCACATTTCGGCCGGTAGAATTTCGATTTCTTGGTAAATATCTTCCTGCAACTGATCCAGAGTTTTCCTTTAAAATAAGTCCATAAAAAGAAGTTTGAGGCTGTCAAATCAAGACATCTGGTGGCAATGTGTATTACCAAAAATTAGGATTAAATAACAATAAGAGAATGATTTTCGCAATATTGCTACTATTTAGACTGTATAATACTGATCCATCTTGCTAATACCATATCCCTGTAACTTTCACCAGTGGACTATGGCCCCAATTACATTTTCAAAATATATACGGACCAATCATATTTTCATAGTAAATGCCACAACATACAATGACTTTGGCGGGATGTAAAAGTGTCTAATCTTGGATTTTCAGGCCTCCAATATTGGTTATTTTGCATCTTAACATATCAACTCAGATGAAAGTGAGCCTAGTTTTCCACAAGTTCTTGTGGTATGTAGTTCTTCATGATAAACCCAATAATTAAAAACAGGCCCCAAAAACTTTTTGCGGGAGGGCACCCGAACTCTTAGTTACGCCACTGCCTGTAGAAATTACAACTTAAGCTTATTTGTACTAAACTTGGTCAGTAAATCAATAAATGCCGTACCAACTTGGCACCAAAAAATTGTTAATGTCACTTGTTATTTTCATAGCTAGGTCGATAATATAAAAATTTCTCCTCGTACTAAGAAAGGGGATGTTACCTAATATTAAATGGCAGAATACTTGAATAACATATTTGGTCCTTGTAACTTTAAAATCTATATTATTATAAACTAGTTAAAAGAAATTTGTAGAAATTTCTCACCATTTGCGTAGGTATTTGCCTAGATTTTATAAATGTTTGTTGAAAATGTAAACCGGCTAAAATATTATAGGCTTGGAGCTGTATAATAAAAAACCTGTTATTTCCAAAGTATTTTAATTATACCATTTTATTTCTTTTTATTAATATTCATTATTAATCTTTTCTTTATTAATTTCTCTTAATTCGATTGAGCTGGAACGGTATATTCAACATTGAGCGACAAAAAAATAAATCCCAACCACTTTCCTCCGTAAAAACTGCGTATTATATTCGAAGTTAATTCAATAGAGTTAATTTTAAACATTTCTCTTTTCCGTCAGAGGTACAATTTCAATTCCATTATCTTTTATAGGCGGGACAACGGAAATTTGTTTATCGAAATTGAAAATAAATTACGTTCGAATAAGCGACACTGATGAAATTATCCACGCTCTTTTACTAATAAAAAATTTATCGATAAATTATTTCAATTAACGGACATAATAATTCAATATGGGTGTTTAAGCATATCAATTATTTAACCGCGTTTTACAACGAATTATGAATTCATCCCTGAAGGACAGAGTGTAGTAATTACGTTTGATTTTTATACAAATTACAAAAATTGTGTATATTTCCCCGTAAAAGTTTCCGGTCACTTTTCGGCCAAAAAAGTAAATACAATAAAAACAAGGCATTATAAATAATTATAAAATTGATAAAAATTTTAATCTTTTAATAGAAATATACAACTAAATATTAAATGTTTACAAAATCTGAAACTATACTTTTTATCTAACAATTTACCTTCAGCTTTTTTCATTTAAACAGAAATATTTTTACCTTCCGTCACCTTTAGGTAAGGAAGGTATTGTCTTTGGTCAAAAAATTCGGTGGTGAGGTTTCGATGAATAAGCACGTTTTAGGGTCCCTAGAATACGATTTTACTATTTTTACGATGATGTCTGTATGTATATATATATATATATATATATATATATATATATATATATATATGTGTGTGTGTGTGGGCGCGTGCGTGCGTGCGAGCGTGCGTGCGTGCGTGTGTGTTTGTGTGTAACAAAATTCTAATACTACAATTCCAAAAATTCTTTCGTATTCCTCTTCGTTGCATCCATATGAAGAGCTGATTAGATTTTGGTTATAATTGGTCAACCGGAAGTACCCTCATTTCAAGATTTTAACAGTTTTTCTTGCAAAAACAATGTAAAACATCATTTTCTAAAATTTATGATATTATAAATATTAAAGAACATTGTAGTCTCTATACGATTTCACTGCATTTTATACTTCATATTAAATGGATATAGAGTTATAAAATTCTAAAGAAATTAAATTTCACAAATTAGCCAGCTATCGAGCCAGCTATGCTAGAAACAGCTACTATATTAAGAAAATTCCGATTGAAAGATGTCAGTGTCAATTGACATATTCGTAGTATATTTGTGTTATAATTTTACTCGAAATATAGGATCTTTTTGCTCGAAACTTTCTGTATGGAATTTGTATAAAATACATGCAACTGTCGAAAGTTAATGTACGTGCAAAAAATTTAGAATCTTTTACAAGGAACTTTCTGTATGGATTTTATAGAAAATAAATAGGCATTTACGAAAATTCTACCGGTAGATACCGCATCTACTGACTGTGTTCGAAAACACGAGTGGTAAAAAGTTACTGTGTTCGAAAATTGTACAATATCTACCAGATCCATCTATCGGATTCATGAAGAATCTAATCTCAAAAAAGGTAGTGATGCAAAGCGAAGCGCGCACGTAAAAAGTTTGTTAACTATATCAAATTTCTAACCTGTTTCAATTTTTTTTATAGATCATGGATCTACCCTGCATGTTTACCACTTGCGTTCTTAAAATATCGATTCCGGTAGCTATAACCTGATAAACAGCTGTTTACTGGTAACAGTTCACCGGTAGAATTTTCGTAAATGCCTCATAACTGACGGAAGGTAATGTGCTGGCCACATCAGATTTTTTAGGCTTTATCCCAGTATCAAAAATATTTGCGATTACATAAAAATCTACCTACGTATGATCTGTACCGATACAAAAAGTTCTTTCGTACGAAATTGCGTCCATAACTGCGTCATTTTCTCTAAACTTTCCGCCTGCTATTGACTCCCTAGATACTCTTTGTTTTGATGAAATTGACATGGTGAAGTAAACGGAGTGTGCGTAAATAAAATACCTGCACGCCTTCGGACTCGGTCGCGTCCTCGAAGGGAAATTTATTCATGAAATGTGCAAATACTTCAAGTTTCAAGATTAATTTGCAAATTTGTTTGACACTAAGTCCGCAAATTAAATTTCCCGTGAAAATTAAACTGATGCGGACAGACAAAATCAGGATTTGAATTTTCTTTTATTTTATTCAGAATTAGGTCACTTTCAAGTACAAACAATAAGGATAATGAAAAAATATTAAGCGACTGGTAGAAATGATGAGAAATGCAATGTACAGGAATGCAGCCAATATAGATGGAATTTTTCATTTTTTGACGAACATCGAGGTTTCGTAGATTACTGCTACTTCTTCAGGATGGCTACAAGAGTCAAAGAGATTACACGTGATTTTAAGATATTTAGTAAGATTAAAGATAGTCAAATTAATTTAGAACAGATTTAACTTTGATAATATTCGAGTTTTTCATAAAGAAAAGGAGCTGTCAAAAAGACTTACGTTAACAATATGATACATTAATTCAGACAAGAAAGCTGTAAACTTAAAAACGGATATCGAGAGGATCTAAGTAATATCTACTGTCACTGCATTTGGACCTTTCCTGGTATAGTTGGAGTTGGAGGAAGCGATCTATGGAACTCAATATAGAATCTACCAATACGGCTGTTGCAAGAATTTTTATATGCCTTCTAAATATTAAATTTAAAAGGATATCATTATTTAAATAGCCCCAAATTTGAAAATATCACCAAATATCCATTAGATATTTTACAGTGGACCTTTTCAATTTAACGCCTATCTCTTTCTATCGCTGGAAATAGTAAGAAAATGGCGCGAACAACTGCCAGTTGCGCTGTCAAACGAAACGTCAAAAATATTACAGTCATAAAAATACCTGTATTCTCAGTGAAAATTTACATCGTTAGACATTTTAACTTCAATAAAAGCTTTTGCAACTTATTTCGATAAGATTTTTTAAAGTTATCTGAGATATTCTCACATTTTACGTCTAAATTTTTTAGAAACAAACGCCATAGATCTCAGTTGTTCTTAATATACGCAGATCTCCATTGCGCATATCTTCTATCTCTTTAAATTGAAAAGGTCTATTAATTTTTGAAATTTGGATATTTTGAAAAAGTCACGTGATCTGAAACAGAACGTGACGTCACAACATATACATCTTCATCGGCTGCAATTGGTCCATTTATAGTGTCAATTATTTGTGTTTTGTTACAAGTGTTATGATAAGTATATTGTCAAAGTTGTCAAACAAGTGTTAAATTGTTTAGTTTGGTTCGTGTTAGATAATAAAAAATCCAATATAACATACGTAATTTACAGTATCGTATTGTGCTTTCTTGCAAAATTGCTGCTAGGAGCAAACCTACTATTGAATTTATAAATATGCCAAAAGATGCAAAGAAAAGAAAATGGTGGCTAGAAGTAGTAGGTCGAAGAGCTGATAATTTGATTTTTACATTTAATTTTACCTTAACTCTTTAACACCCCTTATTTTGGCAGCAATAAAACAATCGTTTTCTGCTATAAATTCAGCCACCATCCACGTATCGACTAAAATGGATTTTTATTTTACTACCACGAATATATGAATTTATAATATAAAATAATATATCACAAACCACCATGTATCATTAAACAATGCCCCAATCTGTTGTAAAATTCTTGTCTGAAATTTGCTAATTGTTTATGTGATATTTTGTTTAAATATTTATTCCATGGCATCAATGATTTTTGTAAAAATGTTATTAATGTTTTCCATTATTTTTACGGTTCCGGAAATTGAGGCAGTATTTTTTTCTGTAGCAAAAGCTTAAATACAATTTTACTCTAAAATAATTAGGGGAGAAAATAACTGCACATTAAGATTTTACCATTGAAACCCCTATGCTGCGTCTTCCATGTCACCATCCTGTATATATAGTTTTGTAATGACGTCATGTCCGGCACTATTTTTTGTTACACATGCGTCGTGCATTTTAAGTTTTAACAAACTTGGACCGGACTTTTGTAACATGTACAAAAGTCCGGTGCAAGTTTGTTAAATGTCATTGCGTCAACTAGAGAGGTTATGTACAATCGCAACTGTTTATTTGTATATTGTAACGTTTTTATATTTATTTGGGTGAAGTAAATATTAGACAATTATTACTAATTAAAATTAAGTATTTATTAAACTATAAAGAAAGTAACTATTAATTATATTAAACGATTATTAAAAATTAATTAAGATTAAAACTATAATTTACTATATAACACTAACACTAACACTATTTATTTAACCAATTAACACTACTATTTATTTCCACGATATTACAAATTATTTATTTCACTACGCGTTCCAATCTTAGACTGCCGGTCTGTTGCAGACTCTTGTAGACTGTTTACGCGATATTTATATCACTATCTTTATATCACTATATACTTATATCATGTTCAACTGTCCGCTTACCGACCTTCACAGCGTCTATATACTCAACTGACTCAACAGCGTCTGTATATTCAACTGCTCGGACAGAAGTCACACCTTTCACCTCACTGTCTGTTTATTTATGTAACTCTCTCTCTCTTCCACAGCCTCAATATCACCAACTATCTGTATGCCACAATTCTTCAACACCAATGCCGAGTATCCACTCTAACTCGCTGTTACTGTCCTTGTATACCTAGCTTCACAATACTCGTCCACACTGCCGAGTATTCACTTTCACAGCTATCCCAATATACCAGTAACTTCCAGACTCGCCGTTACTGTCATCGTACACTATAGCTTCCTAATACTCGTCAACACTACCGAGTATTCACATCCACGGCTATCCCAATATACCAGTAAGTAGCTTCCACTTGCCGTTACTGTCCCCATATACCTACTCGACACCAACTGCATACGCTCACCACGATACTGCTGTGTTTCTCAAACTCACTAACACTCTATATGAACATCTCTATGTCTCTCCATGTAACTAACTAACTGCCTCTCGAGCATAGCTACGTCCCTTATATACAGCTGCCATTATTTTCTAGAACAATCTAGAATATTCGAACACATAATAAACAAAGAACACAAAAGGTTCAGGCGACCGGAAGTAATTAAACACGTCGCGACCAGTCTGTTTACATCGGCCGGCTACTAGCGCGAATACGTCACCGCTATAAATAGACACTCGCCTACAGTGGCGGCGACAGCGGGCGTCCCATGTTACAATATATTTCCAAACGTACGTTTTCCAATAATTCTTCTGTTCGTCAAAAAACTTACATTTTTTGCATTCATTGTACTTACACAGACACTTTGGACAACTCTAAATATAAGAATTTGGCAGATTGCATTGGCAAGAACTGAAGATCATAGTAAGTGCAAGAAAATGCGCATTCAGTAAGGTTCAGTTCACTCGAAAAGTATAAATGAAACAAGTAAAATTCAGCTAGTGCGCACTGATTATATATGAAATTAAAAACGAGTTATGCACTCACTGCATAAAAGTTCGTACTAAATATGCTCGAATAACTGGTAAACGCTATAATTATTAATTAAAAATAGACCAGTTAATGAAGTTTCTAAAACATGTTTCTTTCTTGGTTCAATCGAGTTGAAAGATTAGAATCATATTCCCTAGGAATGTAGGAATTGTTTGTGTTCTTCGAACATCACCCATCAACAATATTGCTTTAGCATCCCAAAAATTTATGCCGTAATTTTTCCCCTATGGCATTGACAAAAATTCCTACTTTGTTTCATAAATAATACAGAATAACTTTAGACCTTCTCCTGAATTTTTGATACTACATGAAACATTTCGCGAAGTGAAACTTTTCGATTTTTTAGCGAGAAGTGCTATATTATTTCGCGAAATAAGATATGAGAGTTTCGAGAAAGGTAGCTGAACATAAATATTGTAACAAAATAAGTTTCTTAGAATATCAAGGGCGGCAGGAGGATAATGTTTTGAAGTAACATAAATCTGTCAAATAAAATGGGGTTATGTTTCACGTTAAATAATAATGTAATTTCCGAGAATTGGGATTCATGTTACGTTTCGTATTTTAATATAAATGAATTTGTAAGTGTTCTCTGAAACCATGCATTTATGTATTTATTTATTTATTTGAAATTTGGCATCTTAACAGGAATAAATCCCAATAATAAAGAAGCTCTAGCATTATATACAAAAGAATTACAGCAAAAATTCAATTATAAGAAATAAACAATAACAGTAACGTGATTTTTGTAGAAAATAAATAGTATAGTGATAGTAAATACATATACAGGGTGTAAATGAAATAAGGGCATTAAATTTAACCAGTAATATAACTCGGCGAGAGCAATAATATTTCTTAATAACTTTTTCTCGAAATCGCATATTTTTTTAGCATTTTTACCACCCCGTAAATTGACGAGTCGTTCCAAATATTTTTGTGATAATTGAATGCAGTAGCAATAGCTATGAAAAATTTTGTTTTAGCAATTGACAGTCCTGTCAATTGTTGCAATTAAATTTTGATATTAGTAATAAACTTGTTTATAAGGTAAAATTCTGTCAAAATGCGAGTACACAGACATCGTAATTACTTACCTATGGTTTATTTATTTATTTTTTTACTCGTATCTGTACTACATTTTACTTGACATCACGGTTGACATAAAGACAGTGTCATGGAGTTGCCAACGCATTTACACGGAGCGTTTCCAAATCATCACCAAATCATTCTGTTCTTAATATTCGCACATTTGTTAATCTTGTACATCTTTATCACATCACAATACGGAGTGTCACATATGACAATTTTAAAAAAAAGCAACAGTTATATCCATAACATGTGCAAAAAGTTCAATGTTTTCAGCACATAACAGACTTCAATTTTGGAAATGGCTCATAATGTTCATTAATGCGACTGAATTTACATGGGAAGGTGTATTTATTATGCACAATACACATCTCGACAGACGAAAATCCTGTAAAAATTTTCATTAAAAAATGTTTGGGGAACAATAAATGGACGACTAATTATTGGTACTCATGTACCTCTTTTAAATGGACAAAAGTTTGTACTTACATTTTTTGAATAACGTATTTAAACTTTTATGATTTGCCGACGATAAATAATCATCTCATAACCTAATAACTATGCTTTTGCTCTTCCTCTCGTTACCTCGCCCCTCCTTGTCTTCCACTATTCACAGGTGATTAAAAGCCTGGTTTAATACACAACTTTATAATTTTGTTATCCAAAATTATATTTCTTTATTTTAAAAATTGTACTATTACGAATTAATAAATAATAAATGTTATTTCCGTTGATTCGTTTATTAATTACTGTGACTGCAAGTGTAACCGATAACCGACAATTTTTGAGCTGTTTGTATCCCACTTGATTACGGCAGCAGCCATTTGTTCTCCATGAGCGGGTAACGAAATATGCAGTAAATCTTTAAAGAATTTTAACTCAAAATGTAAGACTTAGAAAAAAAAGTTATTAAGAAATATTGTTGCTCTCGTCGAGTTACATTACTGGTTAAATTTAATGCACTTATTTCATTTACACTCTGTATAAATACAAACATTTTAAGTTAAGAAAATCTAAGAAGGCGCTTAAACTGCGGTAAACTAGTACAGAACAGATCTGGTATATTGTTGCCGTTGTACAAGTGTGACAATCTTATAACAGGAGAATTTAGGATAGAGTTTGTGCGATAATGACAGTAAGTAAAAAAGCTATTTGTTCTAGTACCGTAATTAGGTGCTCTAAGGCAAAAAGACGATAGTAAAATTGGTGAATCGACGGTGTCATTAAAAAATTTGTGTAAAAATGTGAGGTCACTTAATTTTCTTCTGTTTTCAAATGATAGTAGTTTAGGCCTGTATGTTGGAAACTTCCGACTAAAAGTTTTTAAAAATTTTCGTTGAATAGATTCTATGCGATTTATGTAAACAGCATAGCTTGGGTTCCAACATACAGATGCAAACTCCAATTGACTCCTAACGAGAGAATTCTATAATCAATTGCATCAATTAGAATAATAATATAGAAAAATATCTGGTGTGGCCAACACAATAGTCACAATACCTCTCGCCATTTACAGCCCGAGTCACAAAAAACATTAGAGCGTATTTTACTCTAAATTTGCCAGTTTATTTCTTAAAATATGGTTAAATCTAATCCAAGTAACTACCTTTTTCGATAATAAAATGAAGATTAAATTTTAAATATCGGAACAGAATAGAATTGACTAATCCATAAATAAAGATTAGCTTAAACTTTTTTGTGAATCCTTAATTATTATTAATCTAAATATATACCTACATATTTACTTATGCTGGAAACTGTATTGAATTCCATTCCTATTTTTCTATTTACTTTTTTCTTTTTAAAACGT
This sequence comes from Harpalus rubripes, assembly GCA_963082715.1. NCBI lineage: Eukaryota > Metazoa > Arthropoda > Insecta > Coleoptera > Carabidae > Harpalus > Harpalus rubripes. The sequence goes on along the minus strand of OY720461.1, from coordinate 30,254,321 downwards.
TATCATTATTCACTTGAAATGATAAGTTCTTTACAGTTGACATTTATCTGTCAGTTACATACATACATTTGAATAACTGCACAACCAAAGAGTTTTGTTTGTTTAAAGCGTGCGCTCCGGGATTTAAGTTATAGATAATTTTATAAATTTATCCATAAATAGTGTATTCCGTAACTCAACCACGACCGTGGTTATGGTTCAATTGGTCTGGTTATGGTCACTGAAAAGTGGTTGTGATTCGGAACATCTTGGTTAATTTGTGTCGGTAAAGCAGGGAACCACCACGTCATTACAAATAAGTGACAACATAACTTTTGTCTATCCTTATACTAACGTAAATATTATACATATCAGTATATAGTATATAGTAATTATGTGCTTATACAATATTATTTATTATATTATAAGAAATAAGAATATGAACACAACAACTACAAAAAATTTGTGGTCGTCGTGGTCACGAAAAAGTAACCAAAACTTTCAGGAACCACATTCCGAAATTGAACCGCGATCCTGAAATTATGTTTTGGTTACATTACGGAACGCATAACCAGAACCTTGGTCACCGCGGTTAAGTTACGGAATATACTAAAAATATGTAGAAAATCTGATGTGGCCAGCACATTACCTTAGAATAAGGCAGAAATACAAGGTTTCAAAATGCGAGACAGGTATGAAATAAAATGTTGCACGTCATACATTCGTTAAATGATTTTTACGGTATTCATTTCGAAATTCCTGAAACATCTTATTCGTACCGTAAAAACTCATTTACCTGACTCGTAAATTACTATTACGCTACAAAAAATGTTATAAAACATAAAAAATAATGACTACTAAAAAAGAAAAATATTAGAAAATGAAGGAAACATTTGAATCCTAATTTTTCCAATTACTACAAAAATGTTTAATTGCAATTTCTTACAAAGTACTGTTTTTCACTTGGTCACTTTTAGAATTATACCCACGATATACAGGGTGTAAATGAAATAAGTTTATTAAATTTAACCAGTAATGTAACTCGACGAGAGCAACAATATTTCTTAATAACTTTTTTTTCTAAGTCTTTTAGATTTTGAGTTAAAATTCTTTAAAGATTTGCTGCATATTTCGTTACCCGCCTATGGAGAACAAATGGCTGCTGCCGTATTCAAGTGGGATGCAAACAGCTCAAAAATTGTCGGTTATCGGTTACACTTGCAGTCACAGTAATTAATAAACGAATCAACGGAAATAACATTTATTATTAATTAATTCGTAATAGTACAATTTTTAAAATAAAGAAATTTAAATTTTGAATAACAAAATTATAAAGTTGTGTATTAAACCAGAAATTTAATCACCTGTGAATAGAGGAAGACAAGGAGGAACGAGGAAGAGCAAAAGCATAGTTATTAGGTTATGAGATGATTATTTATCGTCGGCAAATCATAATAGTTTAAATACGTTATTCAAAAAATGTAAGTACAAACTTTTGTCCATTTAAACGAGGTACATGAGTACCAATATTTAGTTTTAGTTAATATTGTTCCCAACCAAATATTTTTTAATGAAAATTTTTACAGCATTTTCGTCTGCCGAGATGTGTATTGTGCATAATAAATACACCTTCCCAAGTAAATTCAGTGTCATTAATGAACATTTTTGAGCCATTCCCAAAATTGAAGCCTGTTATGTGCTGAAAACATTGAACTTTTTGCACATGGTATGGATACAACTGTTCCTTTTTTTAAAATTGTCATATGTGACACTCCATATTGTGATGTACAAGATTAACAAATGTGCGAATATTAGGAACAGTATGATTTGGAAACGCTCCGTCTAAATGCGTTGGCAACTCTATAACAGTCTTCATATCAACCACAAATTAAAATGTAGTAAAGATACGAATAAATAAATAAACCATAGGTAAGTAATTACCTACAATGTCTGTGTACTCGCTATTTGTAAACCTAAGCATTTTGCCAGAATTTTACCTTATAAACAAGTTTATTACTAATGTCAAAATTTAATTGCAACAACTGACAGGACTGACAATTGCTAAAACAAAACAAAAGAGCTATTATTGCTACTGCATTCAATTATTAGAAAAATACTTGGAACGGCTCATCAATTTGCGGGGTTGTAAAAATGCTAAAAAACGTATTCGATTTAGAGAAAAAGTTATTAAGAAATATTGTTGCTCTCGACGAGTTATATTACTGGTTAAATTTAATGTACTTATTTCATTTACACCCTGTATATCAGAATTATGCATCTAAATCCAATATTCCTAAAACTATAAAATATAAATTTTTATTGTATTCGCTGAACAATAAATAATATCCTAAAACCCATGAATCACTTATTGGTCACACTCGATTTCCATCAGATATCATGCCAACTGGCCCTTGAATTAGCATCCAGGGTGCGATTGTGTGATGGGTCGTTTGCAGTTGATTGGCTCTCATTTACAAGAGATAAAATCAGAAATTGGTAAGTGATAGAAATGTGAAAAATGCGCAAGCGCCCACGTACGTAAACATCAACAAAAGCGTCGCGAAAACGTTCGACAATGACGCACCACGCATCCCTGGAAAAGGTCGAAATGCGACGGACTTTAAATGGTATAAGGAGGTGACGATGTGTAGACAAGGGATGTAAATACATGATGAAGACATGAAATCTTAACCCTACTTTAAGTTGGGTTTTTGTCTTTATAATTGCACAAACATTTTTTTTGTCGTTTCGCGTTTCTTGCACAAATATTCGCTTCTCGTATTGTATATATCCTTTCTTCGTCAGCGTTATCTCCATAATCCCATCCTGTAATCTTCTGTTGTCATTTCTCGTTCCCTCTTTTCTCTTATTTTGGCTGTATGTACCTCCTTCGCAGATCTTTTGTCGTCCATCCTTACGAAGAAATAAGCTATCTTTTTTTCCTTATTGAATTATTAGTTTCGTTTCTATTCCCTTATGTTTCTGTCTACTCCAAGATTCCTTTCCAAATTCTTTTAGCCTTCCCAGTCCCATCTACTCTCTTACTTTGATTTTCTAAATGTACCCACCAACTTAGATGTATAGTATTATACTCTATCCGTTTTAACTATAAACTAGATGACGTTTTGAGCGCGGCCGTTTTTACATGTATTAAATAAAGAATTCAAATTTTGGCGCCCTGGTTTTATTTTTTTTCTAATTGACTTTTTTTCAGTAATTTTGTCTTGTACGTTCTAATCTACTTTGTGTTTTATGTATGTACTTACTTATAATCTCCGTATATATGTCAGCGAAAGGGGCATGCATAAATGAAAACCACATTATTCAAATAAATTTTAAAGAAAACAACGTAAAATAAAAATATAATTCACTTTTGTAATATAAACTTATACTCTCTGAAATATATATATTACACCGTTAAATATGAACAAAATAATGTTTTAAACAAATTTATCTCTACATAAATACAGTTATATTTACTTAATATAAGTATTTACAAAAACTTACAATTTATTACTTCGAAATAAATTTTCATTTAAACTGATTAAATGTTTTTGTTACTGAAAATATAATTGAAAGTAAAGTATATTTTCCACCCCCTCCCTTTCTAGCCCATAGACTTGGATTAAGGCATCGGCAGAAATATTTAATATTTTTTTAGACTCACCGTTACTTGCTATGGTTATCTCATTATAAAAAAAAACATGTACAATTCGCCGTATTGCTTTCTTCAGTTCTTCATATAATTTGTTGAACAACGATGAACGTTTTCTTTGTTTCTGGGGTGATCCGAATGACCCTTTTTCCTCATGTTCTTTTATAGCTTTCCAAATACTACATCGTCCTATGCCCAGTTCTGATGCCACAATCTGGACACATTCTGATTTGGAATATGCATCTGTGGCACAATATGTGCAGTATAAATTATACACCATTTCTTTTGCCCGCTTCGGAGGGCCTTTCCTTTTGGATTGACACATTGACAGAACCTGGTGCAGGATTTTTATCCATAATATTAACGAAGAGAGCAATAACAAAACTGACTTAAAACTAAGAAAACGCGCACAACAAAAACTACGTAATATGAAATATAACGCCAAAATACTATGAAAATTATATAAACGAAAAGAACAAAAATATAATAAACAGAACTAAATAGAAATTAATAATACATAATAAATCGTGTACTATTGACTTTGTTGACTTTTATTTATGTAATGTCAAACGGCATAACATAAATCAAAATAATTGATACAGCCAAGCAAATTTAAATTTCGCGTCAATTATTTTATTGTGTAAACTCGGTTCACGTTTGAACCAATCAGAGAGCTAGAATCTTAGGTCCTATCTCACCCAACGCTCTATAGTAAAACGGAAAGAGTATAGTTTCATTATGTGTCTGTGTTCCTTACGAACTCAGTTTAAAATCTAAGCGCGAACTGCGACTTTATGTCGCACGTCAAATTGCCGTGCGATATTTTGCCGCGCGACAGAAAAACGCAAGAAGATTTGAACGATAATAAAAGAAATATTGTTGTTAAAATAAATGTAATTCCCTTTTTACCCTATTTTACCGTACTTAACGTTTTAAATATGGATCTAATAGAAAAAATTGTGTATTTGTATTGACGAAAAATCGTGAAAAGAAACACAGATTAAATTAAACGTTTTTGGATACTTGCTCTTACAAATGAAAGATTGAATAAATAAATAAATAAATAAAATGAGTGCTCGTGAGGTGACGCCTGGTAAACGCCCGCACGGTACAAATATGTCATCATCATTACCGATATCTGCGTACAAAGCAGATTGGCACACCCAGCAATGGGTAATATGCCGTGATGATATATATATATATATATATATATATATATATATATATATATATATATATATATATATATATATATATATATATATATATATATATATATATACATGTATATTTATAAAATAAATAAATATATCATCACGGCTTATTACCCATTGTTGGGTGTGCCAATCTGCTTTACACAGATATCGGTAAAGATGATATATTTGCGGCGCTTACCAGGCGTCACCTCACTGGCACTCATTGCTAACGTGGAGAGTGCACCACAGGAGTCAATTTTGTGCCATTTAAAATTGGAAATATTTGGCGTCGGTCGGGATCGTACCCGGTTCCCCAGATTCGCGACCTGACACTCAGGCACGCGGCCACATAAAGAGCAGTTTTGCAAAATATTTCATGAATTAAGGGATCATCATGAGAAGTTTTTTTTTATTAATACCGAATGAGCATAGAATCATTCGTTGGATATAACATACAAAGACACTCAACTAAGAAATTTAGATTTTAAGCTTTTGTTGTATAAAGGCGGTCTTTTTACTTCCTTGTACGAAGTAAAGGAAGTATTGTAATAGCGAAAAATTTCGGTTTGAGATTTTAACAGAAATATCCATTTTGACCATCCCTGAATCCAGTCTGACTAATTTCGTCGTGACGTCTGTACGTACGTACGTGCGTATGTATCTCGCATCACTCAAAAACGGTAAGCCGTAGAAAGTTGAAATTTTGTATTTAGGACTTCTATAGCATCTAGTTGTGCACCTCCCTTTTTGGTCATTACATAATTTCCAGAAATGGTACTTTATTTGAAGCCTATAATATATTTTAATGAAAAACTATATTAAAATATAATCCAAAACGTTTCAAATTTGGTATATAAGACTTTTATATCAATTTGAATAACATAGCAGATTTTGGTTAAAGCAGGCTAACCGGAAGTGATATTTTACCTGAAGTTGTTAACAGTTTTTCTTGAATAAAATGGTTTCATTTTGATTTTAGAAATAAATGCTTCAAATAAGAGTTTTAGAGAATTATTCTGCGTCTAGTACATCAAGTATTATTAAATTAGCCCTTTGTATAAGCGAGATATGTAAATTTAAAACTTATATACTTTTTGGTTTTTGTAATGAAGCTTGCTATGGATTAGGACAAAAAATAACAAAAAAAAAAATAAAATAAAAAATAGATGTTAATGTCAAATTATGTCAAACACGTGCAATTTTATAATTGGGTCTATACTTCATCTTCATATTGGTCTTGCGTACAAGGAAGTCGTGTGGTGTCCACATCAGATTTTTTCTATTTCTAATATTAATGTTTCTATATTAATATCAGGCTCTTGCTCCAAATCATTTGCAAGAGTCGCAGGTGACACAGGAGAAGACATCTTCGTTGATAAAAATGGCACACCTAACAAATTAGTATGCTTTTAAATAAATATGTACATCCCAATGGTGCTGTTACGTTGCGGTGAATTGTCGTAGTGCGCGTTGTGTCGTATAACCCTATTTGTCACAAAGCTATTGTTCGCACTAAAATTGTGACATGTTGCGTTTATTTTGCTGCAGCTGCACTTACGCCGCAAATGGGCGCATTTTAATAAAAACCCTTACTTTACGAAAATGCGGTGCGGCAAAATGCCGCGCGGTGATTATGCCGCACCGCAAAAAGTCGTAGTGTGCGCCTAGTCTCCTCAGCTGTTTTTCCTCAGTGAACTCTAGTAGTAGTTCCGTACCTAGTTTTTACTTATGTCTGTTTATTATTTTATCTAGCTGATACCGAACATACATGTTAAATAATTAGAATTTTGTAGCGCCACTGTTATTGGGAACTGTGGTGCTACCACGCCACATTGACAATGATATGTCCCCCTTACTGCACTTTACCCCTTCTCATGGTCACTTGTCAATTTAAATATTTTGGAACTACACGATATTGCTATTGCTTTATTATTATTATTTTTTAAACCTCTCAACAGGATTAAATCCCAATTACAGAGAGGTTTACATATACAAACATCCATGCCTTAGTGGGATTCGATCCCAGAACTCCTAGCGTACGCATGACTACGAGCCGTTGCTCTAACCATTGAGCCACCGGAGCCGACATTTTGATATGTGGAAATTATTGACTTGATAGAAAGCGACAATATAAAATTGTTGCTTTAACCATATCCTGATATATATTTGTGACAAAAAATAAGAAATCAACCTTCGAAAACAGTTTACAAAATATTTTTCTTCGTAGCGTTCAGCGTTTTCTGCACTATGCTGCATGCTGTGTGAGAACCGGCTTGACTAATCAAAACATAACCTTAAAAGTAAGTATTCAAAGTCATTTTGTAAATGTATTATTACTAGGTAAAAATGTACGTTATATATTGAAAACTGTATTAATAATGAATAATTTTCTTTAGATGAATAAACGAATGCGTGTTCAACCTAAACACTATAGTTTATTACTTGATTATCTACAACTTCATCCGAAAGTTGAAATTGATTGTGAACTCATAGATATATTGTAACTTTGTCCAATTAATTTTTGATAAATATCAGTAGGATAAAAACTTAACGCGGCAAATATGTTTAATTCAGGTGTAATAGATATTGGATGGTTTGAATTTGACATATATGGCAAAAGCTGATGAATAAAATTATGTATAAGTTTCTTTCTAAGGCGAAATAAACTAATAAAAAGGATATCATCTAAAGTAAATTGATTACTTTGAATTCTCATTATTCTGCGAATTAAATTGAAGTCTCGTAATAGTGTCTACACTATGTTTTTGAAATGTACGTAGATTTATCAATCCAAGCCGAAGATTTCCGAATCATTTATCAATTATTTATTATCAATACGGTTTAGTACAAAATAGCAATGGACTTGACTATGATTTAATATATCAAGTCAATATCAATTACAATATGGCATGGTTCCACCACTGGTCCTGTTGACTGGCTAAACCACAAATAAATAAATAATTAAATAAATCATCACTACCGATATCTATACAAAGCATATTGGCACAGCCAGCAATGAGTAATGTGATTCCTATATTTCTATTACCTCGAGAGGTAGATATTGCGATTCTGTTCACGATTTCAACTAAGAGCAACATTAAATAAATTTATAAAATACTTTTCCTGAAACAGGTGGATTTCTCCTGCTCTCCTCATCATCATTCCCCCCACTTTTCAAGTTCACCAATCGTCACCCCTTATACCCTTAACAGCCCCAATGTATCGATCCCCTTGGCGTCCGTGAACCAATTCTGCTCCGGACTCCAGTTGTTCCGGAGCTTTCGCCGCGCTTGCACGATATGAGCTTACAGCTCTGTTTGGCTGCACCACGAGATCCGTCACGTAGGCCATGAAACAAAAGACGCTGGGGGTGGTGTGTGTAGTAACCAAGGTTGTGATTCTACAATAAACTATAGTAGACAGACTTTTACGTAGATGATAGTAGTATGAGTAAGTAGTAGATGTTGGATGTTGTAATAGATAAGTAGATGGAAATGACTAAAAATGTTTTAATTAAATTCGAAAGTATCTAACAATAATGTCATTTTCTTTAAATAGGTGCAACTCTTATAAGTCAAAATATTTTATTATTTGTTTATCTACTCGTATACGTACAATCCTTTCCTCACAATATTAATCACACTTTTGATTTAATATTTCCACCACGTCTGGAATTTTAAGGCACTTACATCATTTCTAAAATATTGGCTCATAGAAGGATTTCATGTAAAATCTGTATTTTATATATAATATTTTTGACACTTAGATTCTTTTGAACCTAATTCTTCATATATTTACTATTTATTGTAATTTGTAATTGATGTTTTGTTACAAATTGTGGCTGTATTGTAAGTGTTATTGTTCGAGAATGTGTTACTTCTGTAGTAAGTACATAAATTCGAGCTACGTATAGGACGTACAAGCTCTAGTTACGAACTAACACATGTTATGCGCAATATACTATTGCAAGAGGTCAATTGAGCTCCAGAATTTTGTGCAACATAATTTTTGGATCTAATATTTTCCCTGGAATATCTTATATTTTCGTGTATTTGTTTCAAATAATATTTTTGAGTAATACCAATTTTTTCTCAAGTAACACCCAAATATCTGTTGATATTACCTAGTAATACCTTAAAAATTCCTGCATTTCCCACAAAAAAATACCTGAATTTTATGCAGTATTACATGGAATTCCTACAGTAATGAACTTGAGAACCACTGGCTTAAAACATATTTTCTTCTCTAATCGGATGTCCCCCTTGGTCTTCTATAAGATTGTCTTATACCATTTCATGATTATCATCGATGATTTTCTCGAGTGAAACCAAGTTGCAGATTTCACGAGTCCTGAGTGTCTGGTCGCGAATCTGGGGAACCGGGTTCGATCCCGACCGACGCCAAATATATCGAATTTTAAATGGCACAAAATTGATCCCTGTGGTGCACTCTCCACGCCAGCAAGGAGTGCCCGTGAGGTGACGCCTGGTAAACGCCCGCACGGTACAAATATGTCATCATCATTACCGGTATCTGCGTACAAAGCAGATTGGCACACCCAGCAATGGGTAATATGCCATGATGATATATTTATTTATTTATTAATCATATCACGAGCTTCTATTTAAGGAGAGAATATAATTTGTGACAAATTATGTGTGCTGCTAACCTAACTTCGAGCCTAACTTTTAATATATTGTATTACAACAAGGTTAATTTGACAATTATTTTATTATTTGCATCATTGTTGGTATCAACCCAACGATTATCGCACATTTTTATACACAAAATTACCTGTCCATGTCAAATAAAGAAAACAAATCCTTAGTACCGAATATAAATAAGGTGATAATTTCTTTGTTTTTTATCATCGCTGTGATAGACATATAACTAGGGAGATTCTGAATGTTGATTGGCGGAAAACATGTCACGTGACTCATGAATTATATTCTCAATAATATAGAAGTTATTTGAGATAGCTCATTTAGCTGTAACCTCCTGTATATACAGGATGTTAATACTAAGTCCTTACACCCGAAAACGGTAGTTAGAACTCATTAAAACAAATAACTTTTCTTAGTTCCAATTTTTGATTTGGTGCCTCGTTTCGTAGTTCTTGTTTTGTTTTGTTTTTCGAAAAATGTTCATAACTTCCTTAAAATTTTTTCAGAATTACCTTTCGGACTTGTAAAACATATGCAGTTACAATTTATTTTTTATTTTTTCAAATGACAAAATGGCGATCGATCAAAAATTGCAGAACAAGATTTTTTACCTACAAATTATGCAAAATACGCACACAAATGATTACCTTTAATGTATTTAAATTTGAAAAAGACTTTTTGGGTAGATTGACAAAATGTTTAGGACAAATGTTGTAGTAGATAGTTTAAGGATTTTATAAATCTTATTACTTTTGAAAATCAATGGAGTGGTTATCAAAAAATCTTGTTTTGAAATGTTTGATCGATCGCCATTTTGTTATTAGAAAAAAAAATATCTGTAAATGTAGATGTTGGATTTGGAAAGAATTTTTTTTTCAATAGTCCTTAAAATAAGGGAGTTGTGGAGATTTTTCGAAAAACAAAAGAACTCCAATAACTACGATCAAGGGCACCAAATCAAAATTGGAACTAAGAAAAGTTGTTTGTTTTAATGAGTTTTAACTACAATTTTCGGATGTGATGACTTAGTATTAACAGTCTAGGATAAACCTTAAGGGGTCAGTCGAATTTTATCTATGCCACCCCATAAAGTGGTTCCAAATAAATTTTGCAAAATTGTGCAGGCAATAATTCCGCTTAATATCAATATTTGACTGTGCCTAAATGCACTTGATTTTCCCCCATTTAAATAACATTGGGTTTTGGCACATTTTTGAAATATATTTTTGTCAACGACAATAAGAAGTTTAAAAAATCCTGTCAATATTGGAATATATATATATATATATATATATATATATATATATATATATATATATATATATATATATATATATATATATATATATATTAGAGTGACCCAAGAATATGTGGACAAAATTTAAAGTCCCAATCAATATTCTTAAGACAATTGTAGATTGTTTTTATGGGCTTTTGTGCGATAGTTTAACCATCTATAATTATCTTAAGAGAATATTGATTGGGACTTCAAATTTTGTCCACATATTCTAGGATCATTCTAGTATATATTTCATTATTGAATGGATTTTTTAAGCCGCCTACTGGCTCGGAAAAAATAAAATGTGTCAAAACTCAATGTTATTAAATGGAAAAATCAACTGCATTTAGGCACGGTCACATATTAATATTAAGCGGAATCATTGCCAGCACAATTTTTATTTATTTATTTGGAACCACTTTAGGGGGCGTCCCGGTTAATATTTATATTTTTTAACACATTCACGACCTCAACGCGTCTGGCACGTTCACCTGTACGACGGTGTGGTTCCCACACCGCTGGGTTAGTCACGGGAGAATTACTTTCAGAGTCCGTTTGTTTGTAACCCGAAATACAATTTACAACAGCGTCTAACTTCCTCTCTTAAAAAATGGAATATTTAATCCACGATTGGTACTTTGCCTGTCTAGTGATGTTCCTGTCATTTTGACATTAAAATTATATTATATTGATTACTTCAACGTTAAAATTATTTTTATTATTCTCATCTCCTGAGGAAGGCCCATGTAGGGCGCGAAACCTGTCGGCCCGAGAATATAAATAAAAAAATCTTTTGACTGAAATCCAGAAACTTCTTTCCTTCATTAAAAATTAAATATGTATAAATAGTATGTTTCGTAATGTAACCGGTTCGATAAGGTTTACGGTTTTGTGTTCCGTAAGTCCGGAAATTATTTACCGATTTCTATTTGTAACGCGGTTCCTGAAAAAAGTTGGTAAAAAGTCAGATCACGGTAACCACGAAATAATCCTGGTTTCTATTGTATTTTTACCCCCACTACTACTTTCAAACATCATCATAACAAAATAAAACTATATACGTCAATGTCAAATTTCAATTATTATAGATGTAAGTTGAAAACATTATTTATATTTGATATATTGTTGGTTGTGTTATTTTTATTTAGTGATGCACGCGAGGCGAGACGAGACGAGAAATATAAAATATCGATCTCGTCTCGTTTTCGAATCTGTAATCTCGATCTCGTTTTCGTTCTCGCACATTTTTTTGGGTTTCGACTCGTTCTCGCACGAGAGTCTCGCTATAAAAATAAGCGCTTGCGCACTACATATTTACGTAACAGTTTTACTAAAAGAGACAAGTTCGCACCAATCCATGTATTTGCAGTCGTATAACTATAATAAAGAGACGAAACCTCAAATTCTGGTCACCAAATTATTTCAATACGAACATAATGTTTATTTATTTACGGTCAGAGGAAAATATGATGTTAGTAAATAATTTAATTTACCCTAAAATATCTAATTTATCACCAAATTGTGATCTCTAAACTATTTCAATACAAACATCAGTTTATACATTCTGTCGCCAGTAAGACTAATTAAACATTAAAAAAATATTTTTTTCTACAGTCTATATACAAAGTAGCTATTTGCGCTCTCCTTTGTCAACGCAAAATGTCACTTTGCCGCTCTAGAGCGACAAAGTAGAAAAAACGCTTGCTCCTCAAATTTCTAACTATACAATGTTGAGAAATGTTACTTGGCTACATTCTTAATGGAAACGTTTAGTCAGGAATTAATGACACTGTAGTTACACATTCCCCACTTAACAAGTCAATCTGACATATAACTGCTTTGTCGGTATGTTACATAACCAAACAAAATGCCGCACTGCTGTGAAAATAAAATAGGGCATTCATTTACAAAAACGAAAGTATAAAATGCTTAGATTAGATTGAAGCAATAGCTCAAGAAGAATGGAAAATACCGATAAGTAAAAATAAATAAAAAATAAATTTTTGTTATGGTGGAGGACCCCATTGTGGCGACTGTAGAAAAAATCTTGTGTGTGTTTCGAGGGCAAATGGACATTGTCGATTTCGAGAGAATGCCTCACTCCTGCGTCGCGCGGCAACAACCTCTCTATCGACAATGTCCCATTTTGCGCTCTTAATACACAAATAGCAATTGTAATCAAGTGTAGGTCATTTTATTATTAAATATATGCCACTATTTAAGTAAGATTTAGTGATAAAAAACCGCTACACTGGGAACCCGCCGACAATCAATCACTCTCATCGACGTTTATCCTTTACTTTTCAGGGGCGGCAAGAATTTTTAACCATGGTTTTAACTGGGATGAATCAGGGGCTGAAATATTGGAGAAAACTAGTTCTACTGGATGCAAAACTGATTTTGTCATTATTTTGCATTTCCTTGCTCTGGGAATGATACCAATCGACTCTAGATAGACAAAAAAATATAGTGAATTCATATAATGTTCACATTCACATGTTATATGCAATAATTAGCGTTGACTCCACTCCTTGTACGGTGCATTTTTCGTTGAATTTATGAATCAAAGCTATAAGGTTACAAATAATTTTTATTGCGACTCTCGTGAGAATCTCGCGAGATATCTCGCTTCTTGCTGTTGTTATATCGAATTTTAAACTGCAATCTCGCTCTCGTTCTCGTCTCGCATAATGGAACGAGACGAGACGAGATGCGAGAGTACTCTCGCCTCGTCGTGCATCACTATTTTTATTGGCATTAAATACAATAGAATGTTCAATTTCGTTGTCATATGCAACGTTATCATTCATTTGGTTAATTATTATTTTTGTAAGTTTGTCAATTTTAAATGTCATATGGTTCAATGAAAATCTATCCCGAAATAGATGAAAATATTCAGGAACTATGGTGTACCCGGAATCAAGATACTGGTTTTTTTGGTTGACTAACGGAACAAAGTACAAGTGTTTGTTATCATTAGTATTTTGGATTGCGAACAAACGAACGTTCAAAGTAACTCTCCCGTGACTTCGTGTTTAACCATTAACCCTACATATTAAAAAACACGGGTGGCATCTGACACATCACAAGCTTTTGGCGTAGGCAGTGAAGCATTAACCCTGTCATTTTGGGACAAATAGTAGCCTGCTATATTACAAATGAAACAATTTCTTTTGATATACACGTGTTTTACAACAGATATTTTCGAAATTCGCAAAAATAATTGTTGTAATAGAATCAATTTATCAAATTATATTACCCATTAACTTTTGTAAAACACCCTGTGTAACATGTCAGCAATTTTTCTTGCAAACTTTATAATTCGTAGATGTTATAGAAGATTCGAAATAAATTAGCATTTGAAGATATACTCGTATTTACTCGTATATGTATAATTATTTTTAATTATATGTATATTACTGGTTTAACTATATGAATATCTATTCAAAATCTGCAAAATTGTGAGAAAATGTATATTATTGAATAATCTGGTGCGCAGTACCTATTGTATTTATTGCGACATCAATGTAATCATACTTATTACTAATTTTCGTACTCATGCATTGAAATGTGTTGTTTCGCGTCGCCTAAGCAACGTCCGAAAGTCAATTTCCCAGGTTTCCACCAAATAAGCGACCGAGAAATTTTGGAAAAACCACTCTCGCATTTCTTAAAGAAATATATTTATAATAAAAAAGTATAGTTTGTCAAACATTCTTTCGCTTAATAATAATAAAAGAAAATGGTGGAATATTGAATGAAATTTAATTTTAAAATAATGAAGTTAGTGCATTTGGTTCACAAAATTGGCAACAATTCGTGCTTGACGGGAGTTAGCAAGACAGAGCACTCGGCAAGTCGGTAAAAGATAACCAACAAACGTAATGTAAATTGTAACTAAATAATAAGAAATTTAACAGTTTATTATGTTTAAATTTGCTATATACTACAAGTTAAATACTTGGTAAGTAATAAATAGTTATTTAGATACCATAATTAACACTAAAAAAAACATTAAAATAATTGGAAATTAAATTTGACACATGACTCTGAAATTATCTACAAAGCAGTGTTATGTAATAAAGTTTTAGGGCCGGTTGCACCAACGAAACTTAAAATGTTAATGTCAGCTTAAAATTAATGTAAATTAAAAATTAAATAATTTCGTTGCACAATATTAATGTTAATGATACATTAAATTAAACATTAAATTAATTCTCCGATCCTCTGTACTTAAATGTTTAATGAAACATTAAAATATGACGTTTATTGTTTTGAATTTTTGACGTTTTGGCAAGGTAAGTCTTGAAATAAAAATTTATGCATTTGATTATCAGTATTACATATAAATAAAAGGTATAAAATATATTATTTTAGAGAAAATGTCGTCTTCTTCGTCATCATCGGAAGATGAAATAGATGCTTTAAATATATTGCCGCGACCAAGAATAATCAGGGAAAGAAATAATCCCTTTGAGATGTATGAGCTGGATTTTAAAATGCGCTACAGATTATCAAAGAACACCGTCACTATTCTATTAAACGGTTTCTCTCCAAGAATTGTTATCTTCGGTCTTTTTTTTCCTTAATTTCATTTTGAAGTTATCATAGAATGTTTTAGTTAGAGATGTACCAGTTTCAGCATTAATACTATGTTCCGTAAGTCAACCAAAAAACCTGTACACCATGGTTCCTGAATATTTTCATCTATTTCGGAACAGATAGACATTAATTCATATGACATTTAAAATTGACACAACCTAACAAAAATACAAATTATCTAAATGAATGATAACGTTGAATAATGCCAATAAAAATAACACAATCACCAATATCTCAAATATAAATAATGTTTTCATACTTACATCTATAATAATTATTAGTAATACCACTAAAAATGCGGTTTAGAAATTTGACATTGACGGATATCGTGTGATTTTGTTATGAACCAGGATTATTTCCTGGTTGCCGTGGTCCGACTTTTTACCAACCTTTTTCAGGAACCGCGTTCCAAATGGAAACCGGTAAATAATTTCAGGACTTACGGAACACAAAACCGTAAATCTGGTCGAACCGGTTGCGTTACGGAACATACTATAAATTTTACGCAAAATTCCTCCCACGCCGCGTTTTTCGTCTTTAGTGTCTCCGAATCACTTATTTTATTTTCGATTATTTTTTGATAATCTTCTATTATATTAATTCTCATTTCTTATCATTTTTTGTTTTAAACTCATTTTTTCTTATTACAATTTACAAAATGTCACCTTTGACACAGATTATAAATAATTTTTTTGTTTATTGCTTGTCTAAACAAAACTGAATGTAGAAACATCATTTGAAATCAGTACCAACCTAAATTAAATGCTTCATTACCAAATGATACATTAAAAATCAAGAAATAAATTTTTCTATTCTGGTTCTTTATTTAATATGTACTTTATGAAACCCACTTGGATGTCATAAAGTACTTCTTTATGACATCCAAATGAGTTTCATAAAGTACATATTAAACAACCGAAATTGAAATTCCTGGACATGAAATTACGTACATTTTTTGAAAAAAATGACCAAAATAGAAAAAATAGTATAAAATACACGTTTCATAATACATTTCAGCGCAAGCAAGCCGCTCGTTTATACGAATAGCGCGTGCTCTAAAATCATGTCTTATGAAACTTGTATCTTAATGTATTATTATGCAACGCTCTTTAGTTTAATGTTTCGTTAAATTTTAATGCTCCATTAGTTAATAATTATTTAAATACTTTTGTTTATCAAAATATTTATATGCAAATTTTAGCGCGGTCCCTATACTTCTCTGTAAATTAATTTTAAATATTTTGTTCTATATATTGCCACATGAGTATCGAGTACATATAGGTAAGTATTGTGTAAAATTGACTAATTATTTTATAACACAAAAATAAGTAATACTTCATATAAGAGAATATACTCGGTAAAAGGTTTGAAGGCAATTATTCGTCATTATGTGTAACAGTATATTCTGTATTTTCCAGTTTCTTTGTTTCACTTGTCAATTGTCATTTGTAAGTACGTAAGCAAACACGTAACACAACCCTATTTACGTAGTAAGAGATAGCTCCTTGAAATTGAATTCCTGAAATTGTGAAATCGTTGCTGAAATTTCAATATATTCGTAAACAGTTTTTAAATCAGTAAATCTTTATTTCCATGAAATGGCATGAGAAAATTCGATAAAATTTAATTTCATCTTTAATTTGAGAGAGGAGTATTAAGCAGGATCAAAAAGATTGTTATTTATTTTTTATTTAATGACTTATTGATTTTTACCTCTCGCTAAGAGAGGTATTGAATTCATGCGAAAAATCTCATATCCAGATTTTAGTGAATAAGTAGGTTTTAAGGTCCCTAGAATCCGATTATAACATAACAGTGGGTGGGTGGGTGTTTGGATGTGTGTGTGTGTGTGTGTGTGTGTGTGTGTGTGTGTGTGTGTGTGTGTGTGTGTGTGTGTATGTGTGGATGTTGGATCCACGATTTCTCAAATACTATACGACTTTTGAAATTTTTAACTACGGATTCCTCAATCTAACAATAATGGGAAGAATTGATTAAGTTTTGGTAACAATTGGACAACCGGAAGTAGTAGTTACAAGAAAAAAATCATCTAAATATTATTTATCGAAAACTTATGTAAATACTTATATTAAAGAACGTTAAATTCTTTATTCGATAAATATAAATTCATTATTATATCTTCTATAGATTTAGAGATAAAGAAATGCATATAAAATAATTTGATGTAAAAATTCTCAGATCAAACTACTTCAAGGCAAGAAATTCAAATGTTTGTAATTGACACATAAATGTCACTGTCAAAAATATTTGTATGCCACTGTCAAAAATATTTGTACATTATTATGAAGATTATGAAAATAAAAAAAAGTCAACTACGCAAAAGAATATACGTAAAAAAGAATATAAAAGGAATTTTCGAAAAAATGACGAATATAAAGAAAAAGAAAAGGAAAGTAGAAAAAAAAATATTCAGAATATTGAATATAATGAAAATGTATGTATTGTACATAATTTATATTAAAATATCCTATAGATTTTGCAAATATATGTGAGAATTATTTTGTAATGAGACATGAATATATGTATTTGTATTTAAAAATATTTTTCGTTTTATGCGTACATCAGGTAACATATCTGGCGAGAGGTTATGAGCTGGCCACATCAAATTTTTAATAGAGAATTTTTTGATTGTTTATTATGAGTTTCATTAAATTATAAAAAAGGTTTATTATTTTAGTATAATAAGTAACAACTGCTAAACAATTAATCTCCAAACTTTAATTTTCGACTAACCTAAAAAGTTTTGCCAAGGAAAAAAATGATTTTCTCCAATTTAATAAGATACGAGTAACGGATAAATATTGTAACTAACACGTGTGTTAATTGGTGATTAATAATCCCCATTAGATACAATTTATTTATGCTAACGATGTTTCCAATAAAAAAAAAAACTGTGGAATTTTATGGTATAGTCTTCAACTCCTTCGGCGATTTTGATTTAATCTCCTTTACGATTGCAAAACGTCCATTCAATATCTTTTTCATCTTCAGGGAGAGGAAAAATTCGTAGGGCACCATTTCTGGACAACTAGATTAGAAATTTGGAGCGTAAAATTTTTCTCAAAAATTTTGTTACATACATTAGGTCTCGTAGGCGTTGAAGGATATCTCCATTAAAGATACTTGTTTAAAGTTTGGCCTTAAAGAATGAATACGTGGTAAGTCATGCCCTGAAAATCAAAAAATCTGGTGTGGCCAACACAATACCTCCCGGCATTTACAGCCCGAGTCACAAAAAAGATTAAGTTTTTTGGATTAGCGAAATTTACTCTAATTTTGACATTTTATTTCTTAAAATATAGTTTAATCTAATCCAAGTAACTGCCTTTTTTAAACCCCTCAACAGGATTAAATCCCAATTACAGAGTGGGTTCACATTCACACACATCCATGCCTTAGTGGAATTCGAACCCAGATCCCCGAGGGTACTCATGACATGAGGCGTTGTTTTAACCATTGAGCCACCGCAGCTATAATAAAATGAAGATTAAATTTAAAATACCGGGATAGAATAGAATTCACTAATCCAAAAATGAGGATTAGGTTAAACATTTTTGTGAATCGTTAATTTTTATTAATCTAAATACATACTTACATATTTACTTAAGCTGGAAACTGTATAGGGTGCGAGCAGACACGTGACTCGTTGCGACCTTGAAGTGCTTGGAATCAGCTGATTTGTGTGCGCTTGTCATTTTGACAAGAATAATGTCACTTTGACAAGACTAATGTTTTGACTTATTTTAATTTTGAACTATTGATAAGTTAGTATTTTTAATTTCATGTTTTACTGCCTGAAAATTGCACATTAATAACATTTTAGCAGTTCAAAATCAAAATAAGTCAAAACATTGGTCTTGTGAAAGTGACACTGTTCTTGTCAAAATTACATGCGCACACAAATCAGCTGATTCCAAGTACGTCAAGAACGCCCGAGTCACGTGCCTGCTCGCGCCCTATTAAATTCCTTTTCTATTGTTCTATTTACTAATATTATTTTGAAATTCTTTGACAGTGACATTTATCTGTCAATTACATACATTTGAATAGAAAAATTAATCTCGAAAAAATAACATTTAAATGTATTTTTCGAAGAAAAACTATTTTAAGCTTCTAGTAAAGTGCCATTTCCGGTTATCCGATTTTCACCAAAATCTAATGGGCTCTTTCCATTACAGAAAAAGTTCGAAACACAAGGTTTCAAAATTTTGGAGGATCCACACATACACACAGACATCATCGTGAAAATGTTAAAATTAGATTTTACCACGGTGTAGTATCTATAGGTGAGTGCACGACGTATTCCAATGCATTACGAAGAATGGCTAACTAACTGGGCTAGTTCATACAGAGTGCCGCTAGATGTCAGTTTTTGTTGCGAGCCGGTTTTTACACAAAATATTTAAAATATTCAATTATTCATATATAAC
This sequence comes from Harpalus rubripes, assembly GCA_963082715.1. NCBI lineage: Eukaryota > Metazoa > Arthropoda > Insecta > Coleoptera > Carabidae > Harpalus > Harpalus rubripes. The sequence continues at coordinate 30,234,495 of OY720461.1, read as the reverse complement.
GCATAATATTCTATATTTTCAATCATTACCTTTTATCTTTTGACAGTTCTATGTATGTATTTTGTACAAATTCCATACAGAAACGTTTCTATATTTCCAGTAAAATTATAAAACAACATATGTCAAATGCACTTGACATTGACACCTTTCAATCAGAAATTTATCTTAGAACCTGTTTCTGCGATTATAGTGTAGCTTGCACCTTAAAAAGACTATATTTCTCTTTATTTGATTCATACCCTGTTGTGTATCTTGTAGCAAAACATTTTCTGTCAAATTGTAACGGGTCGTGTTAGCACCATTTTGTTTCCCAGTTACTTAGCCATGTCAACACATCTCGTGCTCTTACGTATAGATACTACACCGTGGATTTTACCAAAATCTCGACATGCGATTTTTAGCACGAACCCTATATCTCCCTTACCAAGGGTAGCGGGAGGTAAAAACACATTCTAATCACTTTCCAAGTGAAATTTTTGCTTATGCCGTACACAGTCGATTTTTTCATTACCTCATTTCCGTATGCTTTCCTTAGCATCTGAAGGGAACGTAGAATTTGATGTTTGCACACTGCATTGAAGGCGACATTTATAAATCCGACGAACGAAAAAAAAAAACGCCATAGAAACAACCTGCAGCTTTGCACACAGTAACTAAAAGTGGTGGCTGCCAACCCAAGAAAAAGAAGTAGACAACGATTCCGGGTTCTTTTCGACGCAACCTAGCATAATTATGTTGTCCCCATATGGTGTACTACAAATTTACTCACGTTTTAATTTATATTTTAGCATGTCAAATTGGCTATATAACATCCCTCATCCCTTTGTCCTTTATCCGTGCATGAGTTGGCAAGGTCGCGTGACATTTTCCAGTATGCAAGGCCGGGTACGGTTCAGCCCGTTGGTTTCAGCTTGAGAGAGCGTTTTTTGCTGCACGCCTGCGGTCTTTTGTTATGTAAACCCAGCCATTGTCGCCTGTCAATGGAGATGGATCACCATCCAATCGACTGTGACTGAAACTGTTAGCCCAATAGGAGACTTGTTTGATGCAGTAAAATAGGACTAAATGCAAGGCTTATAAGTCAGGACAAGTGCATAGCCATTCGAAAAAAATCTGATGTGGCCAGCACATTACCTTCCGTCAGTTATATGAGGTATTTAAGAAAATTGTACCGGTGAACTGTTATCGGTAAACAGCTTTTTTATCAGGTTATAGCTACCGGAATCGATATTTTAAGAACGAAAGTGATAAACAGGGTAGATCCATAACTTATGAAAAAAATTGAAAATTTAAAACAGGTTAGAAATTTGACGTTAGTTAACAAACTGAGCGGAGTCCTACTTTGAACGCATTTCCATTTTACGCGCGCGCTTCGCTTTGCATCACTACCTTTTTTGAGATTAGATTCTTCATGAATCCCGTAGATGGATCTGGTAGATATTGAACGGTAACTTTTTACCGCTCGTGTTTTCGAACACAGTCGGTAGATGCGGTATATACCGGCAGAATTTTCGTAAATGCGTATGTACTTTCTATAAAATCCATACAAAAGATTCTAAATTTCTTGTGTGTTCATTACCTTTCGACAATTGTATGTGTTTTATACAAATTCCATACAGAGAGTTTCGAGCAAAAAGATCCTATATTTCGAGTAAAATTATAATACAAATATACTACGAATATGTCAATTGCAATTGACACTGACATCTTTCAATCAGAATTTTCTTAATATAGTAGCTGTTTCTAGCATAGCCGGCTAATTTATGAAATTTAATTTCTTTATAATTTTATAACTCTATATCCATTTAATATAAAGTATAAAATGCAGTCAAATCGTTTAGAGAATGCAATGTTCTTTAATATTTATAATAACATTAAATGTGAAAAAATGATATTTAACATCGTTTTTTCAAGAAAAACTGTTAAAATCTTCCGCATTTAGCTTAGAATTTACATTTTATATTTGACAATTGAATTGTGGTAATACATCAAATTAACTTAAGTCAATCCCCTGTCTCTTGATAACTTTTTTCCTCCAGTCTTCTTCTCTCCTAAGTCGTCTACCAGAACCTTTTCCTTTTTACTAATTTTAATTTTGAAAATGATCTTTCTGCTGCAGCCAACGAAACAGGGATGATGAGAAAGATGTAAGGTCAAGTAAATATTTTTGGAATATGTGGCTTTGTTACAATAAAAATATTTTTCCACATGTGTGCATGGCCCCTCGAGGCATCGGGCCTGTATTCTGCGGAACACGCGTAACACCGGTAGTTGCGCCACTGGCACCTTCTCTCTTCACTTGATAACCAATATTTGTAGTTTCTCTCTTCATTACCACATCTGAATCTGGCAATCAGCTTGATGTTTTTCTTTTCAATAAATCTGTGATTTTTATTGAATATTGAAGTACATATATTCCGATTAATTATGCAAAATAATGATAATCAAATACATAATGACCCTCAAGATTTTTTATTTGATATTTCCAACGATTTTTATCAGAGATGTTACTCAAATTCATTAATACGAGTAACACGTTGGATTCTGGTCTTGAGGTCGGGAATTGTTTGCGGGTTGTTGTCATGGATAGTCACAAGACGTCAAATCATAAGATCTTACTGGCCATCGGATGTCCGCATTTCTCGATGTGATACGGTTTAGAAACTGTTGGTGCAATAAATCAATTATTGCGGTAATGAGCAACATTTCCTATTACATTGGAACAATTACAGATTAAAAATGACAAAGTTTCAGACATACCAACCACAATCAAAATAGCAAAATAGTTACTGGTATTTCTTGACTGTTGGTATGATGTTAGGGAACAAATATTGTAGATGCAGCCTTGCTAAAATGATTTTATTCAATTGTCATTTATTTAACAATCCGACGTTTCGGTTCTTAATGAACCAAACATAGCCCTGCTGATGGTTTATTATAAATAGAAAAAGAATAGTATCATATTTAAACCTCGCGTTCTTCTTGGGCCATATTTTAATGGGGTCTTATGATGTAAGGATTTTATTGTTTCCATCTACTGAATTCTGAAGTAACCTCTTTAAGACAAAGAAAACAAGCTGGAAGAGAGAAATAATTAAGTATTACCATTGGCCAATTTCACCACCGATTCCTAAAATTTAAATAATGTACCCGATGTGCACCACATAGGCATTACCCGAAGCATCCCGTGCGGTCGAAATCCACGCGGTTGAAATCCCATGCGGTCGAAACCCACGCGGTCGAAATGTACCTCCACCACTTTGTCCGTTCTGCCGAAATACAACCACGCCGTCGAATTCCACCCGGTCGAAATGTTACACGATACAAATGAGTACGTTCCGCGCGGTCGAAATCCCACGCGGTCGAGATTCCACGCGGTCGAAATTCCACGCGGTTGAAATGTACCTCCACCACTTTGTCCGTTCTGCAGAAATACAAATATTTCCACGCCGTCGAATACCACCCGGTCGAAATGTTATACGATACAAAAGTGGTGGGGGTACATTTTGACCGCGTGGGATTTCGACCGCGCGGAATTTCGACCGCGTGGAATTTCGCCCAGGTGGGATTTCGACCGCATGGGAATTCGACCGCGCGGAACGTACTCATTTGTATCGTGTAACATTTCGACCGGGTGGGATTCGACGGCGTGGAAATATTTGTATTTCGGCAGAACGGACAAAGTGGTGGGGGCACATTTCGACCGCGTGGGATTTTGACCGCATGGATTTCGACCGCGTGGGATTTTGACCGCATGGGATTTCGACCGCGTGGATTTTGATCGCGCGGAACGTACTCGGCATTACCTAGCAAAATTTCGTTTTTACCAACCGCTAAGCATTGCCTATATTTATTTAGGAATTACTTAGCTAGTATCTGCTTTCCGATGCCCAAATCGATAAGCATTTCCTAACGTCTGACAGCTAACACTTTTAAATGAAAATTGTACAAGTTTATTAAATATTTTGATAGTTGTTATAACGAAGAAACAAAGACTTGCACGAGATAGAAAAGAAAGAACAAATTATTTTAAATCCTATGATGATAAATGGTTTTGAAAAAGATTTACTTCAGATTAGAATACAGCATTTTGTATACCGGGTGGTGAATTGATTTATGCAATATAGGAAATTCAACGCAATTTTTTTTTATATGGCGATATTTCGTACCCTATTTATTTTAGAGCAAAATATTTCAAATAAAACTGGTAGATAATTGAATTCTGCATCCAAATCACTCATCACATTTTATTTTACACTTTTTGTAACGCGTAAAATTGGGATTAATATTTTTATAATATTGCTCAGTTTTATTTGAAGCATTTTTCCCTAAAATAAATAAGGAACAAATAAATAAGTCAAAATGACATTCGCACACAAATCAGCTGATTCTAAGCGCATCAAGGTCCCTCGAGTCACGTATCTGCTCGCGCCCTATACCTACCTCGACGTAATTTTCAATGTCAATGTTGAGAAATACAATTGACAAATGTCATAAAATATAAAAACTATTCATTTATTTCAGTGTGCAAATATAATATTACAAAAATTACTAATATTTCGATGCCTACGTAGGTAATTCGTAGCTGGGCATTGTTTTGTTTGGTGAAATCCAAAATCGATAAGTATATGTTTAGGCAGTTCTTAAATTTAGGAAATTCCTAGCTAGGCAACGGTTTAGGAATCGGTGGTGAAATCGGCCGCATGACCTCTTAGATAGAATTTAAAACAGTATTTATATGTGTTGGATAATTTTGTGTTTCGGTATTACTTTATTTAGAATTTATCATGAAGTACCAAATCATTGTTAGGTATAACAGAATTATTTATTCATACATAAATCGGATTAGGATAATACTTTGAGAAGAGAATATATACCATAGTAATACAAAACTATCTCGATGTGTGCTGTGTTACGACAATGTCATAAGTCTCCATTTGACGAAATGAACAAACTATACATCCAACTTGTGTGTCTTAACATTGATTCACTATCCAATATCGTATCCAGCTATTGTGAGTTGCACCATCAATATCAAAGTCTGCGTTCGACATGTACAAAGTAAACAGCTTCACGAAAGAGCCATTTAGGTAAGATGAGTACATAAAACACAGAAAATTGTTTTACGTCTCGTATAGACAACTTAACTCCGTTCGGAAGACTTTACGGAGAATTTACTCTCATGCTTCCAGGATTCCTTATAATTGCACATCTTAGAAACTGCGGTTTCCTCAAGTTTCATTAGCAACTCTACATCACTTTGTAGGACTAATAAACTATAAGAAGCACACAAGAGGTAATAACGTTTTATTCTTCACAAAAGCGTAATTTTCGATTCTAGGAATTTTGTATTTTATACGCCAATACAGAAATACTTTATAGTTTATAAGTATCTATTTGTTCGACTGTGTACTTTATATAACAATACATATTGTTTACTACAGTAATTTACCTAGATTAAAATAGGAAATGCCTTGGCTGCCGGTACCGGTTTCCTTGAAAAAACAGCTAGCCGATATCGGTTGTTATAATAGTAGCTTTATTTCGTTCCGGAAAAATTGAGCAATCCAAATCGGTCGTACACTTTCTTTTGGTTTTTGATCATACTTTATAACACCGATTACGTCAACAGGATTGCTAGTTACAGGGAGAACCGCTGGTATTACTGTTTACATTTGTGTTTATAGAGGCTGTATACAAAATAAATATAAAAAGTTTTCTTTCGTTTTTTTTGCGATATTAGTTTGTCGATATACCTCGTTAAGCCTGCTTTATAGATTGCATAGAATAGAATAGAATAAAATGGATTAAGGAATAGAATAGAATAGGAATAGAAAATTTTAAGACCATTTATAGTTTACATGGAATGGAATAAAATGTCACTTTTAGAATAAATTGAATATTCATTCTTGTGCACTAATTTCACTGTTTGTGAAGTAGATATATGTCATTTTGACAATTGTGTGATTTGTGACAGAATGATTAATAAATATTTATTATTTATATCTACGAGATGAAATCAAAAGTACAGAAAGCGATCAGTTTTTTAAGTACATCCGTATGAATGTATCCTTATTTACGAAATTACTACAAAAAATTACATCGGAATCACAAAAATAGCATCGGAGTAACCCAAATGGAATAGGAACAGGAATGGAATAGAACAGGAAATAAAATATGGTTATTTCGTATTCTATTCTGTGCTATTCTATTCCATTCTATGCAAATATAAATGGTTCCGTGCATATGCACTGGTTTATATTTTTATTCCCTGTGCTATTCTATTCTGTTCTATTCCATTCTGTTCTATGCAATCTATAAAGCCTGCTTTATAATAAAAAATATGGAGGGACGAGAAGTATACATTAATATTAATTAATATACCGAATGGCGCTCGATATCCATTACATAGGTATTTAACATGGGAAAACAGATTTTCCTTGCACGTTGCTTCCCAAATTATTTTAGAAAAAATACTTGAAATAAAAGTTGCAGATCATGAAATTCTGCATTTGAATCAATAAACAAACAGTTATTTACATACTAAGTGCGTGAACGCGCAAGGATAAACTGTTTTCCCTTGTTAAATGTTTAATACTGTTCCGTAAGTCAACCAAAAAACCAGTATCTTGATTCCGGGTACACCATGGTTCCTGAATATTTTCATCCATTTCGGGACAGATTAACATTGAATCATAATCATATGACATTTAAAATTAACACAACCTAACAAAAATAAAAATTAACCAAAAGAACGATAACGTTGAATAATGCCAATAAAAATAACACAGTCAACTATATATCAAATATAAATAATGTTTTCATACTTACATCTATAATAATTATTAGTAATACCACTAAATATGCGGTTTAGAAATTTGACATTGACGAATATTGTTTGATTCTGTTATGACGTGGTTATGACGATGTTTGAAAATAGCGGTAGTGGGTGTAAAAATACCAGAGAAACCAGGATTATTTTGTTGTTGCCGTGGTCCAACTTTCTACCAAATTTTTTGAGGAACCGCGTTCCACATAGAAACGGGTAAATAATTTCAGGAAATATAATATTTACGTGGAATAGGGCATAATATGAAATTCAAGACAGACATATAAGGTTTATTCCAACAGAAAGTTCAGAACCGTTCTGAATGTGATTTAGAACTACTTGGAATCCATGCGCGAACTTATAGTTCCAGAACCGACTTGACTAGTGTTAGAACGATTTAGAACCGGTTGAGAATTTTGTTTGTATATCATAACGTATAAAATTACACCTGTCAGAAAATATTGTGCTTTTGATTAGGTATAATATAATATATTTAAACTGAAAACATGGAAGGTAAGTTCATGATTAAAATATAATAGACGTATATAATTCGAAAATCCTGGAACTTTAAAAACAGTTCAGAATCGGTTCGGAACACAATTCACTCAAACTTGGAACACTGCACTATAAGTTCTGATTTTTAAATTCGACTTGTCGGAACGGCAAAATGGCTTTGCGCAAACTGAGTAAAGTTCTGAACGGTTCCGAATTTTTGTTGCAACAAACCTATAGTTATCATTTTCTTTGGTTAATATTAATGTATGGGAAAATAAATTCTGGGATGCAGTCATGTGATTATTTATTATTTGCTTCGACGTTTCGATCCTACCAGGATCATCCTCAGGAAGATATAATTTTTTTTTTATAGTTAAAGATGTACAACATTTTGCCGTCAAAGGCATTCATAATTTAAATAATTATAATAATATTAATATACTCGTAAGTACATTTGCATTTACATCTGATTTTTTAATATACTGTAAATAAAACCTCGTTTAAGAAAATATTACATACATAGATACATACAACATTCTTACTAACCCGATAACATATAACAATAGCTATTTGTGTATTAAGAGCGCAAAATGGGACATTGTCGATTGAGAGGTTGTTGCCGCGCGACGCAAGAGCGAGGTATTCTCTCGAAACCGACAATGTCCATTTGCGCTAGAAACACACACAAGATTTTTTCTACAGTCGCCACAATGGGGTCCTCCACCATAACAAAAATTTATTTTTTATTTATTTTTACTTATCGGTATTTTCCATTCTTCTTGAGCTATTGCTTCAATCTAATCTAAGCATTTTATACTTTCGTTTTTGTAAATGAATGCCCTATTTTATTTTCACAGCAGTGCAGCATTTTGTTTGGTTATGTAACAAACCGACAGAGCAGTTATATGTCAGATTGACTTGTTAAGTGGGTAATGTGTAACTACAGTGTCATTAATTCCTGACTAAACGTTTCCATTAAGAATGTAGCCAAGTAACATTTCTCAACATTGTTATAGTTACAAATTTGAGGAGCGAGCGTTTTTTCTACTTTGTCGCTCTAGAGCGGCAAAGTGACATTTTGCGTTGACAAAAGAGAGCGCAAATGGCTACTTTGTATATAGACTGTAGAAAAAAATATATTTTTAATATTATGAAATTTATCGATGAGTGATTAAATTAACATTTAATGTATATAAAACATATTAATGTAAGTTTAATAGACCTGTAAATTTGTAAAAAACTAACAAAAACACTATTTATGTTCACTAATATAAAATTATGAATGACAACTATCGTTATTTAAAGATTTACAGATCTGTAAAACTTGCACTTTATTTGAACGGCCATAAGTTTTTTTAAGAGAAATTTTGTGTTCTAAATGTCCGTAATACATTGGGATTTTATCCTAAAGTTTAATGTATATTTTGCTTGGTCACATTTTCTTTTTTCAATTTAACGGATGACATAATTTTTAACCTTGCGATTTAGTAATTATTTAGCTATGTATACCAGTTGCGCAATAAGTAATTTTTGTAGTACAAAAAATTATAATTAGATCATTTTTTATTAGATAATAAATTATTCTGATTTATATCAGTATATTTTTCGCTATTGTAATTTCAAGTTGAATTTTAAATCATTAAACTTATCTTCGATTTTATTTATTAACTTTACTGGCCTTTCATGTCATTGTCAAGGATAATTAAATTATTCCATGCACTTGGCCTCTCTAAAACATGCTTCTGTCAATTATCGGTTTTCCCGTATCGTTGTTGTTAAATGTCATCAAATAAACTAATTATTCTATGCTTTGTAAGCATATTACGACTTGAACTTGCAAGTACAAACATATGAGCGGTTCATACTATTGGAACCCGCAGAATAGCATGCGACATAGCGGAATTTTAGGGAACTAAATTAATGGCGGCTAGTAGGACATGTCAAATTATGTAAACGTCAAAAATCATCGTTTCGTTTAACATAAAAAGATGTTCTCACGCTTAGATTTTATAATTTCATTTGAAAATGTGTGAAAAACAAACGAATTAAAGAAAATGAACATAATATACCCCACAAAGTGCTGTGTTAAAGGGTACGAATACAACAAAAATTCAAGACATATTCCATAATTTTTGACAAAGAAGAAAAAGTTGATCGACTAATCGTATGGAAAAGAAATTTAAATATATCGCAAAACTTTAATATGATAAATAAATATGCCTTTCTTTGCATTTCACAAAAAAAAATTATAATAAAATTTTGCAGGTATACTATTATTCACGAAAGATGACTATTCAAGGTCATTTGTTCGAAGAAAGAATACACATCATTTTACAGCAATAGCTTAGCAACATTTTGTATTAGAAAGAGAAAGATTATTTGACCTGTGTCTATTTAATTTATGTGGTGTGACAGATATACGTAAATAGTGGCATTACTTTTTAACACACTATAAATAATAATGACATATGTCGTAGAATTACAGATACCTAATTATCTACTACACTGCCCTCTGTGCTAATATTTACCCAGTGGCGTTGACGTTTAAAACAAATTATTATTCCTTGGTTAATAAGTTGTCAATGTTTTTTTTATTTTGCTAAAATATAAGTGAAGAACATAAATCTTTCAGAAAGGCATTATTTAGAAGAAACATAATTTTCAAATGAATTACTCGTAGTTTTTCAATTAAAATGTGTCAATAAATATTTCATGTTGCACGCCTATACATAGGAAATGCAATGAAGTTATCTGCAAGTAATATTATATCAGACGGCTCACAAATGCCCTTGAATAGTCATCTTTCGTGAATAATAGTTTACGTAGTTTTATACATCTATTGACAGTATTGATAAATAAAATTTGTAATTTGTAGATTCATTCAAACGAAGGAGGGTGGAACTTGCCGATCAAATACAACAGAAATGTTCTGAATCTGTAATTATATATGTGTATACAATAGGAATGGACTAGATGTCTAAAACATAATGAGCATGCAGCCAGAAAATGTAGAAGATTCCAGAAATCCGACAGTCATTATTAATAGGTGTGAAACGAACACAGAAAAGTATTCAGTTAGGTAATAGTTACAGAGTGTGAACATTATTCTTGTGTTTATTGTTACAAATTGTATTTTTTGTGTTTTAATGTTTAAATATAACATCAGAGCGTATTATCCATTGCTGCGGGTGCGTTAATCTGCTATGTATACAGATATGTGTAATGAGGATGACATATTTGTACCGTGCGGGCGTTTATCAGGGTTCAACTCACGGGCACTCGTTGCTGGCGTGAAGAGTGCACTACAGGTATAAATTTTAAACCCATATTGAATAAATAAAAATGTTACAGTATATTATTTATTCAATGGGGTCCGGTACTAAAAAAAAATTGCATATATTTTGTCATATGAAAATATGACTAATTTTAAATGATTTTGTACCAAAATATTTTTAAAATATAAAACTTTTCATTTATAATTTTAATAAAAACGATTAGCACTATATAGTGATGTGGCATTTAAATGTTTCATATTGAAAGTTTCAATTGAAAAATTTCAAAAATGAAAGTTTCAAGCCTTAAATTTCATAAAACTTTCATAAGCTACACTGCGCATGCGCAGATGACACGCATGCGCCTGCACTTCTCTACGTGCAAGTTATGTTGGGTTAATCTACATGCTGGAACTTGTATATTTCCCGAATATACAATTCAGGATTCAGTACAGTTTAAGTAGGGTGAAAATTAAAGGTAGAATCTGGTGATATTTCAATGAAATAAATACAAAAGACAATAAGATACTTTCTATTTTAAATAGCTTAATACTTATTTTTTACATTTTTGTATTACATTTTGAATAATTTTTTTGAAGCTTTTGTTTTGTTATTTATTTTCAAATTAGTTAATTTGAGATCCAAATATTTCAAATTCAACTGACAAATGTTAAGTTTCTTGAAATTTAAATGAAAATTTTATTGAAAGTTTCAATGAAATTTTTATATGAAACTTTCATTGAATTTCATAGTGAAACATTTTGTGAAACTTTCAATAAAATATTCAGTGAAACTTTCAAACAAATATGTTTCCGAAATTTGCACACCACTAGCACTATATCGATATGACGTTACAACTGTATTTTTGTATCAGTGTGCCAAGCGAAGAGAATATTATTTTATATTATTCATAACTTGAGAAAATAAAATCCATTTATTATTAGTATTTATTCAAATAAAAAATATTTATTTAAAATCTTTATAACACACATTTTTACTTTTACGTTATACTGAATAGTATAATAGTTAGAAAATTTACAGGCTGTTGAAACCATAGCAACATATATACAGTTCTATTTATTCATTATTTCGCCATATGTTTTCCAAGACTATTTCAATCAAATAGTTTAATGTATTGTGGTGTGTTTCAATAATTTTTTCAAGTTATTTACGATTCAATACATCATAAAACATTGTACAATGCTCAACCGTTTCCCGAAATTTATGTTCTCGCATGGATAAGAAGCTCGCTTTGCTCACTCGTTAGGTACCGTGCTCGCCCGTAAAGTTCTAAGTAACGGTCTTGCAATGTAAATTACTATGACAAGATACAACTATAGTTTTCTGAAAGTGACAGCTGTCACTAGTTAACCCTCCTTGACATCAGTTTTTGACAGAATTAATGACATTGACAGATATAAACAACTTTAGTCAGTAGGCGAAGTAAAATTACAGACATGACGTCACACAAAATTAATTAAATTTAAAAAAATCTGATGTGGCCAGCACATTACCTTCCGTCAGTTCTATGTATTTTGTACAAATTTCATACGGAAAGTTCCTTGCTAAATTAAATATTCTGTTTCTTGTACATTACCTTCCGGCAGTTGCATGTATTTTATGCAAATTTCATACAGAAAATTATCATTTTGTGACGTTTTCTATATACAGTGTAATGTATCTGCAGAAATAAAAGATTTATTATTATTATTATTATTATTATTTTTTGTACATTACCTTAAAGCAGTTGTATGTATTTTATACAAATTCCATACAGAAAGCAAAAGATCCTCCATTTACAGTAAAATTATAAGACAAACACACTATGTCAATTTCATTTGACACTGACATCTTTCAATCAAAATTTTCTTAATATAGTAGCTGTTTCCATAGCTATGGCTACTTTATGAAATTTAATTTCTTTATAATTTTTTAATTCTATATCCATTTAATATTAAGTATAAAATGTAGTCAAATCGTATAGAGAATAAAATATTCTTTAATATTTATAATAACATTAAACGTGAAAAAATGATATTTAACATAGTTTTTTCAAGAAAAACTGTTAAAATCTTCAAATGAAGGTATTTCCGGTTGTCCAATTCTAACCAAAATCTAATCAGCTCTTCACATGGATGTAACGAAAAGAAATACGAAAGAATTATAATTTTTAGAATTGTAGTATGGAAGTTATCGTAGACGAAAATTTTGTTACATACACACACACACGGACACACATACATACACACACACGCACACACACACACACATACAGACATCATCGTAAAAATAGAAAAATCGTATTGTAGGGACCCTAAAACGTGCTTATTCATCAAAAACTCACCATCGAATTTTTTGACCAAAGACAATACCTTCCTTACCTAAAGGTGACGGAAGGTAAAAATATATATTTCAAAACTATACACATTTGGAAAGTGTAACAAACACTAAAATCATTTTATTAAATCTTTCGGAAAAAATAAATAAATTGAAAAATGAGTACCGGACCCCATTGTATACCTTCATGGCTAGATAGATAACATTCCAGTCACCTCATAATTAAATTGTTGTATGATAGTTTTTCTTATTTTCTGACATTTTCATACTAGAGGTAGAGGAACTGTAACAATGGGGATATTGATATGAAATATCTTACTAAAGTGGAATTTCATAATGAAATTTCGTAGGTAGATACTTGAACATGCATTTTTCGCTCTTGTTGCTAAAGGAATTATCGATTATATAAAGTGCTAGGAAGTTCCTGAAGTAATAAATTTTAACATTTATTAAAAATCCATCCCGGTCCCATCCGACTATTGTAAGAACTCCGATAAATGATAACCTTCGACTTTTAGCAGTTTTAAAAGTTCGCGAAGTGCTCTGAAAATTAGGTAAGTTTTTGATTAAAACGAAACCTTGAAAAGTTAGTCCATTGATGCGAAAACCGGAGGGGTTTTTACGATCGAAATAATTGAATGTTTTCCGCATCAAATGCTTTTACTATTATGAAAAAGAATAGCATTGTTGCCAAGTTTCTTGACATGGGTTTTGCCTATTGTGATTTTTCCAAAGAAAATTGCTTTAAAAATGTTTTATTCAATTTTGATGTTTTAAACTGACATTTAAATAAATATTAGGCACGAAAATAAAACTTTCACCACAGTTTTTATCGGACAAATCAGCCATTTTCAACATTTTTCACGACACAAATGACAGAAAATAAAGTTTGTTTATAGTTTATAAATAAACGAGTTGACCTCTAGCAACGACGATTGTCTTGCACAGCCCACTAATTGATTAGTTTTTTATTTTGTCAAAAATAAATATACAGGGTGTAAATGAAATAAGTGTATTAAATTTAACCAGTAATATAACTCGACAAGAGCAACAATATTTCTTAATAACTTTTTCTCGAAATCGCATATTTTTTTTATCATTTTTACCACCCCGTAAATTGACGAGTCGTTCCAAATATTTTTGTGATAGTTGAATGCAGTAACAATAGCTATGAAAAATTTTGTTTTAGCAATTGACAGTCCTGTCAATTGTTGCAATTAAATTTTGACATTAGTAATAAACTTGTTAATAAGGTAAAATTCTGTCAAAATGCGAGTACACAGATATTGTAATTACTTACCTATGGTTTATTTATTTATTTTTTTACTCGTATCTGTACTATATTTTACTTGACATCACGGTTGACATAAAGACGGTGTCATGGAGTTGCCAACGCATTTACACGGAGCGTTTCCAAATCATCACCAAATCATTCTGTTCTTAATATTCGCACATTTGTTAATCTTGTACATCTTTATCACATCACAGTACGGAGTGTCACATATGACAATTTTAAAAAAAGCAACAGTTATATCCACAACATGTGCAAAAAGTTCTATGTTTTCAGCACATAAGAGACTTCAATTTTGGGAATGGCTCATAATGTTCATTAATGAGACTGAATTTACTTGGGAAGGTGTATTTATTATGCACAATACACATCTCGATAGACGAAAATGCTGTAAAAATTTTCATTAAAACATATTTGAGCGGGAACAATAAATGGACGACTAATTATTGGTACTCAAGTACCTCTTTTAAATGGACAAAAGTTTGTACTTACATTTTTTGAATAACGTATTTAAACTATTATGATTTATCGACGATAAATAATCAACTCATAACCTAATAACTATGCTTTTGATCTTCCTCTCGTTACCTCGCCCCTCGTTTCGTCCACTATTCAAAGGTGATTAAAAGCCTGGTTCAATTCACAACTTTATAATTTTGTCATCCAAAATTATATTTCTTTATTTTAAAAATTGCACTATTACGAATTAATAAATAATAAATGTTATTTCCGTTAATTCGTTTATTAATTACTGTGACTGCAAGTGTAACCGATAACCGACAATTTTTGAGCTGTTTGTATCCCACTTGATTACGCAGCCATTTGTTCTCCATGGGCGTGCGCCGAAATATGCAGTAAATCTTTAAAGAATTTTAACTCAAGATCTAAAAGACTTAGAAAAAAAGTTATTAAGAAATATTGTTGCTCTCGTCGAGTTACATTACTGGTTAAATTTAATGCACTTATTTCATTTACACCCTGTATAATGGTTTTTATTATTATTATTATTATTATTATTATTATTATTATTATTATTATTATTATTATTATTATTTCGTCAAAATTTAATAAAATATTGTATAAACCGCGAGAGTTAAGAATGTTTATTCACTCAAAAAATTTAACTCGCTCGCTCTACGGGTTCGTGGCGTTAACTTTTTTTCATGAATGAAAATTACCATAGCTCACTTGGTATAGAGCGCGAGCAGACACGTGACTTGAGCGACCTTGACGTGCTTGAAATCATCTGATTTGTGTGCGCATGTCATTTTGACAAGAACAATGTCACGTTGGCAATACCACTGTTTTGATTTATTTTGATTTTGAACTGCTTTAATGTAATTAAAAATAACAACATTTTGGTAATTATTTACGACAATAACAAATTATTATTTTTTATTGCTATGAAAAATATTGTATAAACTTTTATTTAAAATACTTTTAAAAAAATGTGAAACCCGCTCATTAAATACTTAAACAGCATTGTTAAAACAAAGGTTTTTTTAGAAATAAATAAAATGGCTTGAATAATACAATATTTTTTTATTATGTTAATAGCGACAAATAAGTAAATATTAAAATGAAAAAATAAGGAAAATAATAAAAAAGAAAAAATATACTCGTAACTCGTATATGTTGTTGATCTTGTTCCACTATTTAAAAGATTAGGTAATATTGTTTTTAGTTTGTTTAAAAACTAAATATTTTACATTAACTTTATACCAGGATTTTATAATAAACTATTTAGTAAACAACAAAGTCATTGTTGGTGATTAAAAAACATCAAACCATGACAATGCAAAACAGATTCAAATAATGCTGAACAAATGTTTCAATTTTATCATAGTTTTGTTATAATTAAAATGGCGCTATTTTCTCCAAAATCAGAGAGAATGACCGTTTGATTGCTTTTGTTTTTTTTTTAATCAAATAATTTTACTAAGTTATAAATGTTGTGGCAACCTTGACCAATACTTGATTTTCAAATAACTTCGTTACTATGAGAAATTGAGAAAAAAGTTACAAATAAAATTTTATTGTTTTTTTTTTGTAGTCTATTGTCGATTTACTGACAGACAAAATTTTGCTCTATCACTATCTTTGTTAATTTTCTTCGATTCTAATAGTAAATGGCCTCTTTCTCGGAAACAGTTGAAGATCGGATCCATGTTTTTTACTCATTTTGGTCAGTACTATATGCCATTCCATTTTTTTCCCGTAGTATGATCACACCCTGTATACACCCTTACAAGAATCTACAAATTCGCTGATCATCACTCAAAGTTTGATGTTTTAATATTTTGCGTTCATAATAAAGTCATTACGAAACCCGTATCAAAATGAAAGCTTTTTCAATACACAGTTTTCTTGTTTTAGAAAGTTGGTACTACACGGAAAAAAATAATTTGACTTCATTAGTTGAAATGCCTTAAAATGTATTATCTGCGGTTGCATTAACTAAATTTGTACATAAATAAATCTGAAATAGTTTTTTATTTTTCTTTTATAGAAATATATAATTTTAAATATGTCAATTTGTATTTCTAAGTTGGTTTCATCTCTTGCAGAATTTTATTTTTACTGAAGCATATTTTAGTTTATTATTTTAGTAGAGTAGATAATACTACTTACGGAAACTAGGTAAAATTTATTAACAATTACAATAAATTGCCATGTACTTGTGCAGAAATCTGTTTTTACTTTATTTCTTGACATTTTAGCCAAATAAGCATGATATTCTTTATTTGTGTTAATGTAATTAATTAAATCAGGAAATATGTTTTACTGTTTGAGTAAATTTATTAACCAACAGGTTAAAAAAAACCTACTTGAATGAACAAAAATTACTATTTCAGCTTATTCAGTTTACTCTTCTAGTTAATATTTTACCAATAGGGCAAAATGTTTTCTGTTTCAATGAATAGAATAGCCAAAACAGGTTGAACAAGTTCAAACGTGTCTTCCCCTATGCTGCACTATGCCACACACGTTGTGTTGTGGATCTACCTTATAGCGCGTAGTACGTATACGTAGATGTGTTGTGTATCAAGAAGATATTGGAAAAGTTACTGCGTATTGTGTCTTATTAAATTAATAGTAAGTTGTTCATGTATTCTATTATTAATTAGTAAAGATATTAGTTACATTGTAGTAAAATAATGGCAGATGATTTTGTCCGGTCTCTTCTCCAGGAGATCAATGTTGACGATTTCACAATTCAACGCTTCCAAGGTAAGTAGGAAATGATTTATATACATGATGTTTGAAAAAAAAAATACATTGGCACAGAACAAGGAATAGATAAAGAGGCATTTTCATTGCTGGAAGACAAAGATTTAGAAAATCTAGTAGAAAAAGTGGGTATTCGCGTAAAAATAAAGAAGAAAATAAAAGATATTTTAGAAAACAATACTAGCAGTAACAGTAGTGGCACTGCAAGTACAACAAGCTTAGAAGGATTACCGACAGTCATCTTAGATTCTTTTTTAATGCCGCCCCCTGAAAATGCTGATTTAACAAATATTATATTCAAAGAATCAGAAGGTTAGTAGAATTTAAATAAGTATAATAAAAATAATAATAGATAAATTACAATATATAAACTATAAATTTACAGATTATGAATATTTAAAAGATAAAAAACAAATTAATCTTGTACAATTGTTACAAGCAAGCAATACTGGTTTATGTATTTTAAATAAATACAAATGTCATAAGAGTTTCTCAAAAAGAGACCGTGATACATTAACTGATATAATCATACAAAATGAACTTTCTGTTGATCAATATAGGTAAATGTTTTTTTTTTTTATATTTATATATTATTTTTAACTTTTTTATTATCTTGCTATAATTTTTCAGAATTACAAGAGATCGTTTTAATGAAATAGCAGAAGAAATAATTAGTGTTTTTCCTACCGAAAATAAAGTAAAGAATAGGTTTTTAGGTGTTACGATAGGTATATTACTAAGTATTTGTTTGTTTTCTAGGATACATATTTTTATATACAAAAAGTTCTACGAAATGGAAAATTACACAATATAGGAAAAGGGAAGCTTTTCGTTCATTATTACAAGGTACGAAATAAATTAACTGATGGTGGTGTAATTAAAAAACCAACATCCATTAAGCCATCCCTTGCTGACACTGTGCAAGAAATTGAAATAGGTAAGTAAAATAATTAAGTAAATTGTTAAAAATACAAAATAAATTGAACTTAACACTTTTTTTAAAGATTTTCTACTGATCATCGTGGCATTTTTAAAATTCTTCTCTTGAACTTATTTTATTTCTATATAATCTATCAAATTTAAAGATGTTATTAATAATATTATTATAAACCAATTCGCTGTAATTGTAGTCAACAGTAATGAACCTTTACATATATTCTTTTGATATATCTATTATTTAGTATGAAGTAATACTTTCAAATTATTCATTTAGTTTTCTTTTTAGTAACTTGTACTTATTTATTAATACTTTCGATTTATAATTTTAATTTTTCTTATATTTTAAGACGTTGATACAGAGGAATGTATTCGTTGGCTGAAAAATAATACATTACCCAAAACTACTTTAATAGAGAAGTGGAAGAAAACGCATAAATGTAGAGAAGCGTTTTTAAAAACAGAATACGGGGGAAAAATTACGGACTATTTTTCAGAATATCCCGCTCTTAAACTTCCTGATGGGTATACCTTGGTAAATATTATTTTGTTATTTTTTCTTATAATAGTTATTTATGTATTGAGAGTGTAAAGTGAGACTTTCTCGGTTAAGAAAGAAGATGCAATCTTTTGAAAGCGACAATGACACATAACGGTCGTAATACACATATTATTTTTTTCTACGTTCGTTCTATATAGCGATACATATTCCTAAAAAACTAAGAAGTAGGAAGTAACGAAAAATTTATCTAAAATAATTTTGAGCTCAGGAATTAAATTAAAACTTCTCAACAGTAGTCTATTTTAATATTGTAAATAATTAAATAAAAATAAATTTATATATTGCGAGCGAGCGAAAAAGTTCTTCAGAAAACATCAACTCTACGATGACAAATGCGAGCGTAAATGTATAAATTAACATTCATTTTCAGCTGGAATATGATTTTGAAGTGTTTTATCCTGATGCATCAAATGCTGTACAACTGAACTGGAAAAACTGGAGCCAAATAATAATAGCGATTGCTAAACAGGAAAAAAGTAATACTGAACTTCAGTCCCTAATACAAATTTATGATGATAAAGATTCTAATGATGGTAAATTATAATTGAACTATACTTCAGGTAAATTATAATTTTATCTGTCTTTGTTTGCAGAAGCAAAATTTTTAGCATCAGTATTAACAATTCCGTACATATTGCCGTCAGTAACTGTAAGAAGGCAATCAAGCAAAAAAAGAACCTGGAGACCTAGTCGCCTTGAAACACAAGAAGGATTCATTAAACATTTTAAAGTAAATTTTTGAAACAGGTATATGAAACAATGTACATAAATTATTTTAAATTCTTACACTGTAGGTAATTGCTGAAATCGAAACATTTGTAAGTTTCAAACTTCAAAAGCTGAAGGATTACTCATTGTCTTTTCAACCAATGATATTTGTGATTGGAAAAAGCTTAAATGAAATAGAATCTACTTTCGTGAGAGTAGATTCCCACATGTATAGTCTAGAGTCGGCCATCGAGGGATTCGACGTATGTTTTAAATTAATTCATGCTTTACATGCCACATATTCTGCAGAGGCTGAACAGTGCTGGCTTCTTATTCAAAAAACATTATATAATATAAGTACAGAGTGGGATAAAAATTTCACTGGTATTAATATTATAATAAATAGAATTTTAAACGATTTAAATTGTTCCTAATTTCTCTATGTTTTAGTATTGTTTTCTTGAAAATTGTTATCCTATAACCTAGTTTCATTTGTTCAATCTATTATTAAAGTGTATAGTTCAAAATGCCTGTTTGTTACATTTGTAAAAAGTGTTTTGAAAATTTTGATGATCTAATATTCCATTACAAAATTATACATTTCCTATCCAGTAATAGTATATATAGATGTCGTGAAAATACTTGTAGGCGAGATTTTCAATCTTTTAATTCTTATAAAAAAATTTCTGATGCAAATATAACATATTCTTCTGCGAATAGTGACAATAATGTTGTTTCGGAATCTGAAGGAAACCGAAATAAAACAGAGCAAACAAATGAAAAATTTAATAATTGTTCTATGAATACGAGTGAAGTATCAGAATTTAATTTTGAAGAAATTCTGCACACAGAGATTCTTTCCTTTATAGCCCGACTCTACGATAAATGTACTATTTCAAGAAATTATGTTCAGTTTATAATAGATGAATTTACGAATTTCTTAAATTCTAATGTTGTATGTACTCTTCATAAAATTATTTCTAATATTATACAAAAATCAAGTAACATATCTGACGCAGACAAATTAACTATTGACAAGAGTTTTAACCAACTTAAAAACAGTTTGAAAGCATTTTCAACTGAATACAAGCGATTTCAATGTTTTAAACAATCCGGTTGCTTTTTTGAACCGAAAAAACATATTGTGGCACATAAAATGATAACTTGCAATAGTCAAAATTTAAATAAGAAAATTATTTACAAATCGGCCCCAGTAAATATACAGTTTATATCATTAAAAATTTTATTTACAAAATTATTAGAAATACCACAAGTATTTGATGAAATAACTAAAAATTTAAATAAAATGCCAATACAAGCTAATCATGTCGAACACTTTTGTCAAAGTAATTTGTGGAAACGAAAATGTAGAAATACAAATGCAGATAAAATAGTTATACCATTTTTTTTGTTCTTTGATGACTATGAATCGTGTAATGCACTTGGATCACATGCAGGCATACATAAGATGGGAGCAGTTTATGTATCATTTCCTTCTCTTTCGCCCGAATATCATGGATCTTTAAAAAATATATTTTTGGCTATGTTATTTAATTCAAATATTAGAAAAGAATTCGGAAATCAAGCAATATTTTCGGTCCTTATTGATGAACTTAATGACCTAGAGAAGAATGGTATAACTGTTTCTACACAGTATGGTCCAAAACAATGTTGCTTTGTTCTTAGTTTAATTTTAGGCGATAACCTAGGTTTACATACAATATTAGGATTTACAGAAAGTTTTTCTGCTCATTTTGCATGTAGATTTTGTACTCTAAATAAAAATGAAAGGAAAATTTGTTCAGAAGAAATTGTAAACAAATTAAAATCAGTTGATAGTTATAATGAAGATTTGAAGGTAAATGATGTAAGTAAAACGGGAATAAAGGAACTGTGTGTTTTCAATGCAATAGATAGTTTCCATGTTGTTGACAATTTGAGTGTTGATATCATGCACGACGTTTTAGAAGGGATATGTCATTATTATTTAATGTTTGTTATTACATATTTTATTTGTGATGTAAATTATTTTACTGTTGACATACTAAATAGTAGAATTGATACTTTTCCCTATGGCTACGTAGAATCAAAAAATAAACCTCCACATTTAAGCAACGATTTCTTTAAAAAAAAAATTTTTCGATGTCTGCATCAGAAATGCTATGTTTTTCTCGATATTTGGGTCTTATGATTGGTGATTTAATTCCTGAAGGAAATAAAGTTTGGCAACTCTATTTACTTTTACGTGAAATAATTGAAATTTTATGGTGCAAATATACTTCTGATTATTTAAGCGATACTCTTAAAACACTTATTTCTGAACATCATAAGTCTTATATTAATCTTACAAAAGATTATTTAAAACCAAAGCACCACCATATGATCCATTACCCAAGAATTTTAAAAGAAGTTGGGCCTCTACAAAATATATCATCATTGCGATTTGAATCAAAGCACAAAGAGTCCAAGATGACTTCAAATGTAACGTCATCACGACGAAATATTGAATACACATTATCACTAAAACATCAGTTAAAAGTTTGTTGCCAACTTCTTTCTAAACAAGTTATAACACAAAATAATAGTATTGGTCCTGGAGCAATTAAAGATGTAACATCTTTAGATTCTTACGAATTATTATCAAACAGTTACAAAAAAACTCTAAGTCAGAATTACTACTGTCCAAAATGGGTAATAGTAAAGGGCACAAATTATCACCTTTTAGACACTTTAATAATAGACATTAAAGATATGAAACCTGTGTTTGGTACTATAGAACATATTTTAGTTGATGAAAACGAAAAAGTTATTTTTGTTATAAGCGCTTTAAATTCATTGTATTTTGATCAGCACTATTTTGCTCATTGTATTGAAAATACGAAAAATTTACATCTTGTTGAACAAGATAATTTGATCCAATATGATGCACTCGTAAAGGTTGATATGCCAAATGGTAAAACGTACATTTCTTTAAAAAGATGTCTTTAATAAAATATACATAAATAGAAAGTTAAAACAAAATTTTTTTTCAAGAAAACAATATAGTTTTGTGTATTATTTATTATAAATGTTTGTATGGTTTTGTAAGTATAGAACGAATTTTTTATTTTTGTATGAAGTAAATAATATATTAAATATATATATTTATATAAATTACTTGATAAAATATGTGTTTTTATTTCTACATTTCAATTTCATACTAATTAGTTCAGTAAATTATAATTCAAGATTACTTTATAGAGTTATCTGTCACAGAAGAAGACATTTCATAGTCAGGTAACATAATATCCGAAGTAGTTATTATTTAAAATATTAATAATCTTTTTGAGGAAATAAAATTATTCTCTCAGTAATAAGAATATCAGTATTAGTTAATATTATAATATATTTCAGTATATTGGATTTGCTAGTTCAAAAATAATTTAACGCAAGTGAGTAAATTATATTCGCTGGTAGAGTAAATGTATTTTACTAAGGTAGTCACATTTTTACTCGGACTACAAATGTTATTTCTAAGTTTTTTAGAAATTGTATTTACTGTTTAAGCAAAAACAAATCTAGAAATACGTATTTGCCGATGTAGTAATGTTTTTCACTGTCACGATTTTAGGGTGTGTTTTTATCTAATACGGCTAAGTTTTTTCTTTCCGTGTAGATGGCATTTACCGACTTACGTTCATAAATCACAATTGACCTGAAATTTAAAATAATCGACCTTTTCAATTTAATGGCTATCTCTTTTTATCGCTGTAAAAGTAAATAAAATGGCTCCAACAACTGCCAGTTGGACTGTCAAACAAAACGTCAAAAATAATGCAGTCATTAAAAAACTTTTAGTTTCGGTGAAAATTTGTATCGTTAGATATTTTAAAATAAAAACTTTTCCAACTTCTTTCAAGCAGTTTTTTAAAGTTGTGAAAGACTTTTTAACATTTTACGTCTAAAATTTGGAAAAACAAACGCCATGAATCGTAGCAAGTAACCATGGCTCCCATCAATTGTTTTAACTATGCACAGATCCCCATTGCGCATATCTTCTATCTCTTTAAATTGAAAAGGTCTATTGAATACAAGTCAATGCAATGTTGCCAACTACAACATACATATTTCCCTAAATCAACTTAGCGTGTGTATGTATGTGCGGATCCTCCGCGGAAAATTTGGAAACCTTGTATTTCGACCTTGTTCTAATATGGACAGAACCTATTAGATTTTGATGTAAATCGGATGACCGGAAATGGTACTTTACTTGAAGGTCAAAATAGTTTTTCTTCGAAAAATACCTTTAAATGTTATATTTTCGAGATTTTTGTTATTATAAAAATTAAAGATCATTAAATTATGTACAGGTACTTCTATATATTTTATGAATAAATTTATAAAATTATCTATAATTTAAATGCCGGAGCCTACGCTTTAAACAAACAGCAAAGACAACCCCTTGGTTACACAGTTCATATTTCGAATGTATGTAACTGACAGATAAATGTCACTGTCAGAGTATTAATAATTTCAAATTAATAATAGTAACGTTTTAAAAAGAAAAGAGTAAATAGAACCATAGTTATATGGAATGGGACTTAATAGGTACAGTTTTCGGCAGAAGTAAATATGTAAGTATGTATATTTAGATTAATAAAAATTAAATGGCGGGTGGTATTGTGTTGGCCACATCAGATTTTTAAAAAATATATTAGAATATAAAAGACGCAAAATATAAAATAATAGTATAAAGGATTCATTTTACAAAACTTTTTTGCACTTTAGTAAACGAGCCCTGACGCGTGAGAAAAAAAAAACGTATTATAAAACTCATTCTTTATTATATTATTTAACCTGTTTTTCGCTGTTTAATGTTAATTCAGATTCATGTAGTGTCTGTCGTTGTTTAGTGTTAATATACTTTTTTTAAATTATATAATAATGTGGTCTAGCGACTCTGAGTCTAGTGATGAAGAAGTAGTGCGACGTCAAAAACTAATTAAAGCAAGAATAAACTATGTCTATACAGAAACCCCATATACTACTTGAGGGGTTACTCATGGCAAATAAGTTAGAAACATTAATTAATTTATTGGGACCTATTTATATTAGAATATAAAAGACGCAAAATATAAAATAATAGTATAAAGGATTCATTTTATAAAACTTTTTTGCACAAACGAGCCCTGACGCGTGAGAAAAAAAACGTCTTATAAAACTCATTCTTTATTATATTATTTAACCTGTTTTCGCTGTTTGTTCACTTTTCAACGTCTCTAATGACTCGTACACTTTCATTATTAGCGGTAACTCCATAAATGTTGCAACATTCTTTTATAAATTTACGAAGTGTCACGCCCTCTGACCACAAAAATTTAATGATTGCCCACTGCTCCTCTACGGTACCAATTTACTAAGAGTCATTTTATTTATTGGATACTGTCAACACGTTCTGCGAAGTTGATTCTTTCCTGTTTTTTTGCTGTTACTCTTAGAATTAACGTGGAGATATTACGAAGTAAACAAAAGTGATGATTACATATTTCATAATTATTATGTTTTCCTTGTTCACTAATTGGCTCTATATGTCTTTGGCTTCAGGTATGAATGAAACTTTTTGATTCCTGGCCAGCTGGCGTTAGTCCAACTTTCATTATGGATTTAAGTGATAAAAAAGTTGTTGTGATGTAAATGTATCGTCCGTATGTCAAGGTTAAGATCACCTAGACACGCTGATTCAGATTTAAACTTCTTATAGCCAGAAACATGAATCATGAAATGCTAAAGAAAAGGGAAATTCTAGAATATTCGAATAGGGGAAGGAGTCAGTCATAGCCATATTGGAGAGACATTCCGGGCCTTAGTTAGTCGAAGATATTTATTTAATATTTTTCGACAAATGCCAAAGAGTTATTAGCTCTCAGCAAAAGGACATTAGAATTATGACAGGTATCTTTACTAGTCATTGTCTTAGGAACTCATTGTATGTTAACGTTCAGCTGTGACCGTAAGGAAACTTAACCATCTAGGTATAGAGTGATCGAAAATATTTGGCGATTGACTTGACTCGGTAACCAGAAAGTATTGGTGGGAACCGGTTCCGGTTCGGTTCCGGTTCCAAAATGACCCGGGTACCCGGTTATTTGAATGCATAATTACCCGGTTTTCGGTTCCGAGTCCGAAACTACCCGGTTCTCGGTTCTGGAACTGAAACTACCCGGTTCTGGAATCGAAACTACCCGGTTCTCAATTCTAGAACCGAAACTACCCGGTTCTCGGTTCTGGAATCGAATCTCAACGGTTGTGATTACGTAGGAACCGTTATTTGAAAATATAACTCAAGGTCAAGTTATTGAAATAAACTATATTGAATGAATATTGAAAATATAATATGAAACTGAAATCTGCAATTATTTATTATATTATGTGGTTACATTTTTAACATCCTCTTGCCTTTGGTGTAATAATATTTACACATCATTACAGATATTTGATATTTTCAATTAAATTGCATATATATATATATATATATATATATATATATATATATATATATATATATATATATATATATATATATTTTAAATATCGTTCAATAATATTTCTCAGAAAATATGTTTATTTCTCAAGAATGACGAGGCTAATTTAAAATTATAATTGATTATTCCATAACTCGGATCCGAAGTTCGATTTCACTACCCGGAACTGGAACCGAAGATCGATTCCACTGCTCGGAACCGAAGATCGGTTCCACTACCCAGAACCGGAACCGAAGATCGGTTCCACTACTCGGAACCGGAAACGAAGATCGGTTCCATAACTCGGAACCAGAACCAAAAATCGGTTCCACTACTCGGAACCGAAGATCGGTTCCAGGAACCGGGTACCCTGATAGTTTTGGAACCGGGTACCCGGTTCTAAATTTTGTCGGTTCTTGACAGCACTACCAGAAAGGCTGGCCCTTCTCAGGGAGTAAGGTTGTTTGGCGTATAGGCACGGATTATAAGAAATCTTATACTTACGAATTACTTTATCCGATTATAAAAACCCAAATTATTTACATTTTTCGTACTAGTATTTTTCAACACTTTTTTCTGAGAAAACTATTACTTAAGAAAGTTTTATAAGTACATTTGCAGTTAAGTAAATATTGTATGTAAAATGGGGTAAAGGATATTTTAAAGTCAGATGTTCATCAGTACTTTAATAGTGAACGTTAAAAATGTTGCAAGATGAGAACGACAAATTTGAGCAGATTATCACAGTGGGGAATCAAAAATGCAATCATCTATCCGACGATGCGAAACAGATAGTTCTGAATTCTGAATGTTTTCAACTTTTTAAAAAGTGATAGTGACGAGACTGCGCCAGTATCGAAAACTGCTAAAATAACACAAGTGCCGTATACTACAGTACGAAGAATTATTCAGGAAGGTGTACCGGATAAAAAACAAAGAACTGATGCAGGAAATTCGCGAATTTTCAATGATTTCGAAAAAGATGTCAACAGTAGGAAAATATATTCATTTTACAATGAAAATATATTTCCTTCACTTCGAGTTTTGCTTGAAAAATTAAAAATGACTGTGATATTTCTAATTCAATTAGTAGTCTTCACAGTGTTCTTCGGAACATGGGTTTTAAATACAAGAAAATTGATAAACGTCAAGTTTTGATGGAGAGCATAAGAATATGTCAGTGGCGGTATCATTATTTGGCAGAATTGTGAAAATTTCGTGAAGAGAATCGTCCAATTATTTATCTCGATGAAACGTGGTACGACACTCACGACACTTTGTCTAAAAGTTGGACCGATGGGAGTACAAATTGTACTGCAAAAGTTCCAGTTTCGCGGGGTAAAAGAATAATTATTCTACATGCGGCAAGTGAACAAGGATGGGTGAAAGAAGCTTTGTTTCTATCGGGTCACAATATGAAGAACGCTTGTTTAGATTACCACGACAATATGACGTGATATTTTTGAAGAGTGGTTTCACACAAAATTATTGCCAAACATTCCTGAAAATAGCATCATAGTTATGGATAACTCCAGTTATCATTCTAGACAATTATACAAAATACCTACTAAATCCAGCACTAAAACTGAAATACAGGCCGTCAATTAATTAATAATAACAATAATCCGAATAGAATAATAAATGAAATTAGTTTATAAATGATAATAAAATTAAAAATTACCACAACCTTAAAATTAAGTAAAAATAATAAGTATACACGTACTTCGAGAAAATGTTCTCATCTTCAGTATAAAAATTTATGGCAAAGAGAAATTAAGATGATTCAATATGTCAACAATGCCAGAAGTATTAATAGCCCTTTTCTTAAAAGAGTGTGGTCAAGTTTATTCAACATGTCAACCATGTCAGAGGCCTTATCGACTCTGAAGAGAATGAACTGGAATTACTATTTTTGAGTTCACCCTCTTTCAGATTCAGACAACAATCAACAACTGCAAATAAATGATCTAAAAATACTTCCCATATTTTCGTATTTCATTCCACCCCTTAGAATGTTCCTGGCCAGCAGTGTTGCCAAATTATTATTTTACCAAATCGGAATTTTCCAATATGAAATATAAAAGATCGGGAATAAGGAGCAAAAAGCGAGACAACCTAAAAAATGTATAATTAAATACAAGTATTTGAATAACGTATTTGAAGTCCCATAAGTTTTGGAACAAATGTCAACATTTTTTTTACTTCCTTGTACATAGTAAACATTGTAATCGCGAAAAAATTTCGGTTTTCAGATTTCCGAGGAAATATCCTCGTTGAAATATTGTATTTAGGACTGCTATAACATCTAGTTGTGTACCTCCCTTTTTGGTCATTGCATAATTTCCAGAAGTGGTACTTTACTTGAAGCCTATAATAGATTTTAATGAAATTTTTTTTAAAAATATAATCCAAAACTTTTTTAATTTGGCATATAAGACTTAAATCAATGGGAATAACATAATAGATTTAGGTTAAAATAGGCTAATCAAAAGTGATATATTACCTGAAGTTGTTAATAATTTTTCTGGAATAAAATGATTTTATTTTTATTTTCGCAATAAATGCTTCAAATAATAGTTTTAGAGAATTAAATTCTGCGTCTAGCACAACCAATATTTTTAAATTAACCCTTTGTATAAGCGAGATATGTAAATTTAAAATTTATATACTTTTTGGTTTTTGTAATAAAGCTTGCTATGGATTAGGACAAAAAAAATTAATGTTAATGACAAATTACGTCAAATACGTGAAATTTTACGATTGGTTCACTTCAGGTTGGTCTTGCGTACAAGGAAGTCGTGTGGTGTCCACATCAATTATTTTTTGTAAAAAATTACATTTACTTATGCCCATATTCATAAACAATCGTAATGTTTCAAAACGGCTCATTATAATTTTTGCCAAATAAAACCAAACGTGACAAACTAAATTTCACTTTTTCTTTCAGTGCGACTGTTTTTAATGGATAAAAATTATAACGGACCGTTTAAAATTTTATGAGTGTTTATGAATATGGGCATTAAAGTTTTATAATAATTAATAATTAACTGTTTAATAAGCAACAAAATTATGAACTTAAATTAAATAAAGAGGGACGTGGTCTTCCACAAACCCAACTTGGTTTTGAACGACATTTACATAGATTTTTTAGACTTTTCTGTTTTGCGTCGAAGTTCCTCCTTATTTTGGGCTCCTCAACCACCATCGTAAATTTTTCGAGATAAAAGAGCCCGAAAATCTTTTATGGGACGAGCCTGGGAAAGGTATGGCATGTTAAGCCAATCAAATTTGACCTTGTATTTTATAAAAAAAAAAAATGTATACATTTTAAGGCCTTATCGCACTATAATCATATCTCTGACTTTTTTTCACTGACTTATTATGTATCACCAACTCGATCAATCACACTGCAAGTTTGGACAACCGTTTCCTCTGCCTTTTAGTGGATTTTCATACTTGAAGTTGGTTATGATATGGTTTCTTTAATGACAACGTATTTCAAATTTGTTTGACATATCAAATTATTTCAAGTAAAAGTAAAATGAATGAAAACGATGGAAAAATAATGCAATTGTGGGCAAAGATACTAATTTTATGCGCTTCAAACAAAAAAATGTCAACTTCTGACGTTTCTACAGTTATATTTTACTCCGTAAAGTTACATTCCTGTACTTCAGAGACAGTTACGTATGCGCAGTACATAAGTCAGCGATAAATAGTCAGAGGAAATGAAACCGATTCCATTTCATCTGACAACAGGATCCATGACACTACCATGTAGCTATCACAGTGGAGTAAGTCAGCGATATGAACCGAAGTCATGGATAATGCGTGACAAGTCAGAGATACTACTTCTAATGTGATAAGGCCTTTACAAAATCAAATTTTTTAAAACTATTTTATCAGTGCCACTAACTTTTATGTTATTATTTATAGTGGTAATACTGACTGATACAATAAAATCTCACTTCACAGTTGTTTACAAATGTCAAGAAGTAGCAACAAACGAAAATTTTTTAGAAGAAATAAAAATTTCGACAAACGAAACAAACAAAAATAATATGTGCATTCCCCACACTGAATAGTGACACTCTGCTGTAAACCGAGTAAAATTTCAAACTGTGTGATATAAAAACCCTAGAAATAACCAAAATTTGAAGTATATGACCTTGATATTTACAACATGTTGTAATTCGTATGGAACAATACGATTTTGTAAATTTATGAACTTGTAAAATATGAGAATCGTGTTCAATGCGAAATTGTAGAAATACATGTAAAAATATGACAATATAAAACGGACTTTAGCCAATTTTAAATTTGTCTTGCATAGTAACAGGACGCAAGGTCTGGCCAGAACATAAAATCGTTCCCATCGTGTTTTTCTTCAATAAAAATTGCCTAAGATTTTACTTAGTGACGAGTTTTTATGCACCTTAATGTATTGTTGTTGATAATTGATTTTATCTTAAAAAGCGAGACCTCCCGCAAAAATCGGGACGTCTGGCAACGCTGCTGACGAGATTGATGTTCTTTTCTCCTCGTTTTTGCCCAAACAAACAATTGACAAACGTAGCTCCAGCTTCAGGGTCGTGAGACCCGCCCAAAATACCCCTTACCCCGTTGCTGGAATCGAGGTAGAAAGACGCACCTTGAAAATCAATATTTATTGATGGCTAATTAAAGAGCAAAAGGAATAATTATGCAAAGGAACTCACGATACAATGGATGATGTGATATTTGATTATAAATTTTATCTCAAAGGTCGAGATATGATGAGAAGAAGTTATTGATATTTATTTTATTTAATATGAAACTGCGCAATGCCGTGGTCTTGTGCGGTTTTATTTACATATTATTGTTTTACTCAAGTAAGGTGGTCAGCATATTCTCTTGCCGCAATTTCATATTTACATCACATCAGTAATATAATATACAGTCGAACTTAGATAACTCAAACCATGACTTGCCACAAAAAAGTTCGAGTTATCAAGACTTCGGGTTATTAAATAAAATGCATATATATATATATATATATATATATATATATATATATATATATATATATATATATATATATAAATATTATTTATTTATGTATATGTATTTATTCGAGTCAAAATCACTTACCTTATGATATATACAGATTGATATATGTATACAGATCAAAGTTATAAACATTATTTTAGTGTAACAAAGTCAATTATTTGTGACTGACGAGAGAATTTTTTATTTTGATTTTCAATAAAAAAAGCTTCAATGTTATTTAAACCAATATACAGGGAATCGGTTATATGTTCAATGGTTTTTAAATACAAACGCAAAACGCTCAACGAATTTTCAACCAACTCGTTTGAAGGTGGTTGCATTGCAAATCATCCTCCATCATATCACTTTCGCTGTCATCTGTATTGTCGAGCGCTACAGATTCGGATTCAGATTTGTAGAGCTCGACAATATATTCATCTGTGGTAAACTCCGAAGTAACAGTATCATCATTCACATGTATAAAATCATTTAAGGTGACACTTTCTGGTGTAATTTTGACATTTTTCCAAGTTTCATATTCCAATTGCAATTGAACTTCTTCCTCACGTTTTTTACCTTCCGTCACCTTTAGGTAAGGAAGGTATTGTCTTTGGTCAAAAAATTCGGTGGTGAGTTTTTGATGAATAAGCACGTTTTAGGGTCCCTAGAACACGATTTTACTATTTTTACGATGATGTCTGTATGTGTGTGTGTGTATGTATGTGTGTCTGTGTGTGTGTGTGTGTATGTGTGTGTAACAAAATTTTCGTCTACGATAACTTCCATACTACAATTCTAAAAATTATAATTCTTTCGTATTTCACTTCGTTACATCCATGTGAAGAGCTGATTAGATTTTGGTTAGCATTGGACAACCGGAAGTACCCTCATTTGAAGATTTTAACAGTTTTTCTTGAAAAAACTATGTTAAATATCATTTTTTCACATTTAATGTTATTATAAATATTAAAGAATATTTTATTCTCTATACGATTTGACTGCATTTTATACTTAATATTAAATGGATATAGAGTTAAAAAATTATAAATAAATTAAATTTCATAAAGTAGCCATAGCTATGAAAACAGTTACTATATTAAGAAAATTTTGATTGAAAGATGCCAGTGTCAAGTGAAATTGACATAGTGTGTTTGTCTTATAATTTTAGAACAATATAGAGTCTTTTGCTATAAATTTTCCGTACGGAATTTGCATAAAATACATGCAACTGCCGGAAGGTAAAGTATAAGAAATATAATATTTAAAGAATTTTCTGTATGAAATTTGTACAAAATACATAGAACTGACGGAAGGTAATGTGCTGGCCACATCAGATTTTTATTCATACGTTCACTTATGAAAATCAAAGGAATTTCATCCTCTTCGTCCCACTCAGAATACTGACCAAAGCCGGCTTTTTTTAAGACAATTAGAAATTGTCTCAGGCTTAACGTCGATATTCCATGTATTGGTTATATCATCAACACAGTCCATTAGTTTGTTTTCTTCAAAACATTTGATAGCTTTTTTGGTTGCAACTTAGATGTCATATTAGGGGGGGGAAAAGCAATTTTGATAAATTTTAATTTTTGTTGGATGTCTTTAATTAACAAAGCATATGTTTGAACTTCAGTAGCGCAGAAACGGAATTGCCTCCATCATCATGTTATAAAAACACCTGTTACAAAATCACGTAATAGAGGATTTCCCCCAGAATTCGACTTATTGAAGCTGGCGCCAAATATTCTGTTCGAATTCGATATTCGAGTAATCAAAGTTCGAGTCATCAAGTAAAAATTACCCATAATTCTCACTCTTGGCGCTATTGCCAACCAGTTTGATTCGAGTTATCCAAAATACGAGTTATCGAAGTTCGACTGCATATCAGCGCAATGAGAAGTATTTAAGTTCATAAAATGGATTTCGAAAATTTTAAACTTTTCCCCAATGTTTAACCCTCCGGTGGGCGCACCCGCGGCAATTTGCCGCAAATTTTACTTTCAGTCTTGCATCAAAGATATTGTTAAAGTTATGTGCACAGGCATTCAACTATTCGTTAATCTCAACAGCCGCTGTATGTGAACCAATCCTATTCATTACAATTAAGTACTGTAGAGATTTTTTTAGAGAAGTGACACATTTGCGGTTTGTTTGCCGCTACGCGCGCTTTCTGATGTAAGTGAAATTATTGCTTAGCCTTTTCATGAAATTTCGTGAGATTCTCGTGAGAGTCTCGCAATAAAAAGTATTTGTAACTTTATATCTTTGATTCATAAATTCAATGAAAAATGCACCGTACAGGGAGTAGAGTCAACGCTAATTCGTGCATATAACACGTGAATGCGAAAATTATTTGAATTCACTACATTTTTTGAGTATCTAAAGTCGATTGATATCGATCGCAGAGCGAGGAAATGCAAAAATCGGTTTTGCATCTAATAGAACTAGTTTTTCTCCAACATTTCAGCCCCTAATTGCCTAAATGCCGTCTTATATTAAACGCCGATGGGAGCCAACACGGAGCGAAACGGAGTCATTTTTAACAAACCAGACAGACCGTAGTTCGTAGTTCAATATAGTTTCCACGTATTTAATATCTCAAAACTGAAAATATATGGATATTTTTAAGTGACCGATTTTTTTGTCTAGCATTGTAGTTTAGAGATCACAATTTGGTGATAAATTAATTATTTTAGAAAAATAAAAATAAAATAAATATATCATCACGGCATATTACCCATTGCTGGGTGTGCCAATCTGCTTTGTACGCAGATATCGGTAATGATGATGACATATTTGTACCGTGCGGGCGTTTACCAGGCGTCACCTCACGGGCACTCACTGCTGGCGTGGAGAGTGCACCACAGGGGTCAATTTTGTGCCATTTAAAATTTGAAAGATTTGGCGTCGGTCGAAATCGAACCCGGTTCCCCAGATTCGCGACCAGACACTCAGGCACGCGGCCACGAGACCCCATAATTATTTTAGAGGTAGGTAAATTAAATTATTTTTTCTATTTCGGTGTTCTTATGTTTCTATAAAAGCACTGTTTATCACTGAAAACACGACGTTTAGAAAATCTATAAACGTACTGTTTTTGGCGCCTTTCATGTTCTAGAGTTGGTAGTCATGCTTTCGTAACTGACAGATAACCTTAAAATGGTAAATTGTTTGTGTTGAAATATTACTTCTAATTGTGGATTTTTATCCTTTCTCTAGGTGATAGGACTAGAAAGAAAAGAAATTTATAGCTATAGCTGTGTTAGTTAAGAAAGAATAAGAACCTGTGAAGTTAAAATTTCAACAAAAAAATTATGAAACAAGAAACAATGCGCTCAGGTTTACTTTGTCAAAATAATTAAAACGGTAAGTTTTATTTATTACAATTTAAATTTATGGTAATGCAATTTTGAATTTAATGTATTGCTATTCCAGGCAGGTTATGAAATGTATGATGCACGTTACTTGAAAATGTTAACACTGTCTACTCAATTTGTGGCGGCTACTAGCAAACAAATGTGAAAAGTTGACGTTTTAATCCATGATTTGCAGTTCCACGTTGTGGCGAACTATCGAATATATGCCATATATGTTTTGTATTATGAATTGTAAGAAAAGCTGTTGCCGTTATCTGTGCAACTGAGCAGTGAGTGTTGTAAAAATGGTGGAAAGTAAAAGTCTAGAGCAATAAATTGTTCATTAAAGTATTTCATTATTTAAAGAGTTTTATTTATATGTTGTTTTCTCAATAAAAAGGCTTGATGGTCCATGTAACGTCCTTCAATCCCATATTCAAGTTTTATTTATGATAATAACCAACACGAACCACCGATATGTCAAATCAGGATGGTTCATTAATAACCTTGGAGTTCATTGTATGTATTGGTTTTCCTCTTTCATAATTGTATAATGCTTGATACAATGTTTTAATGCAAACAATCCGACAAAATCACAAGATACACAAACTGTCAAAATGTGAAATTTCAATTTTTACCGAGAAAAGCTACCAACATAACTGATAAAAAAAACACCAACTCATATTTTTGACAACTCCTTTTTTTAAAAATCTAATTGTAAAATTACCTCAATAGAAAAAATAGTATAAAAAACATGTATCATAAGGCCTGTTGACGCACTCGTCCTTTGTAAAACTCGCCTGGCGGCTCGTTTTCCAAACTTGGACTCGTACGTTAACAGATTGCCTTATGATACTTGTGTTTTAATGTACTATAGTAACATTCTTGAAATAATTTGGTATTTGGTGACCAGAATTTAGTGTTTCGTTTCTTTCTTTATTATAGTTATAGTTCTACAACTACAAATACACAGAAGACGGTACGTAAATACGTAAACTCTAT
This sequence comes from Harpalus rubripes, assembly GCA_963082715.1. Classification (NCBI taxonomy): domain Eukaryota; kingdom Metazoa; phylum Arthropoda; class Insecta; order Coleoptera; family Carabidae; genus Harpalus; species Harpalus rubripes. Next base: position 30,198,948 of record OY720461.1, on the reverse strand, counting down.
CCGTTTCAACTATAGAGTGGTATGAAGATAGCTGCAGTTTAATTTTGATTTTTTATTGGATAATACCCCGATATTATCCAATCAAACAACAAGATCAAACTGTATCTATCTTCCCACCACTCTATAGTTAAAACGGATAGAGCATAGTGCGCAAGCGCTTATTTTTAAAGCGTGAAACTCGCGCGAGAACGAGACGAGACCCAAAAAAATGTGCGAGAACGAGAGCGAGATCGATATTGTATATTTCTCGTCTCGTCTTGCCTCGCGTGTATCACAATATTCACAACCCCACCATTTTACGACCACTACTCGCATCACAATTCCATAGCAAAAATAAGGAGGTTATTCTACCGCACACTGTATTACATTGTTATATACAACCTTGTTAATGCTACTGACAATGACAGCAATTACTTTTGTTAATAATTATGCATTTGGATCACCATAACTGTATAAATATATTTGTCTCTTTTTTTTCAATTTTGTACTCACTTGATTGCTGTTAATTGCAATCAAGTAGTTAAGATGAAAAAAAACATTTAAAGTTGTCATTAGGAATGACCTTTTTCTCCAGTAGCTCAATTAAACATGTTAAACAAATATGATATCGTTCAGAAAATCAAATGAAACAATTCTATTGCATGTAATAAAAGTTCCTTTGCGATTAAACAATCGTACATGTGTCTGACAACGTTCTAAACACATTAGCTTACTTCTTACATTGATATTGGACATTGCGCATTCAAGGTAAGGCCAGTGAAATGTTTTTGAACTTGAAATAAATATAGAAATATGTCTAACCAAAAAAATTAGCGGTCAAGAATATGATTTAGTAATATAGAATATTAAGAATGTAATATGTAAGGAATAGAAAGTTTAAATAATACTGACTATAAACTATGAAATCTAATTATATTACTTAGTTGAAATATCAATGGAGGCAAAAATAAACAGTGGCAAAAATAAGACAAAATGGTCAGTTTCAAATATGAATCATTAATACAAAACTAGACCTTAGAAGTACATAATATGGTGGTAGGGACTATCAAAGTTTATAAAGTTATTAGTTTTTAAAATATTATAGTAATTAACGTATCAAGGGTGTTATAAGGACAATAACGCCTGAGGTCAACAGTGTACTTTTCGAGGACTCTGGCCCGAGATGTGTACGTTGACCGAAGGCATTATTGTCCATTTAACTCCCGTGGTTCGTTCAACGTTTAACGTCCGACTATAATTTTTAATATTGTACGGATTACGGATCAGAAAGTTTTAATATAATTTGCGGAGTAGGTAGGCTATGAAGGCTTTTGCTTGTTTTTTAGGCTATACTCCAGTATGAATACTAAAATATTGACAACATTACCATAGCAACAACTCATAACACGCTCTAGGGTGTTATTTGGTATATAACAACCCTGAAAGCAAGGTTGTTATGATAATAATAACATATCAGTCGGACGTTAAAGATTTTAATGACTTTAACAATTGAAGATCCAGGGAAAAAGCTCAATGCCTAAAAATATGCTTTTTTTCAGCGAATTTGAAAGTTCAAAATCTTATAGAACGTTTTTGAAGTGACATAGTGTTTTCAATCTTAGTCGAAAACTCAGATTGATCATTTCTTAACATATTGTAACGTGTGAACCCCGTTGCTACGCTGAACAAGTGTGAAAGTATAGCGATGACACAATCGCGCTAGCAGCCGGGCGACGTAAGCAAACAAGCCGCGACGTGTTTAATTACTTCCGGTCACCTGAACCTTTTGTGTTCATTGTTATTATGCGGTCGAACATTCTAGAGCTCTCTGGAAGTAAATGGCAACTGTAAAAAAGGGAGGCAGCTATGCTCGGGAGTTAGTTAGTTAGTTACATAGGTAGAGTCATATAGAGACATTCACATGCAGTGTTAGAGAGTAAAGTGTTGGGAGTTAGTATACTAGGGGAAGCTAGGTATATGAGGACAGTAACGGCAAGTGGAAGTGGATACTCGGCAGTAGTGGATTAACATTATCTACGTTGTTCGTTGTGTATTCTTAGAATTTCATTACTCTTGTTTTTAGAGTTGTGTTTTTTGTATCACGCGGTACTATTAAAAATATTTTCTCACTATTTTCGCTAGTATTTTGGCACGATGGCACAAAACAGCGTTTCACCGACATGTTTACTTTCGTAAATTTCAGGTTATCTTTAAATGTCACTTTGACGTTTAATCTAATGTGACAATCAAAATGGCCGCGTTGATGAAACGCTGACGTCACTGGGCAAAGAACGAGGCGGGAAAAATCAGCCGCGTTTTGAACAATGTCATTTTTAATTGCATTTTGTTACTTCCTTGTACAAAGTAAAGGAAGTATTGTAATCGCGAAAAATTTCGGTTTTCAGATTTCAACGGAAATATCCATTTTGACCATAAGTTAATCCATTTGGACTAATTTCGTCGTGACGTCTCTACGTACGTATCTCGCATAACTCAAAAACGATAAGCCGTAGAAAATTGATATTTTGTATTTAGGAATGATATAACATCTAGTTAGGCACCTCTCTTTTTGGTCGTTATATAATTTCCAGAAATGGTACTTTATTTGAAGCCTATAATAGATTTTAATGTAAAACTATCTTAAATATAATCCAAAACTTTTCAAATTTGGTTTATAAGACTTTTGTGTCAATTGGAATAACATAGTAGATTTTGGTTAAAACAGGCTAACCGAAAGTGATATATTACCTGAAGTTGTTAACAGTTTATCTTGAATAAAATGGTTTCAATTTGATTTTAGAAATAAATGCTTCAAATAAGAGTTTTACAGAATTAAATTCTGCGTCTAGCACATCAAGTATTATATAATTAGCCCTTTGTAGAAGCGAGATATGTAAATTTAAAACTTATATACTTTTTGGTTTTTATAATGAAGCTTGCTATGGATTAGGATAAAAAATAACAAAAAAATAAAAAAATAGATGTTAATATCAAATTACGTCAAATACATGCAATTTTATAATTGGGTCTATACTTCATATTGGTCTTGCGTACAAGGAAGTCGTGTGGTGTCCACATCAGATTTTTTAGTATTAAAGATTGGTTTGAGGAAAAAAAAAAATAGGGGTCTATTATTTTGCATTACTCTATCGATTAAAGTTAAAAATAAAAAATTGTGCATGACCTCATTACGTCACACATCCAATCTATTCCAAAATCTTATTACTTTTAAGTCTTCTGGTATCGCCTTTTTGAAATTCGGAGTTCATTTTAAAGGAAATGAATGCAGAAAATAACGAATTAATGAAATTAAAAACTAAGCTATACAATGCTAGTTTATATAGGTCTTAATAGAGTGAAAATGAAATTAAAAGATTAATTCATAATCTCCAATTAATTTCTTATTTCTCTAAACTTTTAATTACTTTGTAATCTGAGTTTGATAAATCTTTCCCTTTCATTAATTTTTAAACGCTACGTATCATTTTACATTCTCTTGAGAAATAAAGTTTTTCGTGCAGGTTAATATTTTAATAGCTTGTTTGCATATTGTTAAAAGTTTTGTCTCAGTAGAGTCATCTATTTCTGCTGAAGTGTTCATTAGAATTATTAATATTTACTGACATTATCACTCTCACGCTGAATTTTGCAAAAGGGAAAGTGAATTTTAAAACGGTGTTTTTCTTTTTTGGGGATTTTAAAAAGTTAGGGGAAATATTTGTGATTAGGACTACTTTTTACTGTATTAAATTGTGTTTTTGTATTGGTATAACTTCAAACATTTTCTCATATATAATATCATAAGTGGTAAAGTTTTGCCGGAAAAATATTCAGATTGTTACGAGAGCTGGTTGCCTACCAATTTATTGAGTGGCATCGACAAAAAAATCACGAGTTGTCAAACGAGTGATTTTTGATCAATGTCACGAGAAATTGGCAACATGGTGTTTGGATGATTATTTCCAAAATAAAAATCAGGTAATCATTTATATATTTTTGTCTTGGCAAAAATCTTCTAATTACGAGTATCTCTCGCTAAGAGAGGTATTGAATTCATGCTAAAAATCGCATATCCAGATTTTAGTGAATAAGTACGTTTTAAGGTCCCTAGAATCCGATTATAACATTTTTACAATGATGTGTGTGTGTGTGTGTGTGTGTGTGTGTGTGTGTGTGTGTGTGTGTGTGTGTGTGTGTGTGTGTGTGAGAGAGAGAGAGGATTATGAGGGTGTGTGTGTGTGTGTGTGTGTGTGTGTGTGTGTGTGAGAGAGTGTGTGCGTGCGTGTGCGTGTGTGTGTGTAGATGTGTGAGGATGTATGAGGATGTGTGTGTGTGTGTGTGTGTGTGTGTGTGTGTGTGTGTGTGCGTGTGTGTGTGTGTGTGTGTGTGTGTGTGTGTGTGTAGGTGTGTGTGAGGATGTATGAGGGTGTGTGTGTGTGTGTGTGTGTGTGTGTGTGTGTGTGTGTTGGATCCACGATTTCTCAAATACTATAAGACTAAAGACATTTTTAACTACGGATTCCTCAATCTAATAATAATGGGAAGAGTTGATTAAGTTTTGGTAACAATTGGACAACCGGAAGTAGTAGACACAAGAAAAAAATCATCTAAATATTATTTATCGAATATTTATGTAAATACTTATATTAAAGAACGATAAATACTTTATTCGATAAATATACATTCATTATTATATCTTCTATAGATTTAGAGGTAAAGAAATGCATATAAAATAATTTGATGCAATAAATCTCAGATCAAACTACTTCAAGACAAGAAATTCAAATGTTTGTATTTTTTTTTTAAAAAAAAAAAACTTCTCAACAGGATTAAATCCCAATTACAGAGAGGTTTACAAATACAAACATCCATGCCTTAGTGGGATTCGAACCCAGGACCCCTAGCATACTCATGACTGAGAGCCGTTGCTCTAACCATTGAGCCACCGGAGCCGACAGTTGACAATTGACACATAAATGTCACTGTCAAAAATATTTGTATGCCACTGTCAAAAATATTTGTACATCATTATGAAGATTATGAAAATAAAAAAAAGTCACCAGCGGAAAAGAATATACGTAAAAAAGAATATAAAAGGAATTTGCGAAAAAATGACGAATATAAAGAAAAAGGAAAGGAAAGTAGAAAAAAAATTCAGGATATTGATAAAGAAAATATATGCAATGTACAAAATTTATATTAAAATATCCCATAGATTTTGCAAATATATGTGAGAGTTATTTTGTAGTGAGACATGAATATATGTATTTGTATTTAAAAATATTTTTTTATTTTATGCGTACAACCAGGTAAAATATCTGGCGAGAGGTTATCAGTTTTTATTATTGTAATCAAGATTCTATTATTGTAAATAAACATTTGTTTGTTTTAATAAAAAAAATATTTAAGGATTTCTTTGTAATAAAAAAAATTATTTCAAAATCAAATCAATATTATTTTAATCCAACGTAGCGGAGTGCGGGGCCCATATGCAATTGCCTAGTCTGTGTGTCTAAGGTCAAAATGACACGTTTCAAACCGTGAAGGCTTTTGAAATTAAACTGAAATTTTGGCAATCTCATATTAAGAACAATGTAAAATCAAGCAGTGATAGTTATGTGCCGCCTTGTCATAATTACGATAATTAAAGTTTTATTGCTACACCAAACTAGTCGTAGACCAGTTATAGAAAAAACAGGCTCCAGTGTTGACATTAAATATGTTATGTTTGTAATTTTGTTTTATTATATTCATTGGTATTATGGGTTACATTGTAGTAATAAATAAATAAATAAATAAATAAATTCTATATGCGGCTCTTGACAAATTTTTGTTGGTCGTTGCGGCTCAGAAAATCTAATAGTTTGAACAGTCATTATTTAATCGCTTTAATTATATTCTAAATAATCCCTCATCTATCTAATATCTCATAATTCAACCATCTTAAAAGCTCTGAAAAGCTGAAAAATCCTTCGTCATCATCAGTAATGCCTCTACTTATCGTCAGCAATTTCATCCCCTTTCAGTTTTCAGTTGAAAAACTTGTTCTCGGCATCAGCATCTTTGAAGAGTCTGGAGTCTTGAGCGGCAGATAATTATCTATTTATAATTGCTCTGTAATCAATACTGACTCCACACTGTGCTTGGAAACCGAGTATTTATAGCAACAAGCGGATTAGGGGTTGCAAAATGCGCGTGTTGAATCGTGTTATTCGCGATCGCGAGTAAATGCTCTTTGCATGTATACGCAATGGGAAAGATATGAGTGTGTATATGTGTGTTTATTTGTCTGCATCCTGTTAAGTGTTTATTTGTATTCTGGAAATTGTATGGTAACAAAATTCAATACTGTTTACCAACAAGAACGTTACTTTTGTGGTTTGGGTGATGTACATTATAACAGCTTCTATTTTGCAAATAAATAAATATATTTTTTGGCCTCTTGAAGTGTATACATAACAATCACACATCGTTGACGTCTATGGTAGTTGCGATTTTACACATGCCATGACTTTATCGCACCAAATACGGTAATACACACCCATATTTATAAGTTTTAAGAGGCCAATAATAAATAAAGTTTCTTTTTAATAAAAAAAGAGTGCCTACAAAAACCGCAATTTATTGTTCAATAATAATAACAACAATATACTAATTTGATTAAAATATGGCTATAATAAGAGTGCCACGAATGGAAAAAATGAATACGTGTTTTTTTACATAGAATTAGAGTGCCCTGACCGAAAGAAGTGAAGGTTTTGTTCTTGTAAGTGATCATAAATGTCAACGTGATGTCAACGTAAACAAAATATCCACGTACTTCTTTCATGGCGTTCTATAGTTTGTGTCAAGATAAATGCACATTGACTTTTACGCCCATCTCAGCATGTATTTGCTTAAAAGATTTGCAAGGGTAAGCACCCAGAGAGGTATCCACAATTTTTCCAAATTACCAAATTTAAAACAGTAACCACAAATCAGATATTAAAATTAATAATAAAATTACTACAGTTTATTATTCAATAATTTATTTATATTTTTTTACATTATACAAAACTTAAAAATATGTTCTCCTTCAATATTAGATTATTTTCTTCGTCCGGAAAATCACTCCATGGGTGCCACCAGGGGGCTGACAATTATATTACCGATTAATTTCACAATTGTAGTTTGGGAATGGCACCGCAAAATGTCGCTATAGTCGGTATCGGGTATGTTCGTATACTTTCGTTGAAATTCGGCATCTGTTTTGCCTGGTGAAACAAAGCTGTTTGAATTTACCTTGGATACGCGAAACGGAAACGTTTAAAATTCAAATAATTTTGTCATTTGTATATGTCAACGAGATATAATGCAGATTAGCAAGTTTTTATAATCAAAATTTTTGGAAAACTTTTACCAGAAAGACCGTAAGTATTCTCATTAATAATAATAAACTCATATTATACTTCAATATTACTTGTGAAGATTATGTATTTTTATTATTGAAATTGAAGTTACAGGAACCGATATGTGTAAACTTCAAATAGTCCAGCTTATATTTTACCAAAGAAAAACATACAATTTATATAATTTATGGATATTATGTACCAAATTTTGTTAATAAAATTTTGTAATAATTAACGTAATAACCGTGTAATTTTTTTTATTTTATTTGAAATATTCAGTAACCGTAAAGTACAATTTCAGTAAATAAATAATCACGTTGGCTGCGGTTTTAATTTTAGTTCTGGATTGGCAACGCTAAGATGGCGCCAAAAACTATAGGTACACTTTGTTTTTTACATGTACTGTACCGTCTTAAAGTGTATAGTCGGTGGGTGCCACATTTTACTTCAGTTGTTTACAAATGAAACAAGAATAATGTGATACGTTTAGCGAAATTTATATAGTCAAAGTACATTAAAAGATTTTAACTGTATATTTCCCGGTTTGTACTGTAAATTTGGTAATCCGCCCCTGGCAGCACAGGTAAGAAAATACCCTGGAGTGATGGGTTAACCGAGCTTAAGAAGTCGAAGTCAATGTGCATTTATCTTGACTCAAACTATAATAGGGCTGTTGCAAGAATTTTTATATATACATTCCAAGTCTTAAATTTAAAAAGATATTATTTTAATAGTCTCAAATCACCAAATATCCATTAGATATTTTACAATCAATTCTTGAAATTTGGATATTTTGAAAATGTCACGTGATCTGAAACAGAATGTGACGTCACAACACATACATCTTCATCGACTCCAATTGGTCCCTTATAGTGTCAATTCTTTGTGTTTTGTTACAATTGTAATGATAAATATATTGTCAAAGTTTTCAAACAAGTGTCAAGTTTTTGAGTTTGGTTCGTGTTAGATGATACAAAATTCAATATAACATGAGTAATTTACAGTATCGTGTTGTGCCTTATTGCAAAAATGCGCTAGGGACAAACCTACTATTGAATTTATAAATATGCCAAAAGATGCGAAGAAAAGAAAATTGTGGCTGGAAGCAGTAGGTCGAAGAATATTTTATCTTATTTCGGAAACAGTAAAACAGTCGTTTTCTGATATTAATTCAGCCATCATCCAGCTTTCGATTTTCGGTAATCTGTCCGACTTAGCTTGAGTGTATTCTGTATTAGCCATTATTACTCATTTAAAATGGAAAATGTCAGCGTCAAATGTCAAATTAGAAGTTTGTTATTAACATGTGACAAACTATCGCCTACGTTTATTTATCTAAATAACAAAAATAAATGTAGGTGATGGAAAAACTGTTTTTCTATTTGCTGTGAATGACGTAATGTATGTGCCTCTACGACACAGGAGTGGGGGGTTGTTTTTCATGACTATTTTTGGCGCCAATATTCGTATTTAAATAATTACGAAAATAACAACAAATTATTTAAAAAAAAAAATTATTAATAAGAAAAATATTGCATAAACTTTCATTTAAAATACTTTTTGAAAAATGTGAAACAAGCTCATTCTATGTAAAAAAAATTAAGACGTATTCGTTTTTGCCATTCATGACTATTTTTGGGGCCAATATTCCTATTTAATTATTTACGAAAATAATAACAAATTATTAAAAAAATAATTATTAATAAGAAAAATATTGCATAAACTTTCATTTAAAATACTTTTTGAAAAATGTGAAACAAGCTCATTCTATGTAAAAAAATTAAGACGTATTCGTTTTTGCCATTCATGGCACTCTTATTATAGCCATATTTTAATCAAATTAACATACAACTATACATGTATTTTTTTCAAAAAAATCGGTTTGTAAAGGAATAAAAATATTATATCACTGAATTCAGAATTAAATTGTCTAACGAATGAGCAAAAATATATGATATTTAAAATTAAAAAGTTAGGTAGTTATTTTGAGAACCACTGGCCCAAAAATATAATTTTTCTTTTCTTTAAATTTGTCTTGTGAAATAGAAATTGTATGCCCATTTAACCGTCTTTGTAACTCTTATAATTCTCGAGATAGCAATGGTGGCCCATTTAAAGTGAACACCCTGTACAGTGATAGATTTTCAGTACCACGCAAGTAGCCCATTCTGTCTATATCACTAAAGTCATTCAAAATTTTACTAACTTGTCATATTTCTGTTTTGTAGAGTTAATAAAGTCGGTTTTTCTGCAAAACCTTTGTCAATTTAGGTTGGTAGCACTTGTGGAAATATATATAATTATATTTGAAAGGCGTAATAACTTGACTGACGTGGGAATCGTATAATTAAAAATAAACGAGACTACAAGCGTATCCTTTAATCATAAAATATTAAAACCGATATAAAAAACATAATGATATATTTTAGATTTTCATTTTTATATACAGCCATCATTGTTTTATATCTTTCTCTTATACTTCATTTTATTGCTTTTAGAAAAGTTTAAATGTTTTTATTCCCAAAACACCTAAAGGTAAACCGAGAAGCAAACCATTTTAGATCAATATTTTATAGAGTCAACGAACCTTTTACCTCCGAAATTTAAAAAAGCGTTTGTACTAAAATAACCCCTTTGAAGAATGAAGAACATTATGATCAAGCGACGAGCATACACATCACATAAATATATCGCTGGGTAAATAATATATTCTTGCAATCTGTTCCATAAATCAGAAAGTTTTTACGCATAGGACGCGAAAGACGCCATATTTACTCATATACGGTTACATGATATAAACACGTGTATATTTCATGAGAAACACGGCGCATTTTTCATGATTTCAAGATCAATGTCACGGCGGTCTAATAAGTTTTTCTTGGGTGTTTGTTTAGTGAAGTATAAAACTTTTTATTAATATATTATCATGATATATGACATGTATTCATTGATCAATGTTATATTCTTAAAACTCATTGAACGTAGTGAGGATACTGTATAGTATGTAACAAGTTTTGTAAAGATTTCTTTCAGTCACAAGTCTTTTTTAAACGTGTGGAAAAGAAAAGAAATAAACAAAGAGGTTGCAGCTATTGTTATTGTTTCATACAAATAGATATTTGTGTATTAAGAGCGCAAAATGGGACATTGTCGATTGAGAGGCTGTCCATTTGCGCTCGAAACACACACAAGATTTTTTCTACAGTCGCCACAATGGGGTCCTCCACCATAACAAATATTTATTTGTTTCAAGTACATTAAACTAGTGCAGTGAAAAAGTGGATGTCCTTTGGGAATTGGGAGCGTTCAGTCAATCTTTTGCAGGTGGCAGCACAACTGTTCACACAATTTATTTTATATTTAATTTTAATTTATTGTTATTTTCAATTCTACTTGAGCCATTGCTTCAATCTAAGCATATTCTACTTTCGTTTTTGTAAATGGATACCCTATTTTATTTATACAGGAGTGCGGCATTTTATTTGGTTATATTCCAGATTGACTTATGAAGGGGGTAAATGTGTAACTATAGTGCCATTAGTTCCTAACTAAACGTTCCCATTAAGAATATAGACAAGTGACATTTCTCAACATTGTATAGTTAGAAATTTGGACAGCGAGCGTTTTTTCTACCTTGTCGCGCATGAGCGGCAAAGTGACATTTTGCGTTGACAAAAGAGAGCGCAAATGGCTACTTTGTATATAGACGGTAGAAAAACATTTTGTTTAAAAATTTATAGCCACACTGCGTAGTCAAATTCAAAAAAGTGTTTTCGTACTCATGCGTTGAAATGTGTTGTTTCGCGTCGCCTAAGCAACATCCGAAACGTCAATGTCCCAAGTCTCCACGAAATAAGCGACCGGGAAATTTTGGAAAAAAACACTCTCCTATTTCTAAAGCATTTCTCAAAGAAATATATTTATAATAAAAAAATTTAGTTTGTCAAACATTCTTTCGCTTAATAATAACAAAAGAAAATGGTGGAATATTGAATAAAATTATTTAATTTTAAAATAATGAAGTTAGTGCATTTGGCTCACAATATTGGCAACAATTTCTGCTTGGTTGGAGTCGGCAAGACAGCGCACTCGGGAAGTCGGTAAAACATAACCAACAAACGTAATGTAAATTGTAACAAAACAATAAGAAATTTAACAAGTTTATTAAGTTTAAATTTGTTATATACTACAAGTGAAATACTTGGTAAGTAATAAATAGTTATTTAGATACTGTGATTAACACTACATTACATAAAAAACATTTTAAAATAATTGGAATTTAAATTTGAAACATCTCTGAAATTAGCTACAAAGCAGAGTTATGTAATGAAATTTTAATAACATTATTTGTACACAAATGACTAATTATTAGTGTTATACCATTCGTACAAAAAATATTGTACAAACCACGTGCGTGAACTTGGTTCCCCGAATCGTTCTATGGCACACTCATCCGGGAACCAAGCGTTCACGCACTTGGTATGTAAATAACTATTATAGCGACTATGTTGTTTGGACCTTGTAAGGTTTAAACTGACGTGCAATCCGAACCCGAAGTGCACCGGATCTAAATTTTTCATGTAAATGACTACTTGGAAATGGCTCTGCTTTGCTTAAATTTTAAACCAGCCTGAAATTGTGCTGAGTTCAAATTTGATTTTGAATATACCTGTCTTTTCTTGATGAAATGCAAGTCAAAATAAAATTTAATTTATTTAAAACCATAAATTATACCTATGATCCTTAAATGACATAAATCCCTTGATCCCCTGACATTTGACTTTACCTAACGAATGAATCTATGTATATCTCCCGGAAACCTTTATGACCCTTGTAGGGTCACCAGCAAGGTCACGGCCCTTTCCCGCCCTTTTTCACCCTTTACGCACACGAATTCAGCGTAGCCGTATACCTTGAGTGCTTTATCGATTCATGTCTACGGTTTGCCACAGTTCTAACTCAGCATTTACAGTTTGAGGAACACAAAACTAAATACAAACTACATAAGAGGAGTTAGAGAGTAAAGTGCTGACAGGGCTGAGGTTAAAGGGGCTAAAGGGCTGGTCTTTAAGAGAGGAATGGATTTGGGGGCTGACTTACGTAGACAGAAGGGAAGTTTGCATTTGAAGTAAATGAATATACTTATGTAACACTATACTATTATTCACGAAAGATGACTCTTCAAGGTCATTTGTGAGCCGTCTGATATAATATTACTTGCAGATAACTTCATTGCATTTCGTATGCATAGGCGTGCAACAAGAAATATTTATGGACGCATTTTCACTGAAAAAATAAGAGTAATTTATTTGAAAATTATGTTTCTTTCTAAATAATGTCTTTCTGAAAGATTTATGTTCTTCACTTATGTTTTTGCAAAATACAAAAACATAAACTTAACTTATAAACCAAGGAATAATAATTTAATTTAAACGTCAACGCCACTGGGTAAATATTAGCACAGAGGGCAGTGTAGTAGATAATTAGGTATCTGTAATTCTACGACATATGTCATTATTATTTATAGTGTGTTAGAAAGTAATGCCATTATATTTACGTATATCTGTTACACCACATAAATGAAAAAGACATAGGTCAAATAATCTTTCTCTTTCTAATACAACATGTTGCTAAGCTACTGCTATAAAGTGATGTGTATTCTTTCTTCGAACACATGACCTTGAATAGTCATCTTTCGTGAATAATAGTATACCAACTGAAAGGAAATGTGTCTATGCAATGCAATCTGTTATAAATAGTTATACTAAAGTTAAAAAGGGTATAAAGTTTTATATAAATATACTAGGAGTTTAATACAACACCCACCTCGACTACAAAATTGAGCTAATAAAAGTGAAACGTTGTTTCCGTCGATAAATTTTACTTTATCTAACAAATATAAAATACCTTTTCTCAACATGCTCAATAAATTTTAAACTAAAAACTAAGGAATAATATAAGGTTTGTGTTTTCAGCTCGTCATTTTCTAGAATAAATTAGTACTCCATGTAAACGTAGTAATAAGTCATGTCATTATCTAGTAATATTTATTGATGACGTGCGTCTTCTGCTTGTTCATTTTTACCTCTTGCTAAGAGAGGTATTGAATTCATGTTAAAAATCGCATATCCAGATTTTAGTGAATAAGCACGTTTTAAGGTCCCTAGAATCCGATTAAAACATTTTTACGATGATGTCAATGTGTGTGTGTGTATCTGTGTGTGTGTGTGTGTGTGTGTGTGTGTGTGTGTGTGTGTGTGTGTGTGTGTGTGTGTGTGTGTGTGTGTGTGTGTCCATGTGTGTGTGCGTGCGTGTGTGTGTGTGTGCGTGTGTGTGTGTGTGTGTGTGTGTGTGTGTGTGTGTGTGTGTGCGCGCGAGTGTGTGTGTGTGTGAGTGTGTGTGTGTGTGCGTGTGTGCGTGCGTGCGTGTGTGCGTGTGTGTATGTTGGATACACGATTTCTCAAATACTATAAGACTTAAGACATTTTTAACTACGGATTCATCAATCTAACAATAATGGGAAAAGTTGATTAAGTTTTGGTACCAATTGGACAATCGGAAGTAGTAGTTACAAGGAAAAAATCATCTAAATATTATTTATCGAAAATTTATGTAAATACTTATATTAAAGAACGTTAAATTCTTTATTCGATAAATATAAATTCATTATTATATCTTTTATAGATTTAGAGATAAAGAAATGCACATAAATGCTACAAGAAAAAATCATCTAATAGTATATTTTCTTATTAGGAGTAGAAAGCGGTCTTTTTGTGTTGAACCCAGCTATTGCGGCCGAGGCGCTAGCCGAGGCTAGGCAAGCTGGGTAAAACACAAAAAGGGCGTTCTACTCCGAATGACATATACTATTTTTTCTTCAAGTGTTTCAAAGAATTTTTTGGAATTTTTTAATTGTAGTGTTTGCAATTTCAGCCAAAACAAAAATGATACAACTGTCAAATAACAATTATTAATATAATCTGTATTGCTGTGACAACTGCTGCCGCCAGCGGTGAACTAAGACACTAACATTTTTTTACTAGTACAACAATAACAACATTTTTGTACTAGTAAGACAATGAACATCTTCTATAGTGTGTGTACAGGAGCATAATGTGAAGAAAAATATTATTTATCGAAAATTTGCCACTGCCAAAATTATTTGTACATCATTATGAAAATAAAAAAAGTCAACAACGCAAAAGAATATACGTAAAAAGAATATAAAAGGAATTTGTGAAAAAATGACGAATATAAAGAAAAAGAAAAGGAAAGTAGAAAAAGAAAATTTCAGGATATGGAATATAAAGGAAATGTATGTATTGTACATAATTTATTTATATTAAAATATCCCATAGATTTTGTAAATATATGTGAGAATTATATTGTAGTGAGACATAAATATATGTATTTGTATTTAAAAATATTTTTTGTTTTATGCGTACAACCACAACCAGGTAAAATATCTGGCGAGGTTATGTGCTGGACACATTATATTTTTAGTATAACTTAAATAGTGTGTTTCTATATTTTTCTGCTGTCTTAATTTGCAGTCATAGAAAAAATATATTTACACACTCTATAAATGAAGAACTGTCAATTTGGTTGTAAGAAAAATAATTTCTGTCTACTCCGTAATTATTTCAAAAATAAGTCTGGGGCGAAAAAGTTCAATTTTTGAGTTTGACTCTTATTTGTCCCGTATACAGGGTGATTAATCGGTCTGTCCTCTCTTTATAACTCTTTTATTTTAAGTCAGATAGAAAAACTCTTCAAATATAATTTATATGATATAGTATTACCTATCAACGTACCATATCCATTTGTATACAGGGTGCTTCAATGCGCAACAATGTGTAACTTTATATTTCTTAATGGAACAACCTATATTTATTTATTTATTTTAATAGTAAATTAGATTCCCTTTAAAAAAGTATTAAGTAATAAGGGGTCTAAAATTATAAATTAAGAAGTTATTTACCTTTATTCGATGAATGATATGTTTCTATCATGTTATTATTAACAAAGTAAGCTATGGATAATTTGATCAATTGCTTCGAATTTAAACAAACAAGTTGTCCAAATGATTTTAGTTTATCATTGTTGATGTTGATGTGAAAATGAATAATACAAATTTTAGTAAAGATGAGATGGTTAATATAATATTTATAATAGAAAAATCTATTGAAGTTGAAGGACAAGTTTTCGAGCATTTATTATAATTTTGCATTATTTAGTCTGTCACTAAATTTTAATAGCTTCTTTGGAATTAGTGTAATGTTTAAAATAAGTATTAATAAAAAAGGATCAAAATTTTGTTTATATTATGGTTTTTTCCACTCAACTACTTTTTTTTATGAACGTAAATAACTTCTTAATTTATAATTTTAGACCCCTTATTACTTAATACTTTTTTAAAGGGAATCTAATTTACTATCAAAATAAATAAATAAATATAGGATGTTCCATTAAGAAATATAAAGTTACATATTGTTGCACTTAAACGGAGCACCCTGTATACAAATGCATATGGTACGTAGATAGACAATAATATAATATATAAATTATATTTGAGGAGTTTTTCTATCTGACTTAAAATAAAAGAGTTATAAAGAGAGGACAGACCGATGAATCACCTGTATAGTGTTTGTAATGAACATCCTATTTACTACGTGTCATGCCATATTATAAGATATTAATTAGATTAGTATTGAACGGTTTAATATGTTCGCAAATCCGGGTATATTAACCTGAATTATTTGATATCAACATCTGAACGCTGTTTATGAACAAATGAAGGACGAAC
Source organism: Harpalus rubripes (assembly GCA_963082715.1). Lineage (NCBI taxonomy): Eukaryota > Metazoa > Arthropoda > Insecta > Coleoptera > Carabidae > Harpalus > Harpalus rubripes. The sequence goes on along the minus strand of OY720461.1, from coordinate 30,182,775 downwards.
AACAAAGCTTGTCAGACGGATGTAGAACACCGGAAACACCTATTTCTTATTAATTATTACTTTGTTATTACCAAGATTGTTTAAGCTTGTTTATACTTTTTGTAAGGTTAGATTAGAAATCATTTATACATTCTTCTACCACTGTTATTCATATTTCAAAGAAATTGTATTGTTACTACTATTTGTTTAAAAAAATAATGTTGCATCATCTGTGCCATCTTTGCAAAAAAAAACAGTTATAAAAATAATTTGAAGGTTAAGTGCGACATAAAATTGCAATACTTTAACGATATAATGAGTAGGAAGTCAATTTAAATACAGTACTAATTAATTAATATTGGTAAGATTTATAATTGTATACGATTTAAAGTTACATGCAAATTAAAAATAAGATTTCTTTTAATGGAATTAAAAGCATGTGTTATTAAGTAATTTGTAAGGTATATTACTTGGAAATTATATAAAATTGTCCTTGCTATGTTTGGCTTAAATGCTGTTGATCGAAATATGCACCATCTTTGAATTAGATTGATTATAAGATCGTTCGGAGAGTGCATGACAAAAAACTAAAAATTACTAATGAATTTTAATCTTTTATGTATTTTTTATAATGTTGTTTGTTATTGTTGTATAATTAATAAATAGTTAAACAATAGGCAACTAAATTATATTCATATTTTTATAATATTTTAATTAGAAGCTATAATATTTTTATTATTTAATAATTGAATTATACAGGGTGTAAATGAAATAAGTACCTACATTAAATTTAACCAGTAATGTAACTCATCGAGAGCAATAATATTTCCTAATATTCTTTTTCTAAATTTTCAAGATTCTGTGTTAAAATTCCTTAACGGTTTGTTAGATATTTAGTTACCCGCCTATGGTCCCATGTGAACGGTCAGATATATGCGCAGAATGAATTTAGTGTTCCAACATGCAGAGGTTATTCTAAGGATTTTTTCCCCTGCACATAAAAGAAAAAAATAGCTGTAGGTTTATAATATTTTCCGGAAAGACTTTGTTTAACTCAATTCAAGTTGGATTTTGACGAAATACTAGAGCATCCACAAATAGAAAAAATGCGGAAACTGGCGCTTCCAGAGTTAGTTAAGTTCTTAACTATTTCTTCGGAATTTCTTACAGCAGCTAAAATTTTCGCGCGAATTTTGCCTGCCAAACCACATAGTGCGGATGTGGAAAAACATAAGTATCAGTAATACTCTAAAAATTGTGTCTCGGAATAGTTTGTTAGTAGATTCCGAAAATTCGTTTTTGTATATTTATTACGACATGTCTTCTCTGTCATATTGAGATCCCCGGCAAGCCACAATGGTTTGGTTAAATAAGCGTGAGCACAGAGTCAAGGCAACCCCTAAAGCTAAACAACAAAGATGGTATTTTTGCGGAGGCCAATGCCAATGATGAGAATGAGGCAAGCGAAGAGTCTGTAGATAAGGCTGAGGGAAAAGCTGACACAATTTCAGTGCTTATACAGGATGTTTCTAAACTTGTGTCACAAATTTTAAGGGTATATAGTACTGACCATAATGAGTAAAAAAAGCTGAATCATAATAGCTCTGATCTTCAATTGTTTTCGAAAAAAATCAAAGAAAAACTGACAAAGATAGTAAGCAAACAAAATTTTGTTCATGCCAGTAAATATTAGCCAAAGTCGCCACAACATTTAAATTAGTACAATTATTATTATTGAAAAACAAAAATCGTAACTTATAGTTTTCGAGATAGCAGAGGTAACTCCGTAAAAACTCATTTTTCAGATCGGACCTATGCTGATTAAGCTTTTTTACTTATTTTGGTCAGTACTATATACCCTTAAAATTTGTGACACAGGTTTAGAAACATACTGTATTAGTATAAATCCTATATTATATTTAGTTTACGTTTTTCTTAAACTTTATTTGATTTATTCGTAATAAATGAAAAATAACTGCACAGATTTCAATTTCCCACTGCACAATTTGCTTTTCCGACTGCACATTTTGTGTCCAACTGCACGTTAGAATAACCTCTGCCAACATGAATTTCGACTGAATCATGTACCAAGCATCGGTTGTTCCAACATAAAATTGATGGTTCATGAACTGGTTCGTGAACGGTCAAATTAGTCAGTGAATTTTTAGTTGTACTGTTAGTCCGGGGCATGCGCAATGCATACAATCCATTAGTAACCTATTTTATTCAGTATTCTTTGTCAGTTATTAATAATGTATTTTATAAAATGAGTGATTCGGAGGGATTTTCCAGACATTTCATAAAGTTTAATTGATTTTCTAATAATTAAATTTCAAATTTCACAATTTATTGTTGATTTATTGGGCACGTATCGATCGCTAGGTAAGTTAAAGTTTTGTATTTTACAAAAAAATCTTTTACTTTTACCTTCCGTCACCTTTAGGTAAGGAAGGTATTGTCTTTGGTCAAAAAAATCGGTGGTGAGTTTGATAATCATTTTATCGCGAAATGCATGTAACTACGCGAACAGAGATAACAGAGATAATATCTATTTACATTAGTAAGGTTCTTGTTAGACTAAAGTATTTCTTGAAAATTTACAGGCGAAGAAGTTATAATTTTCACAAATACAGCGATTAGAAAAGACTCCGAAAGTGATGAGGTAAAAATCGAGCGGGAATTACAAAAGTTGAAAGTAGGTTTCCGGTTTCTTAGCTGTATTTTGAAAGAGTTGTGAACGAACCGTACTACCGCCAAATTTAAAGTAAATAGTAAGGATATTCTATCTTTATCTCGAAGTAGAGAGCAAACATGCATATGATTTAAAATATGATCCCTAGGTCGCCACAAAACATATGGCATAGATGGCGTTATTCATTTGTCAATTTAATTTAGAAAATACTATTAAATTATTAATTATTTTTATTAGGAAAATTATAATAATAATAATAATAATAATAATAATAATAATAATAATAATAAAATAAAATATTTTTTTATTTTGAGACCTGAAATTTGAGACCCCTCAATTTAAGAGGCCCACTGAGAAAATGACTTGTTTTTAGCAAATAAATATTCATAATTAAGAGGTACTTCATTCATTCAATTATTGCAACCTTGCAACAAATACAATTTAATCTTTAATATGAAATGTATTTTATTCATTCAGTTATATTATTTATTTGACCGTCATTTATTACATTTAAATTTAATTTAATTTTCTCAAATAAACTAATATATTTATGTATAGTGTTTTAAATTGAGATTTTTAATTAATAAATTTATAATTTTCTGAAATATTTATTTGTTTCTTACAAATATGTAATTGTTTAGAAATAATTTTATAATATATTTGTGTAAACTTTATATTAATTACAATGAAAAATAGTTTTTATTGTATGAATCTATATTTATTTGTCACAAATAAATATTATTTGTGGCAAAATAATATTTCCATTGAGTGAACAATGTTCTATTTGTCAAATGACGATTTTAAGTGAAGTGACTTGTATGGACTTGTTCATTTGTTGTACGTTGCATCTTGTTTATTGTGGTGCTCAATTCTGACAGTGTTCATTTTTGGCGATTTGTTTTTCATTCGTGTGCTAAAAGGTAGTGAATATGGGTGACGAAACAGTGCTATTACTATACTATTTGAGTGGAGTTTTGGATATTTGTTTTGCATTTTTCAGTCTATCTTTTATGCACGTGCATCGGTACCTATCCAGATTGTGTATTTATAATTTTTTAATGTACATTAATTTACTTAAGGATGTAATTTGTGAGTTAATAAAAATATGGCGTACGAATAAATTAAATAAACTAGTCTTTATTTATAATTATTTTCCTTCAATTTTAATCTATTTAGTGGACAGGTTATGAGAGGTAGGTATTTAAATTTGGTTCAAATAAATTATTATATATCCAATAATAATGAAATAAATTTGGCGGAATTAAAATAATTCTTAACGTAAATAAATGTATAGTTCTCATGAAATAGAAGATATAATTGATCTCAATATATATTTATTTGCGACAAATAAATGCTTCAAATAAATTATTACATTGCTTCAATTGTAGATATATTTGGATCCATTCAAGCTTAGGATTTATCTGTAACAAATAAATTTACAGTTCACGTAATTATATCTTTTTCTCAGTGCTCCAAACGAGTTTCCTGCGCCTGTGCGGAAATCCACCACTGGATATAATACAGTTGTGTCATAAAATAGATGTAAATTTTCATTTTAAGCTGTTTACAGAATGCCATTAGAAATGAAAAAATAACTGCATTGTTTCGTATTGTTTGAGTTCGAAAGTTTGTGCCTGTTAATTCTTATTTAGCCTTTATTATTATTAAAAATAAGAAATGGGCGTACTACATATGCAAAAGATATTAATATTAATTTTGATCTCCATATTTGGTCATTTGTCTAAAAATGAACGTCTTCTTTTTATATGTTATTTATACATTTCTAAACCAAAGGTAATTTCTAAAATACTTCTGTTTCAAGTTTAATAATTATTATATCCCAATGTTTATTTTGAAACTTTGTTGTATCTATCAAAAGTTTAATGTTTGTAAAGCAGTCTCGAGGTATTACAAGAATGTTATGCTATTATTGTAAGCAGTGGTGTATGGCTAAAGATAAAGACATGAACAAACTTTACTTACAGCTTGGAGGTGAAATGTATTGAAGCGTGCTCCATTCTGTGTTGTCTGCTGGATTTAACATTCTTCTGCAACAGAAATAACTTTATTTAGCAGTGTGTAACAATCACTACATTATAATAAATATGTTTGTAAGCGTATTGTATATACATAAGCAAGCTGTATCATATAAATAAATACAAGGATTACGACTTCTGTCTAAACTTTACATACATGTTTAATTTGAATTTTATGCTGCATTAAATTTACAAAGAGTAAATGAAATTATAATTTAAGCCCTAAAGAGAAAAGAATTACGAAAAGTACACAAGAATTAAAATACAATTGCAGAAACGTTCATCACCGCATTGTTCGGTTCACGGTTCATCAAACCGAACAAATGCAACGCGATTTTTTGACAGCAATGATTTAAATGTCATAAGAACAAAGAAACATATTCGAATTTGTTCATTTTGATGAACCGTTAACCGAACAATGCGTTGAAGACCGTTTCTGCAACCGGGCATAAGAATATAATTAACTAAAACACTAACACTATTGATTTATTTAAACAATTTACACAACTATTTATTTACACGATATTACTGATTATTTATTTCCACTATTTACGTCACTTCACATTCATACTATACGTTCAACTGTCCCTGTCCGACCTCCACAGCGTCTATATATTCAACTGACTCAACAGCGTCTGTATATTCAACTGCCCGCACGGAATTCACTCCTTTCAACTCACTAGCTGATTGACTGTCTGTCTACTTATATAACTGTCCTTCTGACGGATTCTCATCATCAGTAGTACAACAAGGGAAAGTTAAAAAGAGTAGTCAAGATTACTCAACATGACAACCATGCCAGAAGTCCTAACAACTCTTAACCTAGAGTTGTTAGGACCTAGCTAGCTATTCTATAACCTTGGAAAGCGTTACTATATTAAGAAAATGCTGATTGAAATATGTCAGTGTCAAGTGCAATTGACAAGTGTGTGTTATATTATTATATTTTACTGGAAATATAGTAGCTCTTAAATACATGAAACTTTCTGTATGGAATTTGTACAAAATACATAGAACTGATAGAAGGTAATGGGCTTGAAATATGGAATCTTGTACAAGAAACTTTCTGTATGGAATTTGTACAAAATATGTGGAACTGACGAAAGGTAATGTGCTGGCCCACATCAGATTTTTTTATATCTGTCATAGTTACTAATATTACTTTGAAATGATTAGTTCTTTGATAGTGACATTTATCTGTCAGTTACATACATTTGAATAACTGCGTTTTGTTTGTTTAAAACGTAGACTCTGGGATTTACATTATAGATAATTTTATAAACTTATCCATAAAATATATAGAAAAAGTATTAATGCAAATCTATAGTAAATTTAATAATCTTTAATTTTTATACTAACATTAATCTCGAAAAAATATCATTTAAAGGTATTTTTCGAAGAAAAACTATTTTGAGCTTCTAGTAAAGTGCCATTTTCGGTTATCCGATTTTCACCAAAATCTAATTGGCTCTTTCCATTACAGAAAAAGTTCGAAATACAAGGTTTCAGAATTTTCTGAATGATAGTATTTGAATTAGAGTGGAGGATCCACACACACATACACATGCACAGACATCATCGTGAAAATGTTAAAATTGGATTGTAGGGACCTTAAAACGTGGTCATTTACCAAAATCTCGATATGCGATTTTTAGCACGATCCCTATACCTCCCTTACCAAGGATAGCGGGGGGGGGGGGGTAAAATGCAAATTGAAATTTTGACAGAAATATATTATAATTCATTTGACATTTAATTTCGTTGCAATATTGACAATTTAAACCAAGTTTAATATTTAAGTTACCTACGTTCGTGCAACTAATAATTATTAAACTCAAATTATCATTTCATCTTAACAAATTACTAAAATATCTCAAATTTCAATTCTATCTTCTTAAAGGGCGTAATTTCGTAGCCAACTAGTATCAATATCTCGATTCACTTTCCGTGTAATAAAAGTAAAGGAGCCATTTTCCTTGGCTGAAAAAGCAACTGTTTCATTCCTTCACTAATTGACCCAATTCTATGACGTAATTGGCAATAAGATATAGATTTTGTTGGACAGATGTGGCCCGACCTTGCTCAGAAACTAATGGCTAGATAGAAATCTAGATATACATAACAACAATAGAAGGGTGGTGTGATCTATTATCGATATATGTTTCCTCAAAATTGGACTAGATACATATAAGTAGATACTGTTTATCTCGCGCAGTTTAGCGGTTTCGTAATGGGCTGTACCTATTTACGTACATAAAGGCTAAATTCTGATATGGGTTTCATTTTGATATACGATCACTTGTCAGTAAAACTCTCGGTAAAACTCAACCGCTTTTCAAAGACAATGAATAATGATACTGTGATACAGGTATATGTTCTTCAGATCATTTCAACAAGAACTAATGACATATTGATAAAGTTTCTGCAAAATATAGGGATATTAACTTTTCTAGCTCTACAGAACATCAAAAAGCTTTATTTTATTTCTTTTTAAATGCATCTTTCATTAAATAGAATAATTCATACCAACAGATTTTTATTAAATCTTCTTTTCAACACCGCGAAAAAAATTTCGTACCCAACATCACCTGAAAGTAACTTCATTGGGATTAGCGCTGTCCTTTTTATTAACTATACCTTTTCGACTTCCATTGAAAAAAAAATTAAATTCATTTTCAGAAAGTATAAATTCAATTTCAGAAAAAGAAAATGTAATTTCAGAATAGGTAAATTATTTATTTTCAGAAAAACTAAATACATTCAATATCTGAATTTATTGTTGTATAAAAAAATACATACATATATGTACATTAGGGTGGCCCTTAAGAGGGGTCTAGTCGAATGGACCCTAAAGTGGTTCCAAATAAATAAAAAAAAAAAATCTGCCAATGATTCCGCTTAATATTAATATTTGACCGTTCTTAAAAGTGCATTCACAAATGAAAATTAGGTTTATGGTTTTTGTTTAGGTTTAAGTAAGTCATTCATAAATGTAAGTTTAAATTACCTGAAAATTAGTTTTGATATGTACAGACATCTTTGTAAATGCTTCAAAAACAAGATTAAAATATCGGTAGAGCAGTACTTAACAAGACACCTGCCCGCCATGAAACTGTCATTCGGTTGGCATTATTGGTTATATTTCAGCAATTAAGTTATGGTAGTCTCCATGTTCTTCTCGCATTTGTTTAAAAAGCCGAATCCACCAAGTGGATACTAAATAAAGATGGTTGTATATATCTATATCATTTCAGACACGTTTTCATTGGTAAAGTTTGTGACGTCAAACTAAATCATAAACCTAAAGTTTGGACCTTGCAATGTTTAGCTTTATGATTTGGATTTAGAAACCCTAAATTCTGAAGTGTGAATGGACTCATTACATAATATGCGGCCAAAGTCATTAAATCTAAAGTATAAACCATAAATCTAAACCTAATTTTCATTTGTGAATGTACTTTAAATGCACTTGCTTTTTTTCCCATTTAAAGAAAATTGGCTTTGACACATAATGGCGCTTTATATTTCTCCGAAGCAATATTGGAATATATACTAGAAGGACCCGAGAATATGTGAACATAATTTGAAGTCTCAAACATTATTTTGAACCATCTACAATTATCTTAAGAATAATGATTGGGACTTCGAATTTTGTCGACATATTCTCGGGTCATTCTAATATATATTCCAATGTCGACTAGATTTTTTAAAGCTCTTATTACCTCGGAAAAAAAAGTTCTAAAATGTGTCAAAACCCCATGTTATTTAAATGGGAAAAATCAAATGCATATAGGCATGGTCAGATATTAATATTAAGCGGAATCATTGCCAGCATAATTTTTATTTATATATTTGGAACCACATTGTGGGGCGGCCCGGTTAAAATTTGACTTGACCTCCTTTAAGGTCCACGCTAATGTACGTGGTTTTACACATAAGTGTCAGCAAAGCTGAGCAATATACCGGAAAGTAGTACTTGAAGTACAAGTACTAAGTATCTTGATGTTTCTAAATGTACTTAAAGTACAAGTACTTTTTTAGTTTCTAAAGTACTTGAAAGTACCAAGTACTTGAAAAAGTACTTGTAAATTGGGTGCAAGTACTTCTTTAGATAATTAATATTTTTTTGATTATATGGACCTTATAAAAGGTGATTATTGACAAAAATTTCAATTTGGTTATTTAAAACAAGAGTTCCTCGCTGGGACTGCCGTATCACCTAGCGATCTCATGACGTAAAATTAACGTCATATGATCGCCAAGCGATACGAGAACCTGTACCGAGATGTTAGAATGACGTCATTTTTACGTCATGCGATACGGCAAAATCCCAGCACTGTAGTTAGGTAATACAAACATAATATGTATATGCAGTATGCAGATTAGAATTAATTTATTTATGCCAGAAAAATTGCAATTATATCTTTACTTTCATATTATCGCTGAAAATATATTTATTAATGAAATTCTCATGATTATGTACTACAGGAATAACACCACACCACTGTAAAAGAAACACTGACAGACAAACAATTCTCATAACATTGTTAACTTTTAAATTATTCATCGAACTTCAAGTATATTTAAAGTAAATCAAGTACATTTAAAATACCTCAAGTACATTTAAAATACTTAATGTACATTTAAAGTACAGTAACGCCCGTTATTTCAATCTCCTAACAAATGTTCCTAACAACTATTCGCAATCGAAATTAACGATAGAGGCGCTGATTTTTGAAACAAGATGGCCGCCATACGATGGGTTTGACATATGACAGTTCACATTGTGCATTGTGTTTCGTTGATTGTGCATACAAATCGAGTTTAAAAACTTATTTATATGAAGGCGATAAGTTTAAATATTTAAGTATTAATTACTACACTACTCACTCAGCTGTCATTTATTAAATATGGCGCTTGTACGATTGCTTTCCGTAGTACCGATTTGCGCCACGAGAGGGGAAATTTTATCTACTTACGATTGCGAATTCGATAAACAAATTTATGCGGTAGATTTATTAGGAAGATAGCAAATTTCGGCATTTCAATGTAAAGTTGCTATGCAAATTGTTATTAGATACTTTTTTGGAATCTAGTTGTAAAAATATAGAATAAATTAAAATAATACTTGACAATGACATTTATGTCACATACAAATATTTATAAGGTGTGTGAGTGCGTAAGAAATATCTTAAAAATATGGACAAGAAACGGACATCAAACTTTTCCAAGGCTGAAGTTCTGTTATTAACCGATTTAGCATTCAAATAAGACTACGAACTCCACAACGTGGGAAAATAAGTAGGAGATTTGAGAAATCATTACCAGCGAATTTAATGCACAATCTGGTACCGTCCACCGCGATAGCAAATCATTTCGTTTAAAATATGAATGCATCAAAAGGACATTAAAAGAAACTGCTAACAACAAATTTGTATTATGGGCTAGTACTTCTACAAGTACTCCTAAGATTTCTTAAATTTGTTCGTGCTCTAGTAACTTTTATGATAATTTTTCATCAAAATACATTTCCCTTTTTTATTTCAAATGTAAATGTGATGACAACTGACAATGACATTCGTTTTATTATGTAGCTAACAAATTTATTAGCTACTAGAAGTTCCTCTCAAATTTGTTAGCAAGTAAACAATTTATAAGGTACCTAATAACTTGTTTGGACGTTGAAATACATAAAAAAATGGTTGTTAGGTAAATAAAATTTATTAGGAAGTTGTTAGGAGATTGAAATACCGGGCATAAGTATTTTTCCAAGTATTAAGTACCAAGTACATGTGAATAGACTTACTTTGTCAAGTACGAAGTACTATAAATTGAATGTATGGTACGACTAGCGAATGAAAATTGACGTTTAAATTATTCTATAGATTTAGTTTCTTTTGAAACCCTAAAGAAGAATAGAGTTGTACAAAATATTCAGGTATGAAATTTTTGCATGAACCCGTTTAAATACTGGACTAGGAAAGCACAGAAATACATTACTATGTCTGGCTGAAAATAGATGGCCGACTAGGGTAACTGAATATCAAAACAGGGGTGCGTTTAAAATATTTTAAACAATTTTCGTTTATGTTGATTATAACAAATTATTTTGATCTTTAAACTATTTAGTTTGGCAATTCTATGAAATAGGATTATTTTTAATTTCCTCTAACAGTAATTCCGATTCGAGGGTTGCTTACACCTGAGACGAACGAACTAGAATTAATTTTTTTAAATACATCCTTGAATCCTGTTGCTAAGGTCATTTTAAATGCCTTTTGATATTGAGTACAATTCTAATCTCTAACGGAATACATAAATATAGGGAAATGTTTTCAAAAGAAACCACATCTATTAAATAATCTAAACGTCAACTTTCATTCGCTAGTCATACTATACTTCAAATACATTACTTGAAGTACTGAAAGTACTTGCAAGCCTAATAAAGTACTTTTCTTGCAAGTATTACCCAGCTCTGAGTGTCTAATTAATATAAATATATATATATATATATATATATATATATATATATATATATATATATATATATATATACAGGGTGTAAATGAAATAAGTACATTAAATTTAACCAGTAATGTAACTCAACGAGAGCAACAATATTTCTTAATAACTTTTTTTCTAAGTCTTTTAGATTTTGAGTTAAAATTCTTTAAAGATTTACTGCACATTTCGTTACCCGCCCATGGAGAACAAATGGCTGCTTCCGTTTTCAAGTAGGATACAAACAACTCTAAAATTGTCGGTTATCGGTTACACTTGCAGTCACAGTAATTAATAAACGAATCAACGGAAATAACATTTATTATTAATTAATTCGTAATAGGACAATTTCTACAATAAAGAAATATAATTTTGGATAACAAAATTATAAAGTTGTGTATTAAACCAGGCTTTAATCACCTGTGAATAAAGGAAGACAAGGAAGAGCAAAAGCATAGTTATTAGGTTATGAGATGATTATTTATCGTCGACAAATCATAATAGTTTAAATACGTTATTCAAAAAATGTAAGTACAAACTCTTCTGCTTTTAAACGAGGTATATGAGTACCAATAATTAGTCATCCATTTATTGTTCCCGCCCAAACAGTTTTTAATGTAAATTTTTACAGCATTTTCGTCTGTCGAGATGTGTATTGTGCATAATAAATACACCTTCCCAAGTAAATTTAGTTTCATTAATGAACATTATGAGCCATTCCCAAAATTGAAGTCTGTTATGTGCTAAAAACATTGAACTTTTTGCACATGGTGTGGATATAACTGATGCTTTTTTTAAAAAATTGTCATATGTGACACTCCGTATTATGATAAAGATGTACAAGATTAACAAATGTGCGAATATTACAGTATGATTTGGAAACGCCCCGTCTAAATGCGTTGGCAACTCTATAACACTGTGTCTTTATATCAACCACAAATTCAAATGTAGTAAAGATACGAATAAATAAATACTCGCGTGTATTCGCTATTTGTAAACGTAAGCATTTTGACAGAATTTTACCTTATAAACAAGTTTATTACTAATGTCAAAATTTAATTACAATAACTGACAGGACTGTCAATTGCTAAAACAAAATTTTTCAGAGCTATTGCTACTGCATTCAATTATTAGAAAAATACTTGGAACGACTCGTCAATTTACGGGGTGGTAAAAATGCTAAAAAAAATATGCGACTTCGAGAAAAAGTTATTAAGAAATATTGTTGCTCTCGACGAGTTATATTACCGGTTAAATTTAATGCACTTATTTTATTTACACCCTGTATATACAGGGTGATTCATCGGTCTGTCCTCTCTTTATAACTCCTTTATTTTAAGTCAGATAGAAAAACTCTTCAAATATAATTTATATGATATAGTATTATCTATCTACGTACCATATCCATTTGTATAAAGGTTGCTCCATTTAAGCGCAACAATATGTAGCTTTATATTTCTTAATAGAACACCCTATATTTATTTATTTATTTTGATAGTAAATTCGATTCCTTTTAAAAAAGTATTAAATAATAAGGGGACTAAAATTATAAATTAAGAAGTTATTTACCTTTATTCGTTGAATGATATGTTTCTATCATGTTATTATTAACAAAGTAAGCTATGGATAATTTGATCAATTGTTTCAAATTTAAACAAACAAGTTGTCCAAATACTCTTAGTTTATCATTGTTGATGTTGATGTGAAAATGAATAATACAAATTTTAGTAAAGATGAAATGGTTAATATAATATTTATAATAGAAAAATCTATTGAAGTTGAAGGACAAGTTTTCGAGCATTTATTATAATTTTGCATTAGTTAGTGTAATGTTCAAAATAAGAATTAATAAAAAAGGATCAAAATTTTGTATTATATTATGGTTTTTTCCACTCTGAACTACTATTGTTTATGAACGTAAATAACTTCTTAATTTATAATTTTAGACCCCTTATTACTTAATACTTTTTTAAAGGGAATCTAATTTACTATCAAAATAAATAAATAAATATAGGGTGTTCCATTAAGAAATATAAAGTTACATATTGTTGCGCTTAAACGGAGCACCCTGTATACAAATACATATGGTACGTAGATAGACAATACTATATCATATAAATTATATTTGAAGAGTTTTTCTATCTGACTTAAAATAAAAGAGTTATAAAGAGATATATATATATATATATATATATATATATATATATATATATATATATATATATATATATATATATATATACATATATATATATATATATATATATATATATATATATATATATATATATTATATTATATTATATTATATTATATTACATTATATTATAAAATTACGTAGAAGTAATTGACAGGTCATCCGTAATATGATAAATAATCAAATATACATACCATCAGTATCAGGATATTGTGTATCTATGAAATTGTGAAACAGGTAAAATTTCAGTCCCATACTATCCATCGAATAAAAGGTAACTCAGTAAAATTCCAATAAAATCCACCATCCCAAAATCCATTTTCTCTAATACAGCAATCAGTTTTGATTTCCGCTCCTTTGTAGACTGTTGTAGACAATCCCTTTGTAATCTATATTAAATCCATCTCATTTCACATTACGGCAAATATCACAACCCACGCCCACGCAAGCTGCATTGGTTTCAACATAGGCATAAATTACAAAGGGATCTAGTAGCCGCATAGTCTCTGGCTTGGTCACGGCTGGGTTCATATCTGGATCGAGTTAATGGACAATGAATTCTTTATAAGATAGGATACGCAATTAAATAGTCGAGTATGTATATTCCCGAAGGTGTGTTGTACGCTTAATTTATATTTCAAGGTGGTTTATATCGTAAAATGAACATAGTTATCATAGAATTCAACTCTGGGAGTATAAATGTTATAAAACCACTTTACATTTGTTAATTTTAAGAACTTGGCCAAGTTCAATAAATTGAACTTAATATTGTGCAATAATTTCACCAATATCTAGCCAAATGTTTACATTTTCATATTGAAATATCAAAACTTATTGACATATGTAATAAGCATATAATTAAATTGACTTATTGGTGTATACTCATATTTTTTCTGTTCTGTTAGCACATCCAAATAGATCAGCTGTAAGTACTTTAATTCCATTCATTGAATTTTTAAATAGGAGTATGGATGTCAGAAAGAAAATTGATGTAATCTACAGATATTTCAGTAATGCGTTCGACAAAGTTCATCACAATCTATTATTGCATAAACTTTCTCAATGTGGCATACATGGGTCATTTTTAAGATGGATCAAATCATATATAAAAAATCTGATGTGGCCAGAACATTACCTTCCGTCAGTTATATGTATTTTGTACAAATTTTATACAGAAAGTTCCTTGCTAAAGATTCTATTTCTTGTACATTACCTTCCGGCAGTTGCATTTATTTTATGCAAATTTCATACAAAAAATTTGTAGCAAAAGATCCTATATTTCCAGTAAAATTCTAAGACAAACATACTATGTATATTTCACTTGACACTGACATCTTTCAATTAGAATTTTATTAATATAGTAGCTGTTTTCATAGCTATGGCTACTTTATGAAATTTAATTTTTTAACTCTATTATATCCATTTAATATTAACTATAAAATGCAGTCAAATCGTATAGAGAATAAAATATTCTTTAATATTTATAATAACATTAAATGTGAAAAAATGATATTTAACATAGTTTTTTCAAGAAACACTGTTAAAATCTTAAAATGATGGTACTTTCAGTTGACCAATTGTAACCAAAATCTAATCAGCTCTTCATATGGATGTAACGAAGAAGAATACGAAAAATTATAATTTTTGAAATTGTAGTATTAGAGTTATCGCAGACGAAATTTTTGTTACACACACATACCCACACACACACACACACACACACACACACACACACACACACACACACGCACACACACACGCACACACACACACATATATATATATATATATATATATATATATATATATATATATATAGACTACAGACATCATCGCAAAAATAGTAAATTCGTATTCTAGGGACCCTAAAACGTGCTTATTCATCAAAAACTCGCCACCGAATTTTTTGACCAAAGACAATACCTTCCTTACCTAAAGGTGACGGACGGTAAAAACAGATCTCAATTTGTAGTCAGTAATGGTTTCAAATCCAGATGCATTTCTGTAACTTCCGGAGTACCTCACAGATCTCATTTAGGCCCCATGCTATTTAAATTATATATTAATACAGAACTAATTATTTTCCAAAATAGTAATTTTCTTCTATATGCAGACGATTTAATAGTATTTTATGTACCAACGGCGTTACAATGATGATAATGCCAGGAGGGTGATGAGGATCTAGCCCAAGGGCCTTTGGCCCGAGGGATAGATGTCGTCCGATGGGCATTATCATCTAGTAACGCTCGTGGTGCATACAAGTTTTTGCCTCACTAGAATATGTGAAATAAGTTTTCAGAGAGTTTGTACTGCTTTGGATGTGTTACATGTGATGGTAAATAATATCAAAAACGAATTCAAACGTGGATAAATATCGTCCCCAAAAAATTAGTGATCCGTCATCCGTTTAAAATCAATGCGAAACATTACAGTCTGCAATCGACGTACTTACTATTTACATGTGTGGTAAAAGTAAATTGCTTTTTAAGGCCCTTTACATACTCAATTTTTAGTATTATAATTAAATTAAAAATGATTTCTATGTTGTGCTGTCAAAGCTGTTTTCTTATTATATTAATTGTTGTAATTAATTAATGAAAGAAAATACATAATTTCCATTATATACCGTTCATATTATTTCTAATTTAAACGATGATTGGATTATAATTAGGGCATAAAGAACTAGTATGCCCTCATATAAAGCTCCGGTTGTTATAGATATGTTTATATACTCCGTATCCTAGCAATAAACAGGTCATATTACTTTAGTGAGACAGAGGCCCATTTGCATAAAACATTGTAGAGTAATCGAAAATCAAAACGATTGCTGCTTACTACAAGAAAATTTTTCACGTCTTTCTTGCTACTGCTTTGCAAATTATTTAACATTAAACAAATGCTCTGCTGTTAGTTTTACTAGAAATATTAACACAATTACCTATTATTATAAAATTAACAACATTTTCCTTTCAAGGAAAAACAGCATTCGCGATTTAGGTATTATTTTCGACTCTAAACTACTTCTAAATGACCATCTAGATAGTATAACAATCAAAGCGTATAAATTACTTGGTTTTGTGATACGTTCAATTAAAAATTTCAATAATATTCAGACAGCAATTATGTTATACACTTCCATCGTATATGGAACCCTCATACCCTCAATATTGTAATCATAAATCTAGAATTGAATCCATTCAGAAAATAATTATCAATATGCTCTGTTATGAATTTAATATAACTTACACTAATTATGGAGAGATCTTATCCAGTTTAAATTTGGTAACACTCGTACAAAGAAGAACAAATGCTGATATGATATTACTACAGGAAGTAACGAAAAATTTATCTAATATAATTTTGAGCCCAGCGGCTTAATTAATAACAATCAAGAATTTCTTTTTTTTAAATAATAGTGTTTCCATAACCCTAGTATTAACAATTCTGCATAATTTGTATCTTCATTACTGGGGCTGTAGCCTACCAATCTGAACGTTAAAATACAAGTAAAATAAGAAACAAATGATATTCCTGCCTTTTCCTGCACATAATGCTAATTTATCATGTGTCTAATTTAAGTTTATAAAAATACTTCAAAACATAAACAAACTTCCACCGTCTCAGGTGAAATTTTTGCCTTTTACTCTATATAACATCTAGTATCATCTTTCCCATATTGTACACAATCATAATGGCTATCACGTTTCATCTTTCTCATCCTTTAATCTTTGTAATCTTGATGTAGCAGGTACCATTGACCTTGAACGCTGTAGCTCGCGGAAACCTGTTCCTTTCGCATTGTAAAAAGAAAGAATCTAGGGCGTGGTTAGTAACAGTCCGCAAAAACCGAATACCGGAAGGTAACACATGTCCACTTACCTCAATGACATTGGGTACTCGGTTAGGAACAAATGAAGAATGACTAGACAATGTGGTTTATGTAAGAGATAACAAGTGAAATGATGAATTATGAATGAGTTTAATCGGTTCATTTGAATGGAAGATTTGTTCATGTTTTACGCACTTTTTTTTATAATAGATAGTTGGAATTAATTGGTTAACAATTATAGGTGCAAGGTCATGGTTAAAATATGGTTAGGAAAAAAATGATTGCGATATTGAAACACATTTTCTTATTTATAGAACTTTTGTCATACAATAATGCGCTTGGTATTTTTATTCAGGGGAAACAAATACATATGAACTGGCTTATTCTGTAAGAATGTCGTTATACCCATAACATATTGTTATGATGAAAAAGTAGTCAAATAACGATAATTTTCAAAAAGAGTATTCTGTAAAACCATTGTCGTTATATTGAAATCGTATTGTCGTTATTTTAAGTAGTTCGTGAACGATAATGATTCACTTGTCGTTATTCAGTCCGTTAATGTCAAATGTTAGCAAATGGAAGGGTTAATTAATTTATTATTTATTCTTGTGCAGGAAGAAATGTAAAATTGGTAACAAAACATTTATTCATGCATCATATATATAATTAACAACCATAATTACATTTAGAAGAAATGTTTGTGATCGTGAAAGTCGTTTATGGGATAATATCATTCCATTTGATAATCGTTTTTTACAAATATTCTTTACTCAATAAAGAAATAATAATTAAAATAATAATGTTAATATTTTTTTTGCCAAATGACATTACAATGACAATTTAATTTTCAATAATAGCTACTAACTTTTCTAAAAAAATTGGCTAAAGTCTTTGTGACAAATGGTATGAGGACGTTTATAACGATATTAGTTAGTGAATACGATTTTTACAAAATGTCGTTCAGGATCACATCGTTACATTTATAAATAACGATAGTTGTTACATAACGATTTTTTTACAGAATAAGCCTGTAATAGTGGAAAATTTTCTGATTGTCCGTCCTTATCAAATTATTGCTAAAACAAATATTAGCAATTAAACATTATTAAAACCGAATATTATTACACAAGATATTTTTCATATGAAGACCACACTGCTAAAGAGAGGAATGTCATTAATCATTATTATGTAGTTTTTGGGAAATTAAAAAAAAACAAGTTTACACCTTCCCCGTTCTTCTGTTATATGGCTATATTTCAAAGCTAAATAAAATTGAGACTGATCCTTATTGCATTTGAAGTTTGTTCATGAAATTCTACTATATTTGATGTACATGACGCATACCTTAACTCATTTCATGAAAAAATGCAACCTATTGCAGTGTGGTTTTCATATTTGTTGTCCAAAAATGTGTTCCAATAGGTTGTCAAGAAGAAAACATTCGTACGATTTATCATGCAAGCATTAATGCTCTGAATCATATTTTCGTCCATATACATGCCGCAGCAGCGTGAATTCGACCTACATACATCTTCAGGATTCGAAATAAGTTCGCCGTAAACCTTTTTTTTTTCAAACAGCCGTAGAAAAAATATCCAATAGATTCAGATCATAATGTGTCGATGCACTATGATGTTGAAATCAAAAATTTAGTCTAGCTGCTAATAGAACTTCATCGAGGAATGGCAGTGATAAATTTTCATTTAAAAATTCTAAACAAATTTGTACACTGGCTTGCAAAAAAATCGCGTACACCTATTTTTTGCTCTATTGAGTCGATCTTGATTTTTTCAATGTCACTAGTGTCAATTAAGATGTCAAAATTAACAGAAATTTAAATACATACTTGGTTGTTCTTTCATTTTTCTGGAATATATTTGTAATTTAACAGTAGGTAAATTAAACACAATTAAGAACTAGCTCCATTATAGATCAAATAGTGACAATAGTGACAACATTGTCAGTTTTTACATTATTTACAGAGCTAAAAAAATACAACACCTCGGTTACTTGATTTTTAAGGTGTACGTGATTTTTTTGCAAGCCAGATCTGTAAATCTGTAAAAACCTGACAAAAACTCATCTATTTTTGTTGATTAATATACAAATATGCGTAAAGGCTGGTTCATGTAAGCTGTAAACTTAAGACTTTACCTTAGCATTAGCATTATGACTGCATTAATACTTCTTTGAGAATAGACAATTGCGTGCTACGATATTTGTAGCTGTAACCTTAACCTAAGCATTATACCGTAACCCTAGAATACGCCAATTTCTAAATTCTTGTCATAATGTTAATGCCGACCAATCAGAAGTTTGTCGCTAGCGATATTCATGACTTTGAATTTGACGTTTTAAAAAATTCTGTCACAATTTAAGTAAAAATGGACGGCTTTGAAAAAGATATTCAACTAATTGAATTAGTGGAACAATGCAAACATATTTAGGCAAACAAGAAAGCAATTATACTTATAAAAATACGACAACGTCTGTATCACTATCCATATCTATATTTTATGTGTCCTTGTATGTCAACATGAATGACGTGTCGCTGTTAGAAAAAATGACATTACCGTCCTACTCTTATTGGTTTGCCTTAAGAAGTACATGTACCAGGCAACGTAATGTAAAGTTTAATGCAAATTCATAATGCTAATGCTAAGGTAAAGTCTTAAATTTACAGCTTAAATGAACCAGCCTTAAGAGTGGCAGCTTCGTTGCGATTTTGTTGAATATTTACAGATTTATTCAGAAGAGAGGCATTAGTCGGTTAAATATAATGTGTAGAATTATTACATTTTTATTAAATAATCCAGCCCAATGTTTATACTAATAGGAAGTTCCATTTTAAATATACAAAACCGAAAGAAATGAAGAACAATGTGACTGAACTTTTTATTTGAAGTATTTTTATCCAAAATGATTTAGAAAGCAACGCCTATGTCCACATTTTATGCACCTGTGTACTATACTAAATTTAATGTATTTTTTTTCTATATAAATTTTGGCACAAATAATTTAATATATTTTACGATGACAAATTTAATAATTATATGTTAGAAGTATATAATTAACTATTTTGAAGTATGAGTATAATTTAATTTGGTTCAGACCTAATTTACTTATCATAAATGGAGATCATTTCATAGTTGTTTTTGCTTATCAATAATTGATCAAAACTTTCACCAATATAAATATAGATTAAAAAGGGTATTTCCCGGTTATGAAATTAATATTTGAAGTATTGTAACGTTGCTTATCTTCAAAAAAATAAATCAAAGGAAACTACTTATTAAATATTGAATAAATTATTTTTGTTTAAATGTGTTTCTGTATTTCTGCTACCTGGACTTGTGTCGTAGAAAAAGTATAGCTTGTGACTCGTTTATAAACTCGTGCCTAAAGCTACGTTTATAAAACTTGTTAAAAATATATTATTAGGCCCGGTATTATCATTTCCGGTTAAACTGTCTGCTACCTAATTGTCAGTTACAAGAAAAATGTCGTATCTAAAATTTGACAAACAATTTTTACAATTTTTGCTATAATATCGATGCTATATTTTTCTTTTAACTGACATAAGTTAGCAGATAGTTTAACAGAATATGATAATACGGGGCCTTAAAATGTTGACTATATTTTATTAGTAACAAATATGCAGGGTGTTAAAAAACGTGTTCGGAAATTTTAAGGGCGTTATAGACCAAAATAAATGAAAAAAATCTAATAAACAGGATCGGCAAACTAATGTACTATCTAAGAAAATAAAAAATAACCTCTCGCCAGATATTTTACCTGGTTGTACGCATAAAAGAAAAATATTTTTAAATACAAATACATATATTAATGTCTCACTACAAAATAATTCTCACATATATTTGCAAAATCTATGGGATATTTTAATATAAATTATGTACAATACATACATTTTCTTTACATTCAATATCCTGAAATTTTCTTTTTCTACTTTCCTTTTCTTTTTCTATATATTCGTCATTTTTTCGCAAATTCCTTTTATATTCTTTTTTACGTATACTCTTTTTGCGTTGTTGACTTTTTTTATTTTCATAATGATGTACAAATATTTTTGACAGTGGCGTACAAATATTTTTGACAGTGACATTTATGTGTCAATTACAAACATTTGAATTTCTTGCCTTGAAGTAGTTTGATCTGAGATTTTTTACATCAAATTATTTTATATGCATTTGTTTATCATTAAATCTATAGAAGATATAATAATGAATTTATATTTATCGAATAAATAATTTAACGTTCTTTAATATAAGTATTTACATACATTTTCGATAAATAATATTTAGATGATTTTTTGCTTCAAACTACTACTTCCGGTTGTCCAATTGTTACCAAAACTTAATCAACTCTTCCCAATATTGTTGGATTGAGCAATCCGTAGTTAATCCATGATTTCCAGTTCCACGTCGAGGCGAACTGTCGAATATTAATTTTTTAGATATGATTTAGACATGTGCCATATACAAACACAACAAATGTTTTGTATTGAAGAATGTAAGAACAGCTATTACTGTTATGTCTGCAACTGAGCAGCACGAGCAGTGCATGTGTTGAAAAAATGGTGGAATGTAAAAGTGTAGATCAATAAATTGTGAATTAAAGTATTTCATTATTTAAAGAGTTTATTTATGATAATAACCTACACGAATCAGCGATCCCCATTCGTTATTTGATAAATTTGCCTTTATTACAAGATATATCAAATCAGGTGGTCCATTGATAAACCGGTGGAGTACATTGTAAGTATTGGTTTTCCTATTCGATAATTATATAATGCCTGATGCAATGTTTTAATGTAAACAATCAGTCAGAATCACAATACACAAAATGTGAAATTTCAATTGTTAGCGGGAAGCGCTACCAACATAACTGAAAAAAAAACACTAAGTCAAATTTTTGACAAGTCCTTTTAAAAAAAATCTAATTGTAAAATTACCTCAATAGCAAAAATAGTATAAAAAACATGTATCATAAGGCCTGTTAACGCACTCGTCCTTTGTAAAACTCGCCTAGCGGTTCGTTTTCCAAACTTGGACTCGTACGTTAACAGATTGCCTTTTGATACTTGTGTTTTAATGTACTATTTTTTAACACCTTGTATGTCTAGTTCAGACAGATATAAAGGTTACGCGTTCAAACATTTATATATCCGTAAATATATTGTTATAAATTATATCTACATATCCTGTTTTTATCTTTATTTGCTACTGTTATTTGTATAAAAACCAATCTATTCAATTAAAAATTATAAATACTTAGTATAATACCTGTACTTTACGCCTGTTAAAACGTTTATATTTACAATTTAAATGTTTATTGCCGTAACCAAGGCAACCAGCTGTTGTGGAAAGTCCAGCAGAAGTATTTCCGGTCTTTACCTTAATTCCAGAAAGCAGAAACTAATACTTTCAAGGACAAGAAAAGCTGTAATTGTTTACAGTTTAATTCAGATGTTATCGAGATAATTGACTGTAAAATGTTGGTAATAGCAAAGAACTTTTTATGTAAATAATAGTCACAAAAAAATTAATTCTATGAATTGTTATTCATTAAAGAAGTTTCATAGTTCTGTGAAGCGATAATTAATAAAAAATAGGTAATTTTTTTATGAGTTGCCTAGTTATCAAAGGGACCTAAGTACCAAGAAAGAAGAACAGAAAAGAAGAGACACTATTATATGAAAAAAACAATAATAGGCATTACATGGTTTACGAAGATCAAAAAAAAAAGGAGAAGGGACTAGGGAGACTACTTTTATATACAGGATGTTCATTTTAAACGGGTTACCGTTGCTATCTCGAGAACTATAAGAGCTACAAAAATGGTTAAATGGGCAAACAATTTCTATTTCTCAAGACAAATTTAAATAAAAGAAAAATATTTTTTCGACCAGTGGTTCTCAAAATACGGGACCTAACTTTTTTATTTTAAATGAGAATATATATTTTTTATTTACTCATTCGTTAGAGAATTTAATTTTGAATTCAGTGATATAATATTTTTATGCCCTTACATATCGATTTTTTGAGAAAAATGCATGTAAAGTTTTATACCAATTTGATTACAATATGGCTGTAATAAGAGTGCCATGAATGGAAAAAATGACTATACCTTATTCCATTTAAGCCATTCAGTATTGCGGAGCATAGGGAATAGTTTTGACATCTTTGATTGGCTGAAATTAGAGACAAAACACAAGTTTATCCAATGTAATTTCGGCTACTTCAAATTTACGCTGTTGCCAGTGCTATCTACTGAATGGCTTAAATGGAGCAGAACATACATGTCACTTTTATTAAATAGAATTAGAGTGCCCTGATCGAAAGAAGTGAATGTTTTGTTCTTGTAAGTGATCATAAATGTCTACATAAACAAAATATTCACGTATTTTTTTCATGGCATTCTAATTCTATGTAAAAAAAATTAACACGTATTCGTTTTTTCCATTCATGACACTCTTATTATAGCCATATTTTTAATCAAATTAATATGAAACTTTACATGCATTTTTCTCAAACAAATCGTTATGTAAGGGAATAAAAATATTATATCACTGAATTCAGAATTAAATTCTCTAATGAATGAGCAAATAAAAAATATATGATCTCGTTTAAAATTAAAAAGTTAGGTCCCGTATTTTGAGAACCACTGATCCAAAAAAATATTTTTTCTTTTCTTTAAATTTGTCTTTTTTTGTTTTAAAAACCTCTCAACAGGATTAAATCCCAATTACAGAGAGGTTTTACATATACAAACAGCCATGCCTTAGTGCGATTCGAACCCAGAACCCCTAGCGTACTCATGACTACGAGCCGTTGCTCTAATCATTGAAACACCGGAGCTGTATTGTGAAATAGAAATTGTTTGCCAATTTAATCGTCTTTGTAGCTCTTATGGTTCTCGAGATACCAATGGTGGCCCATTTAAAATAAACATCCTTTATAATACTGTAATCACTATCAAATTACAAAATTTTTCTATTTTGCGTCTGTAACAAAGCTATTACAACACCGAAAATTTTGAAACTACGATTTTTTACTTTAAAGGCGGAAAATAGAAAAAAATGGTATAAAGAACTCATTTCATAATTATTGTCGATTATTTTGTTTGAAGGCTTGGGCCACTCCACTGTGAGTCGTGTCCCAAACTTTCTTCTCATAATATAAAATGACAATTATGACATTCGTTCATTAATATTTCATGTATTAGGGTAGATACAAGTGAGTAACAAATAAAATATTGTATAATACGCGCCAAGTAACTGTTTTACTGCCTCAAGGAAGTGACACGCTCGCCCACTTGGCTCGCCAGTCATTGCCTCCTTTCAGCATTAAAAACCGTTTTACCTGTAGTATTACAGACTCACTAATTTATTTCCTATATTGTTATTAAAAATCAACATTTAATCTAAAAGTTAAAGGTACACAATCTTGCACAGTTTACCAAATTTTATTTATTTAATTTACCCGAAATTTATTGACCTCTCTTAGGTCGATGGTCTTTCCAAATTTATATTCGGTCATTCCATCGAGAACACGAGAATAACGGTAAAATTCAATCATAAACTTATAAGTCTATCAGCCTCTGAAAAGGATAGTATATGAGCCCTAATTTTTTTGCATTATCGGCTTTTGAGATGGTATATTAGGTTATGTGCGAAACTAGGACAAAATGATGAGATATAAACTTTTATTTGTCACTGTTTTATTGGTTCGGGAAATACTATTAGCTTAGCGAACATGTACCGTGAAATATAAGTAAAGTATCAAGAGAACACGACTTTTCACTTATTTCTAGGAGTGCTAATCTACTTATGTAGATTGCAGTAATGGTAATGTACTTTCTTTACGACTTAACGATTTACAGGCTGAGGGTGTTGGATTAAAACTTTTGAGTTTTTATGCCCACCAACAAGGCTTAAGTTTTAAGCCAGGCTTAAACTAAAAATCGAAATTTTGAGAGCAATGTATTATAATTCATTTGACATTTGAATTCGGTGTAATATTATTAATTTAAGCCAAGTTTAATATTTGAAGGGATGGTGAGAAATAATTGGATATGCAGTCATGGTAAACAGTGTTTATTAAATAATAATTTAATTAATTTTCCTACGTTTCGATTCCAAATGAATTATCATCAGAGCACTGTTTACCACGACTGCATCTCGAATTATTTGTCATCATCCATACAATCATACTAACAGTCTTATGGCGTTTTCAGCTTACTAAAATTTAGTGCGCACTATAGGGGAGACCGGGGTCAATTCTAAGAGTACGTTCCGCGCGGTCGAATTCCACGCGGTCGAAATCCCGGGTGTCGAAATTCCAGGCAATCGAAATCCCAGCCGGTCGAAATGTGCCCCACCACTTTGTCCGTTCTACAGAAATTCAAATATTTCCACGCCGTCGAATCCCACCCGGTCGAAATGTTACACGATACAAATCCCTCGCCCCGGACCGCTCTCTTTATCGATCGTAGTGCATTCTAACAATCTATGCTTCGTGGTAGTTCCGCGTCAAAGATAATATATTAAAAAGAAATTTTAAAACATATTATATTATTATACAATAAACTAATTAATGAATAAAGCTAGTATGAACGGTGATTAAGGGTGATTAGCGAGCATTTGACTAGCATTGTTTTATCTCTGTTAATCGTTTAGAGATTATTTTAGAGAAAAATTCTTCAAATAAAAGATGCGGGCAATTAATTTTTCTATAACTATTATTTGAAGTATTTTCCTCTAAAAGGATCCATAAACGAATGACAGAGATAAAACAATGCTAATCAAATGCTCGATAATCACCCTTAATCTGTTGTTCATACTAACTGTCATTATCTTTAGCGCGGAACTACCACGAAGCATAGATTGTTAGAAGGCAATACGATCGATACAGACAGCGGTACGGGAGCGAGGGATTTGTATGGTGTAACATTTCGACCGGGTGGGATTCGACGGCGTGGATATATTTGAATTTCGACCGCGTGGAATTCTACCGCGCGGGATGCTTCGAATTCTAACAGGTGTCAAAGTAACAAGGGTAGGTAACAGGGCCATCTTTTTGAAGTAGATTAAAACGCTCTTGCAGAGTGAAGCAGAAAGAGTCATAGCTCTTTGGTATTTAGTGCAAGTACATACGCGCAAATACGGCGTCTGTTTCTGACGAATGTCTGTAAATCGACAAAAAAAGTAAATACAGGTAGTGACACATATTGCTTCTAAAACACTGTAAGTGCTCTGCTCGGAAATATTTCAAGTTAACGGTCAGTTTCTGTTATATCTGCTATTATTTTTCATTAAAAACATTTCGAATTATTACCTAATAAATACAAAAAAGCAAATAATATCTTTATAAGTTAAGCGGTGTCAGTTGTAACACATGCCACGGTGTCGATTGTAAAATGTTTAATAATTAAGTACAGTATTGATCATAATAAAAACTACAAGAAAAAACCACTGCTATCAAAAACATAAAAGAAGAAGAGCAAAGAAAAGAAAAACAGTTCCGAAAGTAACAGACGCAGATTACTCTTCAGATGACTCCGATGAGGAAACTCTATGATATGTATTGGCCCATATTTTTTGAGCGCAGAAGATTGGTTGCAATGTCGAAAATGTAATATCTGGACACCACGCACGTTTAAATTGTACGAAGAAATGTTTACCTAAACTGCAATTCCGTTAGCGACTAATAGCATTGGTCAAAATGGTCCATATCACTAGCAGATTATATATTTTGTTTGCTTTTAGTTGAGTCATCTGAATTTTGTATTTTCTGAGATAATAAATAAATGTTTTTTTTTTCAATAATTTCTTCTTTTTTCTGTTATTTTATCTTATTACATCACTGTTAAACTTTGTTACAATTAAAACTGGCCCTGTTACTATTGACACCAGTTAGGTGGCAATTGTAACATTTGTAATGCCTGACTAAAAATCCTTATAATTTTATATTTGTCACATTTTCAAAAGTTTAAAATTCAAAATATTATTCACTAAGGTGGGTAAGTTCTCATATAGGTAATTTCAAAATTTCGAAATGTAACGTTATCTCATGCAAAATTAAATTTTGTAACAATTAACACCGGTCTCCCCTACTGCACTCAATGAGATGTACACTACACTGGTTTTGTGAAAAGTACACCCTGAGTGCTCACAGTGTGCACCGATCAGGTGGCAATCGAAAAACAAATTCGTATTTCAGTTCATGTTTTTGATGTTTATCCAAAAAGTTTTGACTATTTAATAAAGGAACAGAAATAGACATAAATTAAAGTTTATTAATAATTTAAAAAATTGTAAATTACTACCGGTTTATCAGAATATTTACATACGACACCATTTATAAAACTAAAACTTACATTTTTTAATCTGTCAGGATTTTCATACGCAAATTCTAAAAATACCTATATTAAATCACTATCAGATTACGACGATGACGAACAAAGTTTTTCAAGAAGTGATACAAATGTTACGTTGTTTAAAGTAGTCGGTACGATGAAATATGCACTCGTGCGAATTGACAGTTCACCGAGTGCGATTTCTTATAGTGTTTTCAACTTACGCAGTGCACTAAGTGCAACATATCACGTGACCACACTGAACGAGTTCTGCCCTCATCCGGTGGCAGTGCAGATTAAGCTGAAAACGATTTTGTTTAGCCCCATATTTGCACTGACACTATTGCACTTGCCTAGGGAGTGCACAAAAGTCACACTGAGCCAGTGCACGGTGCAACTTTTTCTTAAGCTGAAAACGCACTAGCTGACTAAATTTTCACTCAATGACAATTGAAAACGTTCAGTGCAAAAAAGTGCGCATATAAGTGCGCACTTGACTTGTAAGCTGAAAACGCTATTAATAAGTGGAAAACGGAAAACGTAAAACAAAAGAAGTTTAAATAGAAAAATAAGTGAAAAACGCAGCACCGTACCTTTTTTCATCGTCTATTCATTGAGTAATACCTACTTTAAGTATAAAGTGTATATTTTATTATTTTTACCTTCCGTCACCTTTAGGTAAGGAAGGTACTGTCCTTGTTCAAAAAATTCGATAGTGAGTTTTTGATGAATAAGCACGTATTAGGGGGCCTAGAATACGATTTTACTTTTGTATGTGTGTGTAACAAAATTTTCGTCTGCGATAACTCAATACTACAATTTAAAAAATTATAATTCTATCGTATTCTTCTTCATTACATCCATATAAAGAGATGATTAGATTTTGGTTACAATTGGTCAACCGGAAGTACCCTTACTTGAAGATTTTTACAGTTTTTCTTGAAAAAAGTAAGTTAAAAATAATTTTTTCTTATGTGCGCATGTGCGTGTGTGTATGTGTATGTGTGTGTGTGTGTGTGTGTGTGTGTGTGTGTGTGTGTGTGTGTGTGTGTGTGTGTGTGTGTGTGTGTGTGTGTGTGTGTGTGTGTGTGTGTGTGTGTGTGTGTGTGTGTGTGTGTGTGTGTGTGTATGTGTGTGTGTATATGTGTGTGTGTGTGTGCGTGTGTGTGTGTGTGTGTGTGTGTGTGTGTGTGTGCGTGCGTGTAACAAAATTTTCTAATGCGATAACTCTCTAATACCACAATTCCAAAAATTATAATTCTTTCGTATTCCTCTTCGTTACATCCATGTGAAGAGCTGATTAGATTTTGGTTATAATTGGTCAACCGGAAGTACACTCATTTGAAGATTTTAACAGTTTTTCTTGAAAAACGATGTTAAAATATCATTTTTTCACATTTAATGTTATTATAAATATTAAAGAATATTTTATTCTCTATACGATTTGAATGCATTTTATGCTTCATATTAAATTGATATAGTTAAAAAATTATAAAGAAATTAAATATCATATATTAGCCAGCTATTCTATAACGCTGGAAACAGCTGCTATATTACGAAAATTCTGATTGAGGTGTCATTGTCAAGTGCAGCTGACAGTATGTGTATAGTATCTTTTGCTATAAACTTTCTGTATGAAATTTGTATAAATAATGTACAAGAAATGGAATCTTTTGCAAGGAACTTTCTGTAAGACATTCGTACAAAATACATAGAACTGACGGAAGGTAATGTGCTGGCCACATCTGATTTTTTTGTTATGGTGCAGGACCCCATTCTGACAGGTGTGACATTTTTTCTACCATCGCTTAAAGCGTTGTACTCTTACTTAAAAAACACCCTATATAGTTTATTAGATACCGGTACATATTTAATGCAAAGTTTTATCGTACCAATTGCTAATAATAATTAGGTACTAACCACAAATCATTATATGTTCCAAAGAAAAGAAAGAAACAAAGAAGGAATAGGCTGGGATTTCCAAACGCATTTCACCTTGACTGGGGAATGAACTTTGGTTGTCTGGTTCACAATACGCCCAACATCCTTTGTCCTTTAGCCTCTAATTAATGTATTTTATTTATATTATTCACCGTCTACATACAGGGCAAACACGAGAAAAGTCACTACAGTAAAATTTTTGAAAAATGTCCGATCAAGGTCATCTGTTATCTGTACCACGAACGATTTAACAAAATGGCATACATTTATCTCTTTCACAAGAAGCGTGAGCGATAAGGATGGATATAACACACTTGTCTTTCAAAAATTCATATTGTTTCGACTAAGGAATTTTTTTTTAATATGATACTCGTTGTTGACAATACTTTTGCTGTAACGTAAGTTTATTTATTAATTCAGATATTGATTCATAGCCGTTCGAATAACGTTATTTTGTCAGTGTTACTGACACTGGGTCAGTATCTAATATTTCACATATTTGGTTTTACATTTGTTAATAAACTTACCAATTGACTTAGTTTTGATTTTTAATTGCTTTTACTGTATAACATATATTTTTATAATAATAAAATACCAGTAGTATCTTATGTACCCTCATCAAAACTAAGTAAACGGCACTACTGAATTTGACAGAATTTTTTTTTAATTCATACAATTCGTAGATGACTGTGATCGGACATCTTTCAAAAATGTTAACAGTAGGTAAAGAATTTTTCACGAAAGATGACTACTCAAGGTCATTTATGAACCGTCTGATATAATATTACTTGTAAATAACTTCACTGCATTTCGTACCCATAGGCGTGCAAGGCGAAATATTTATACAGGATGTTTGGTGTAAGTCCGACACCAAGTATTTTTGCGGATTATTTTGCGAGATACAAAAAAATGCTAATAAGCAAACTTAATCTAGACAAAGAGGCTCATAAGATGATCATAATAAGAATCTTGTATCACTTCCGGTTTTAGCGAAAACAGGTATATGTTTGAATCTCGCATAGGGAATCGGTATTATTATATTTTTTTCTAGAATGTAAATAAAATTAGCTTCATAACGATACCAAAATATCATAGTTTTTCTTCAACCGTTACAAAATGGCGACCATTTATTTTCAAAATATGTATTAATAAAATTCCATACAAAATTAAACATAGCAAGCTATGAAACAATGTTACTAACTTAAATTAATCACAAAATTGTTATGGCTGGTTTATTATAGATTTAAGTTAAAATATAGATTTACAAATTTAGATTTGAAATTTACGGTTTACCCTGTTAGTTTATAGTGAATTTAAAGATATGAAATATTCCCAATCAACTATATTGAGTCACGTGGTTTGACACGGACAGGATGACAGTTATATGATATTTATCACTTTTTTCATAATCGATCTGTATTGTTCTACATATAATATTAATAATATATTCATATTTTCAAAATCCATTTGTCAAATCAAAATTAAAATGTTTCAACTGTCACTCGAAACTGTCATTTTCCCCATCAAAATCATTGTTTGAAATACTGAGAAATGATTGGACGCATTTACAAATTTACATTTAGAATATAAAATATGGTGATATTTTAAATGTAAATTCTAAATCATAAATTTCTTAAATTCATCATGAAGCAGTAAAGGCAGATATGTATAATTTATATTTGTAAATGTAAATTCATAAATCTATATTTGTAAATTAAATCCATCATAAACCAGCAATTAGAGCACTTCAACTTTATGTAGATAAATACTTTTCTTTTGTTTTAAGGTAATAAAATTGTTTCATAGCTTGCTATGTTTAATTTTGTATGAAATTTTATTAATACATATTTTGAAAATAATTAGTCGCCATTTTGAAATGGTTGAAGTAAAACTATGATATTTTTATATCATCGTGAAGCTAATTTTATGTAAATTCAAAAAAATATATAAAAATACAGATTCCCTGTGCTAGATTTAAAGTTGTACCCATTTCCTCTAAAACCGGAAGTGATGCAAAATTCCTACTATG
Source organism: Harpalus rubripes (assembly GCA_963082715.1). Classification (NCBI taxonomy): domain Eukaryota; kingdom Metazoa; phylum Arthropoda; class Insecta; order Coleoptera; family Carabidae; genus Harpalus; species Harpalus rubripes. The sequence continues at coordinate 30,151,191 of OY720461.1, read as the reverse complement.
GTCATTTTTGAGCCCCTTTGTCTAGTTTAAGTTTGCCTATTAATATTTTCTTGTATCTCTCAAGATAAACGAAATATTCTTGGTGCCGAACTTACGCCAAACACCCTGTACATAGATACATTTAAGCTGTAAAAATAAATATACTTTATTTGAAAATTTGGTTTCTTTTTAAATAATACTTTTCTCAAAGTTTTATCTTCTTCTCCTACGTTTTTGTATATAACAAAAATAGACTTGATGTATCATAAAATAATAATTTGATTAAATGTCATCGTCACTGGATAAACATTAGTACCGATGGCAGTATAGTAAATATGTCTGTAAGTCACTGCTATTTTTAGTGCGTTATATAAATTAGATAGATATACGTCAACTAATCTTTCTCTTTCTAATACAAAATGTTGTCAAGCTACTGCTATAAAATGCTGTCTATTCTTTCTTCGAAAAAATGACCTTGAATGCTTGAATAGTCATCTTTCGTGAATAATAGTATATTTATAATTTTGTGTGTGGAAGTTTTGTACTTACAGGTTATATTAAAATTTTATGGACCCATTCGTATAATGTTTCTGAATCTTTATATTAAATATGTATTCAGGTATTGGATTTGGAAGATTTATAAGCCAATCTCAAGATTGAATTTTTCTTTTGGTTTATGTATACATGCATGTATCTGTGTACAAAGCAGATTGGCACACCCAGCAATGGGTAATATGTCGTGATGATATATTTATTTATTTGTAAATGTATGTTCTGTTGGCATAGGTTATAAAACGGTATACATGCACATAATTGTTGTATTTGAATAAAAATTTATACGATTTTGTAGAAAATGTAATAAATAAACATTAAAGACTGATTACCTTATATAGTTTGTAGTAATTTCAAAGAATTTACACTATTTTTTACACATTTAGCACAGATATAATAAGTACTAACATTAAATGTCAAAAACTGAACAATAAAGGCTACGTATCTTCTGCGCATGATCACACAAACGATTGGAAATTCAAACAAATAGATAGAATACTTATTAATTCCAAATATTCGAAAATTTTATGCTTTATTAGTTAATTTAAGGAATACTAATTAATAAATGTCCAATTATAATAGGAATAGTGTTATAGACATTAAAGGTGCATTCAAAAATGAACATTAGGTTTAGATTTATGGTTTATACTCTAGATTTAAAGACTTTGGCCGCATATTATGTAATGACTCCAATCATAAAGCTACACATTGCAAGGTCCAAACTTTAGGTTTATAATTTAGTTTGACGTCACAAACTTCACCAATGAGAACGAGTCTGAAACGATATAGATATATACAGCCATCTTTATTTTGTATCCTCTTGGTGGATTCAGCTTTTTAAACAAATGCGAGAAGAACATGGAGACTGTCATAAATTAATTGCTGAAATATAACCAATAATGCCAAGCGAATGACAGTTTCACAGCGCACAGAAGTTTTGTTGAGTACTGCTCTACCGATATTTTAATCTTGTTTTAGAAGCATTTACATAGATGTCTGTACATATCAAAACTAATTTTCAGGTAATTTAAACTTACATTTATGAATGACTTACTTAAACCTAAACAAAGACCATAAACCTAATTTTCATTTGTGAATGCACCTTAAGTATTAAGGTGTTAAGGGCGATTAATAATCGAGATGTGGAAAGTTATATCACTGAATCATTGAAAACAAAATTATTGGCTTTCCAACGATGTTTAATTTATCTGTATTTATTTGTTTCAAACAGCAAAATGCATCATTTATTAAATTTATAGAGAAATGATAAAAACAATGATTGTGGCAATGAAACAAAAGAAAACACAACTATATATTTTAATTTGTTTAATTTTGAAGATATTTGTAAAATGAACCAGTAAAATTAGATTTTTGTATATATCTGGCGACCCGAGTTTGATCCCGACCGATTCCAAAATTATTTCGAATTTAAATGGCACAAAAGTGATCTTCGTGGTGCACTCTCCACGCAAGCAATGAGTGCCCGTGAGGTGACGCCTGGTAAATGTCCACACTGCCTAAAAATTGTACAATAAAATATTTTAGCAGATATTTGACTCGGGAGTCCTTGACATACTTGGAATCAGCTGATTTGTGTGCGCATGTCATTTTGACAAGAACAGTGTCACTTTGACAAGATCAATGTTTTGACTTTTGATATTGAACTGCTAAAATGTTATTATTTTACAATTTTCAGGCAGTAAAACACATGAAATTAAAAATAATAACTTCTCAACAGTTCAAAATTAAAGTAAGTCAATACATTGGTCTTGTCAAAATGACATTGTTCTTGTCAAAATGACAAGCGCACACAAATCAGCTGATTCCAAGCACGACGAGGACGCTCGAGTCACGTGTCTGCTTGCTTGAGCACATGGTGGTGGCGCTGTATGTAAGGTCAAGGTCTATTTTTATATATCACAGCATCAATAAAAAAAATTAGGAAGTTGACATACGTATGTTATTTATATAGCTATCATCTTGATCTTGATGTTTTTCTTTTTATTTAGTATAACTATTGTTATATTGTCGTCGTCTATATTACCTTGTAATTGTTATTTTTTAATTAGAATTGTTTATCTTACGAAACGCCATAGTTTAACGCCGTCAAAGGTTGACATTTACAATAAAAATATAGGCAGCATACTTCGACTTCGAAACGTAATTCAATATGAAGCTGCAAGATTTCACATAATCCTGAGAATGTTTTCGGCATTTATATATTCTTCACCAAGTGTTCCGACAATCCAGGCCACGGTGTGTAAATAATAGCCGCTTTCTTTTTATCAAGAAGATCAACTCCGAGTAGGACGCATCTATCCTAAATCGTTCTTTATAAAAGAGGATAAATGATCTTGTACTACCCATTTTCTTCGTCCCCGCTCGCGCGAAACACCACCTTTGAAATAGGATTAAATAGACCCTGAACTGATCCCGAATGTCAATGTCACGTCAATATGACTGACTGCTGTGTATTTTGTCTTTTTTGTAAGTATTTGATATTAAAATGACATAAATAGAAGAAATTAATTAGTTTGCAACGTTATATCATGTTTCTTTACCATAAAAAATACATCCATATTTAAATACTCAAAGGTAAAAGAATTTAATATGTCAAAATCAAATCACATATACCACAGAGTATAACCACAAGCAAATTCAGCATATTATTATATTATAAATATGATGTTATATATGTTTTTATCTTCTACTTCTTATTTTTTTAAAAAATATGCTGTTCTTTTTAGGAGTCGTTCAGTTCAGTATGAGGTAAGATCTGTTTATTTTCCCCCTAAAAAGAAAGCGCCTAAATCAATAATACAATTGAAGAAAAAATATTAAATATGGCAGCGCTGTATCCTGTTTTGTATGACAGCTGACAGATGTCAAAATCATTCATATAATTTCCAATGTGGTATTAAATTCAAGTGTTTGAATGGCTGATGGCGACGATCGACGTTACAAACGGCGCCATTTGCGGCCGAGAATTCGACCTCGAGCCTCCGTGGTCGACGACATCGAGGTGTACATGCTAACCTCCGGTTCCGAAGACTGCCCTGTTGGGGAAGACATGAGCGAAGAGATTTGTCTGGCTTTAGAAAACGCTGGATGCTGCGTAAGACTAGTTAACACTTCTAGAGGTCTAATCAGTAGTATTAGATCAGCTTTATGGGTTGCAAGAAGGTCAGTTGCTTCCAGATTGATTCTAGTTGACACACATCCTATGGCTTTGCTCATACTCAGATGTCTAGCTGCTCCTAGATTGACATACATACAGAGAACTTCTCAGTTGAATCGACTACCAGTTCCCAGGTGTATTCATCAAATATTATTACGATTAGCAGATGATGTAATAGTTCAAAGTAAAGCAAGTGCCGATTTATACCAATCTATGTTTTGTAACTGCAAAGCACCAAAAATTCTCTACCCCTGTATTGATATTGGAAGTATGGAAGTGGACGAAACAATTCCAATTCAAAAAGTACTGCCAAACCTAACCAAATACACCAATCTCTACCTAACGTATGGTGAATTTCAACCCCTTTCGAATTTTGATCTAATAATTGACGCTTTTGAAATATTTTATAACAAAGTTCAAGGGAAGAACAGGACAGAGAAGATCAGACTAATCATCGCTGGAAATTTGGATCTAAAAAATAATCTGCAGAAAAGTTATCATTCATATTTGAGGGAACGACTATGTGGAAAGAAATTTTCGAAAGATGTCTTCATAATAACGAAAATGAATACAAGGTGTAAAAAGACCTTGTTGGCTTATAGTGTATGTGCGGTTTTTGCAAACACCTCGACAAGGTAAGCAAAAATAATATATCGATGTTTAAAGCACAAAGATTGTAGATAAGTGCGATTAAAAATTTCAATGGTACATTTTGATTGTAGTTTCATGATTTGTAACTTACTACTACATATTTTAATTGTGTACATTCTATTGACGGCCATGTCCTAGAGCCCTTTTAAATTATTATTTAATTACTATTAAATAATTTTAAAAATTGGATCAATATTTGAATGTATTTTATCTGTAATAATGGAGTCCTCCACCATTTGTATTTTTTTTAATGAAATTTGATCTAAATTGAAGACGATCTGAAGTTCTATAACGTCTTAATTGTTATTCGTTATGTTCATCACATTTTGTTTTCAATTAGTGAAGTTCGACAATAATTGGAATTACATTTAGACCCGGTTTTTTCACCTCTTGATATAGTGCCAGTTAACTTATCTGCCAGATAAAAGAAAAATATCGCATCACATAATTGACGTGTATATAATTTTGTCGATTTATTCTCTAACATCGATGTGATCATAAATCATAAATTCATCATAAATTCAAAGAAGTGTTATTGGATTTATTTTTAAATGCACATGGTTTCTGTCTGATGTGGCAATATAGATTCAAACAAATATTATTTAGTTTACTTTTATTGTTTCGTTATTTTCTGAATTTATTTACTCAAACACAGATTCTGGATATCAAAAAAGCCAAAGGAGAAAGAATTTGGAATAGAGTAGATGTGAAACGTAGATATTAAGGGCACTAAAAACTAGAATATTTTAAAAACTTATAACTTTTGTTCCTATTATACTAGCCCAGGCAACGAGTGCTCCAAAGAGGGGTCTAGCTGGAAAGTCAATAAGCAGAAAAACCGACTTCGGGACTTTGTTTGTACTGGTTAGCAAAAAATCATATTAAAAGACCTTGACCCTCGGGTGGTCGCAAGGGGGTAGGAGCAGTGTCGGTTCTGGGTTCTGGGATTCCTGGGCCCCGATGCAAATTTAAATTGCACGCCATAATTTTTTTAATTAATGTAGAATTCTGTACATCAGATAGCTATTAACAAACGTACTCGTACATACTAACAACAAAACAAAATATATAAAAGTTCACATACACTAGACTAGTATTATAGATACACAATATTATGTCCATTATTGGACATGGAGAATATAATTTGTAGTTGAATTTACGTAAGAAGATTTCATTCATGATATTATTTATTTAGGCGCCTTCGCAAATATTTCATTTTTCGAAAAATTAATAAAGTTGAAGTTTGGTGTTTGTAAACTTTTAACTTTAGCCAGTAATTTTAAATGAATGTCAGCAATGCAATAATTTAGATCCATTCTTGAGACAATGCAGTGCCCGATCCTTGGGGGTAGGCAGGTTATGCCCCACACAAAGGCGTCTGACCAGGGGTGACATTTCAAGACAGTAAATAAAAGTAAAGAAAATATACTAACAATAATAACTTGCACAATAACGGGATAGAAGTGAACAATATTTTTTAATTTTTTTGTATAATTATCCTACCAAAAAGATATTTTTTACCATTGATTGACTTGTGAAGGTGTTGATTACAACAATGAATATTTTCATTATAGCTCAATAATATTGATTACAACAATGAATCCGACAATGAATCAAATATTTAAATACTAGCATTTTGCGAAGAATCATGATTTACAATTCTGAAATCTTGTGAGATAATTTTATTTTTCTTTTCTGCCGATTGCCGATATTGAATTTCCCTTACCTATTTAGGTACTATTCAAATTTAGAAAAAAGAAAGTAAAAAAATTGATAATTTTCTGGCATTGTTATGTTGCAAACTATAAATTATAACTGTAAAATTGTTGATCACATCAAACGATTTTGTTTATACAAGTAACTAAGGGTGCATTCACAAATGAAAATTAGGTTTATGGTTTTTATTTCGGTTTAAGTAAGTCATTCATAAATGTAAGTTTAAATTACTTGAAAATTCGTTTTGATATGTACAGACATCTGTGTCAATGCTTCAAAAACAAGATTAAAATATCGGTAGAGCAGTATTCAACAAACTGTCTTTCGCTTATATTTCAGCAATTAAATAATTATGACAGTCTACATGTTCTTCTCGCATTTGTTTAGAATACCGAATCCACCAAGTGGATACTAAATAAAGATGGTTGTATATATCTATATCATTTCAGACTCGTTCTCATTGGTGAAGTTTGTGACGTCAAACTAAATCATAAAAGTAAAGTTTGGACATTGCAATGTTTAGCTTTAAGATTTGGATTTCGAGACCCTAAATTCTGAAGTGTGAATGGAGTCATTACATAATATGCGGCCAAAGTCTTTAAATCTAAAGTATAAACCATAAATTTAAACCTAATTTTTAAGAGAAGGGATTTTCATCAATATTTGCAATCTAGCATTTTTTGAAGAATGAAAGGTATTAAAGTATAGATTTTAAAGCCTGTGTTAATTTGTTAATTGTATATTGTGGACGGCGCTGAAATATAACTTTGGACAAAGGCGCCTTATATTCACGACATGAAGTGGCACTTACAGAATGAATTAATCGCGACTTGCTAAATTATTGACTCTATATATTTGTTAATATAATTTTGTAATTTTTGTTCCTCATTTTGACGCCCCTTAAGGAAGACGCCCCGATGCAACGCATCATCTGCTTACCACCTGGAGCCGGCACTGGGTAGGAGAGTACTGCAAAGGTCTCTTTTTTGCTTTTTCGCGTATATATCAAAAACAGTTGGTCCTACGAAAAAATTTGTTATTATGGCGGAGGACCCCATTATTTCCCTATGTATATAATATTAGCGACAACTAATTCCCCCATTTCTAGAGAACTACTAGAGGCGTTGTTTGTCGGCCGCCCAATTATCGCAACGAAGACCTCCGTGACTAGAGAAATCCTTCCGAAGCGGGCTGGTTTCCGACTTCCTCCAGCTCCGAAGGATTTCGCCAGAGCTTTACTTTTCCTTCACGGCGATGCGCAACTAGCAGAAAAAATGGGACATAACGCTAAATCTTACTATTCTCAGCACTTCTCCTACGTTCAGTTCGCGAGAAAAGTGCAAAACTTCATCGAGGGAAATTTTTATCAGTGTAAAACGTGCTTGGAGTTCTACGGATCTAAGAGAGGTTCGACTTCTGATATGGATTCGTGTTCGTATTGTTCTCCTTACGAATAAATAAAATGTGTCAAAATCTAACTGGTTTTTTTATTTGAAGTTATAATTGATAATCTTATTTCCTATTTAAGATCATCCACGACAGCTTTGAGAGCACGGTGTTACATGGCAAACGGCCTCTAACAGTCCAACCTTATAATAATGTGACAGGCCTACATTTTCAAGTAATAGCTATTAACATACCTAGGAATGTTATCCTCATCATAACTGCCACAGATGTAAGTTTGAAATCCGAGCTCGTAGAGCGAGGATTTTAAGACATCTAAGGCTTATTATGATTAATAACATCCGTGGTTTGTTCAATAGTTTATCGGTTTCAAAAAATTAAGACATTATTGATAAATATAATTTTTTGAAATTCTCTCATTAATGCTACTTTCAGATTGCTATGGTTAACAGAACAATTATTTTGACATATTTCAATATGACATATATTCAAATTATGTGTTTTATTCCTCATGTTTATTACTTTAGAATAAAGTAGACCGTATTTAGAACGATAGGCTGACATTATCTGTATGTATTAATGAAGAGCATTATATTTTCATTTTATTTTATTTTCATTTTGAAGACCGTACAGATACAGTTATTACTTAGTTATACCAGCCTACTTTTGTATATGTAAACAATGGAATAATATCCTGAAACCGGTAAAGGTTTTCTGGCCTCCTAAAGTGTAAACATAACAATCACACATCGTTGGCGTCCATGGTAGTTGCGATTTTACACATGCCATGACTTTACACACCCATATTTTTAAGTTTTAATAGGCCACTAATAAAGCAATCTACTTTGTAATAATAAAGGGTGCCTACAAAAACGCTAGCTACCGCAATTTTCGTACAATAATAGTAAATAAATAAATAAATAAAACTGAATTTCTTTTAATTTAATCCGCCAGCGCCATCTTTTGGCATAAGTCTCAGTCGGCAATGTCAATATGTCAAAATTGTCAAATGATAAAATAAGTGGAATGATTGATGAGAATTATTTATTTTATTTCAAATGTTTGAAATTAATTTTAATGAAGAATGTCGAAAAGGGTAGGTAACATTAGAATCATTCATGTAGTCTGTAGGAACTACGTATGTAGGAACTAATCTACCTAACCTTAATTTCCTTCCAGCATAGCAGCATAGACAATAGACATCCCTAATAAATAAAATAATCAAAGTGCAAATTCTTGGTCTTGTCCCAACCCAACCTCTCAATCGTTGACTTTTTTTCGTCACATCACCGTATGAAAACTTGATAATATCTCTTGTAACGGGCATTTGATTTTTCAGGGAGTAATTCCGATGAAACATTTTTTGCTTGTTCACGTAACTCTGGCGGAGTAGATGTTATAGATTCGTCACTGTCTGACATTTTTCTCTTTGATAGATATGATTACAAATATAACAAGAAATACAATTTTTTGATTATTTTGACGTTTCGTTGGTTTTCAAAGCGCCTTGATGCTGAGCCTACAATAAATTGTTTTGATAGCAGCTCGCTTGATGACAACAATGGTTTAAGGTTAACAAGCAAAATTTATAGAAAATACATATTTTAGTAGATATCTCGGCCAAAAAATGTAATACATAATGTGTGCGTTAGGTATTTGTACAACGCTCGGTTTTATTGCAGCACCTCGCGTTGTAAAATAACACCTACCGCACGTATAATGTAAATAACTATTACCTACTTTATTCTAAAGTAAATAAACATGTGGAATAAAGCACATAATTTTAATATTTGTCATATTGACATATGCCAAAATAATTGTTCTGTTAACCATAGCAATCTGAAAGTAGCATTAATGAAAGAATTTCAAAAAATGGTATTTATCAATAATGTCTTAATTTTCTGAAACCGATAAACTATTGAACAAACCACGGATGTTATTAATCATAACAAGCCTTAGATGTTATAAAATCCTCGCTCTACGGGCTCGGATTTCAAACCGACATCTTCGGCAGTTATGATATACATAACATTGCTAGGTATGTTAATAGCTATAACAAATTATTAAATCCCACAAATAATTAGAAATTTATACAAAATTATTTCGATTAATTTAAATTTGGCTGGTGCTGGTTAAGGGTGATTAGCAAGCAGTTGACTAAAGAAAATATTATCAAAATTTCCTATTTTCTTCTAATAACGTCTCGAAAGACATATGGAAAGTCATTAACAATAACACCAAAAATTACACACCAATGTCAAATATCTCAATAAAGGTAGGCGGAGAAACAATAACAGATCCATTGAAAGTTGCTGACAGTTTTAATTCTTTTTTTCGAGACGCACCAGTAAATATAGTTAATCAAATACCCAATCAAACAAATTCTTATAACTCATTATCTATGGCACTGCAATCAAAAAGCTTATATTTGCAACCTTATTGTGAAGATGAGTTAATCAAACTAGTGCAGAATAGAATAAAAAATAAACGCTCATGTGGACCAGACAATTTTCCAAGTTTTTTTGTAAAATCAATTTTTAATCTAATTGTCCAACCAATGTTATACTTAATTAATATGTCTTTTGTATCTGGACTTTTTCCAGAAAAATTAAAAGTTGGTAAAGTCACACCCATTCACAAAAAAGATGATCGCTCTGAATTAAATAATTACAGACCAGTATGTGTAACATCTGTTTTCTCAAAAATCTTTGAATATGCTTTCTTAAATAGACTTGAAGTCTTCCTATCTCAGAACAACATTGTAAATAAAGCTCAATTTGGTTTCAGACCAAATAAATCCACTTTAGACGCAATTCAAAACTCGGTTCAAGTCATTGCGCAGTGCATGGAAAAAAATGAACAACCTGTCACCATCTTTTGTGATCTATCTAAAGCATTTGACTGCGTAAGTCATAGTAAACTACTAGATAAGCTTTTTTCTTACGGCATTAGAGGCATTCCACTTCAGTGGATTAAATCTTTCCTAGAAAATCGGAAACAGTATGTTTCAATCAATAGTAAAGATAATAATAACACTTTAAAAAGTACGAACTCCTCAACGAAAATAACCAGTAGAGGAGTACCTCAAGGGTGTGTTATTTCGTGTACGCTCTTTGTTCTGTACGTCAACGACTTACCTTTGATTTTTGGTGATGCATATCACTTAACACTATATGCGGATGATACTTCCATAATTATTTCAGATAAGTGCGATGAACTGCTGGAAGAAAAATGTAGAAATTGTCTAAATATACTCTCGACATGGTTTTCTGAGAACGACCTTTATTTTAACTTAAACAAGACACATTATTTACGTTTTCATTTCTATCAGTGCAGGAGAAATCTAGATTTAAATATTTCTATTGATGGATTTGAAATTAGTAGAACTAATAATGGAAGCTTTTTGGGTTATAATTTTGATGAAAATTTAAATGGTAAATTTCATACAAACAATCTTGTCTCAAAACTAAGTTCGATTAGTTATCAATTTTGGCATTTGAGTAATATTCTTACCAAACAACAGTTAATCGTTCTATATCATGCTCAAGTAGAATCAAGAATAAGATATGGTATTTGTTTATGGGGGATGTCGTCTTCCGCAAGTAATGTGTTTGTCGTACAGAAGCGCATAATACGAACAATAGCAGGTGTTCCATGTAGGACCTCCTGTAGAAATTTGTTTTCAAAATATAAAATTTTAACCGTTACATCGCTATATATATTTGAAATATGTACATTTATTTTTAATAATAAAAGTAATTTTCAAAAAAATTCAGATATACATTCATGCAACACCAGGCAAAAACAAATGTTCTACATACCAAAAAATAAACATATAACTTTAGATAAAATTTCAGTACAAGGTCTAACTATTTTCAATAAGCTTCCCGAAAATATTAGAACAGAGAATAATAAAAATATATTCAAAAAATTATTAAAAACATTTTTATTACAAAATTCATTTTATACAATGGATGAATATATGCTACGGTAATTTTTTCTCTCGGTTTCGGATCAGCACTAAAGTCCTTGCTGGCTTTTGTAATTTTTATTTAATTATTATGTAATTATTTTTTTATTATTTTTTTACCTTTGTACTTTTTGACGTATTCTATACAAGCTATGTACACTTGTCGGCAGAATAAAAACTATTATTATTATTATTATTATAGTCAGAAAACGCTGTCGGCTCTAGCAATCTTATATATAAAAGTGAAAGAATAATCGCTAGGCAAATCTACACCGTTTTACATATCGACGCTAAATTTTGTAGATATGTTCTTTCAGCTTCAGGACGTGTCATAGAAGTTGATAGAGTTCAAAATACCGACAGAGTCAAAATGTCAAAACCACACTTTTCTGCCGTCAATCAAATATTTTCATTAAAAAAATGTTTGAAGATAAAATTTGAAGATGAAAATGGCAAAATTGACAGCTCTCTAAAATAAAATGGTACATTGAAAACGGGTCATGCAGAAGCGTCCTCATCGCGACCCTGTGTACTGGTTTTTAACCAGTAGAATTCTGTAACTACGACCTAGTAGCAGCCAAGTATCAAGTAGAGGATTACGAAGAAACATCAGTTAATGACTTTATATTTTACACATTCTGCTGTCATTATCTACCAAGATCTACATACTTGTATATACTCTAGCTCGAAACGAATAAATAAATAAATTTAAAAATTCTGATGTGGACACCACACGACTTCTTTGTATGCAAGACCAACATGAAGTACAAGGCATAATTATAAAATTGCACGTATTTGACGTAATTTGACATTAATATTTATTTTTTTGTTATTTTTTGTCCTAATCCATAGCAACCTTTATTACAAAAATCAAAAGGTATATAATTTCCAAATTTACATATCTCGCTTATACAAAGGGATAATTTAATAATACTTCATGTGCTAGACGCAGAATTTAATTCTGTAATACTCTTATTTGAAGCATTTATTTCTAAAATCAAAATAAAACCATTTTATTCAAGAAATACTGTTAACAACTTCAGGTGATATATCACTTTCGGTTAGCCTATTTTAACCAAAATCTACTGTGTTATTCCCATTGACATAAAAGTTTTATATACCAATTTGAAAATTTTTGGATTATATTTTAAAATAGTTTTTTATTAAAATCTATTATAGGCTTCAAGTGAAGTATCGCTTCTGGAAATTATGTAATGACCAAAAAGGGAGGTGCACAACTAGATTTTATAGCAGTCCTAAGTACAAAATTTCAACTTTCTACGGCTAACCGTTTTTGAGTTATGCGAGACACGTACGTACCTACATATACTATTATTCACGAAATATGACTATTCAAGGTAATTTGTTCGAAGAAAGAATACACATCACATTACAGCAGTACCTTGGCAACATTTTGTATTAGAAAGAGAAATATTATTTGACATATGTCTATTTAATATATGTGGTGGGACAGATATACGTAAATAGTGGCATTACTTTCTAACACATTATAAATAATAAGGACGTATGTCGTGGCGTTGCCGTTTAAATCAAGTTATTATTACTTAGTTTATAGTTAAGACTACGTTTTTGAATTTTGCAAAATATAAGTGAAGAACATAAATCTTTCAGAAAGCCATTATTTAGAACGAAACAATTTTTAAATAACACTCTTATTTTTTCAGTTAAAATGTGTCCATAAATATTTCATGTTACACGCCTATGCTTACGAAATGCAGTGAAGTTATCTGCGAGTAATATTATATCAGACGGCTCACAAATGACCTTGAATAGTCATCTTTCGTGAATAATAGTTTACATACGTACGTACACTAAATCGTGTTGTACGGGGTACAAATATACACTGACTCGCGATTAGTAAAACTATAAATATCTTAATTATGACAAGGCATTGAGTACCAACTTGCCATTATTTGTGCTGCTCTGTTGAAATTAAGGCATGTACAGTAAAATTATTTTTTCTACTCCCATTTGAAAAAGTTACCATTTCTTCACAATCTGCAGAATGGATATGTAGGCAATACTAGTTAACTGAACGGATATAATTTCATATCCATTCTAGGATGAATATGAAATCCACGAATCACAAATCTCGAAGTCGTGTAACCTAGGCAACTGTCTATTCATTTATTACAAGATTAAGAAGACGAACGATACAAATGTCATATTTGACATTTCAATGTTTTCATTTAGATGGAAATATTTTCGGTATTAAAAAAGATATGATTAATTTAATAACAATTAACTGAATTATATTATGAATTAATTATAAGTATTGAAAAAGAACGTATAAAAATGTAAATCATAACGGTATGAAATATCGCATTGCCAAGTCAAGGTTATCCTTTAGATTTGGCAATAAAAAATCGTAAGTAGTACGTAAAAGTATTGTATACTTAAAAAATAAAATATTATTTTAATAACAAATGTCATTAAGAAAGCCTAGGAAAACAAGTACATAAAATGATGAATTAATAATGTAATAATTTCAAATTTCTATAGTTCACATTTTCCTTCTTTTCGTTAGTCGTAGAAAAAGTATGCTGTACAACTCGAGTGGAATGTCCATATCGCCTTCGGATGATTGAACACTCCGCCTACGGCGTCGTGCTCAAACTTCATCCTCAAGCGATATGGACATCATATCCACTCTTGTTGTACAAACTACTATTACTGTACGCAGATTTCTTCATATTGTGCCACAGGATCTCGATAGGAGATAAATCTGGACTAGAAGAGGTCCATTTTAATACTGGTATTTCATGCTCTTGAACCCATGTTCGATTAATTTTTACCGTATGATATGGTGCACCGTCCTGCTGGAAGATAGAGTCACCATCGGCCGTTTCATAATTCGAGATGGAGGGTAAAACCCTTTCTTCAAAGATGTCTTTGTTAATTATGCCATCAATAAAATGTAATTTACTCACACCCTTTACAGACTTATAGCCTCAGATCATAACAGACACTGGCAACTTGATTTGTTTTAACAAACAATCATTATGATAAACCTCTAAACGTTTTCGCTTCTCACATCGCTCCAAATTATACAGGGTGTAAATGAAATAAGTGCATTAAATTTAACCAGTAATGTAACTCGACGAGAGCAACAATATTTCTTAATAACTTTTTCTCGAAATCGCATATTTTTTTAGCATTTTTACCACCCCGTAAATTGACGAGTCGTTCCACGTATTTTTCTAATAATTGAATGCAGTAGCAATAGCTATGAAAAATTTTGTTTTTGCAATTGACAGTTTTGTCAGTTGTTGCAATTATATTTTGGAATTAGTAATAAACTTGTTTATCAGGTAAAATTCTGTCAAAATGCTTACGTTTACAAATAGAGAGTACACAGATACCTATGGTTTATTTATTTATTCGTATCTTTACTACATTTTAATTTGTGGTTGATATAAAGACAGTATTATAAAGTTGCCAACGCATTTAGACGGAGCGTTTCCAAATCATACTGTTCCTAATATTCGCACATTTGTTAATCTTGTACATCTTTATCACAATACGAAGTGTCACATATGACAATTTTAAATAAAGCAACAGTTGTATCCATATCATGTGCAAAAAGATCAATGGTTTCAGCAGACTTCGATTTTGGGAATGGCTCATAATGTTCATTAATGAGACTGAATTTACTTGGAAACGTGTATTTATTATGCACAATACACATTTCAACAGACGAAAATGCTGTAAAAAATTTCATTAAAAAATGTTTGAACGGGAACAATAAATGGACGACTAATTATTGGTACTCATGTACCTCGTTTAAATGGACAAAAGTTTGTACTTACATTTTTTGAATAACGTATTTAAACTATTATGATTTGTCGACGATAAATAATCATCTCATAACCTAATAACTATGCTTTTGCTCTTCCTCCCCTCGACCCTCCTTGTCGTCCTCTATTCACAGACGATTAAAGCCTGGTTTAATACAAAACTTTATAATTTTGTTATCCAAAATTTAAATTTCTTTATTTTAAAAATTGTACTATTACGAATTAATTAATAATAAATGTTATTTTCGTTGATTCGTTTATTAATTACTGTGACTGCAAGTGTAACCAATAATCGAAATTTTTTGAGCTGTTTGTATCTCAATTGGATACGACAGCTGCCATTTGTTCTCCATGGGCGCGCGCCGAAATATGCAGCAATTCTTTAAAGAATTTTAACTCAAAATCTAAGACTTAGAAAAAAAAGTTATTAAGAAATATTGTTGCTCTCGTCGAGTTACATTACTGGTTAAATTTAATGCACTTATTTCATTTACACCCTGTATATGCTATTGTCTTTAAGTCTGAACTCGTTATTGAAATCTGCGAATAAAAGCAGACTAACACACCCAGAAATGGGTAATAAACTATGAAGAATTATATGTCACTAACAATCCCCCCGTTGTTTCAGGTCCCCCCACTTGTAGATAACTCCCCAGGATGGGCAGCCTGCCCAACCTGCACGAGCTGGGCGCCAAGGAGGCAGTGGGTGCGGGGGTGCCACATGTAAATCGCCCTCGGCATCCTTTGGCGAGGGCACCCACAGCTCCAGCTCAGCACCAGCGGGTGTATAAAAGCAAAAGCAACGGACACGCGACCAATCATGTCAATGATGACTTGATACTCGACGTAAGTAAGAAAATGTTAATTATACAGGGTGTTTCAAAAAATACTGTAAAAAAATTTAAGGGCATATAGTACTGACCAAAATGAGTAAAAAATTTAATCAACGTGGATTCGATCTTCCATAGTTTCCAAGATTTGAGGCAGTGAAAAATGAGTTTTTAAGGGGTTTACGTCTGCTATCTCGAAAACTGTAAGAGTTACGACTTTGATTAAATGGGATTTTTTGTTTACCTTTCAGATGTCATCTTATTTGTACTATGTTAAATGTTGTGGCGACCTTGGCCAATATTTAATTTTCAAATAACTTCGTAACTATTTGAAATTGAGAAAAACGCTCCATATAAAATTTTATTGTTTTTTTAATAGTCTATTTACTGACAGACAAAATTTTGTTCTATCACTATCTTTGTCAGTTTTTACGATTTTTCGCTTTTGTAGGACACAGTTAAAGATCAGTCCTATGTTGATTAAGCTTTTTACCTCCCGCTAACCTTGGTAAGGGAGGTATAGGGATCGTGCTAAAAATCGCATATCGAGATTTTGGTAAATGACCACGTTTTAAGGTCCCTAGAATCCAATTTTAACATTTTCACAATGATGTCTGTGTGTATGTATGTGTGTATGTGTGTGTGGATCCTCCACTCTAACTCAAATACAATCATTCAGAAAATTTAGAAATCTTGTATTTCGAACTTTTTCTGTATTGGAAAGAGCATATTAGATTTTGGTGAAAATCGGATAACCGGAAATGGCACTTTACTAGAAACTCCAAATAGTTTTTCTTCGAAAAATACCTTTAAATGTTATTTTTTCGAGATTAATGTTATAAAAATTAAAGATTATTAAATTTTCTATAGATTAGCATTAATACTTTTTCTATATATTTTATGGATAAATTTATTAAATTATCTATAATTTAAATCCCACAGCCTACGCTTTAAATAAACAAAATGCAGTTATTCAAATGTATGTAACTGACAGATAAATGTCACTATCAAAGAACTAATCATTGAAAAATAATATTAGTAACGTTTCAAAAAGGAAAAAGTAAATAGAACAATAGAAAAGGAAATCAATAAAGTTTCCACCATAAGTAAATATGTAGGTACGTATTTAGATTAATAAAAATAAACGATTCACAAAAATATTTAAGCTAATCCTCATTTTTGGATTAGTGAATTCTATTCTATCCCGGTATTTAAAATTTAATCTTCATTTTATTATAGTTCCGGTGGCTCAATGGTTAGAGCAACGCCTCATGTCATGAGTGCCCTCGGGGCTCTGGGTTCGAATCCCATTAATGCATGGATGTGTGTGATTGTGAACCCACTCTGTAATTGGGATTTAATCCTGTTGAGGGGTTTAAAAAAAGGTAGTTACTTGGATTAGATTAGACTATATTTTAAGAAATAAACTGATGTCAAAGTTAGAGGAAAATTCGCTAATCCAAAAAACTTAATCTTTTTTGTGACTCGGGCTGTAAATGGCAGGAGGTATTGTGTTGGCCACACCAGATTTTTTACTTATTTTGGTCAGTACTATATGCACTTATTTTTTTTTTACAGTATTTTTGAAACACCTTTATATGAGGATGAATATTTTACTCAAATGTATATTAACCATATGGTTAATATACATACTAAACTTTACCATATGCTCTCGTTTAATATCTTTATTTACCTCACGTACACAGTTAAATACGAGGATAGCACCTAAAGTTTCTGCAAACAAATATAACCAAGGTAGCTACGAAAAATAAATGCATGGCAAAACAAAAGTACATCCTTAGGTAGTATGACAGTTCTTGTTACAATTCGTTATCTGTTATCAGTAATTTTCCATGCAGTTTTAAAGTACGCACGTCGTACTGAAAATGCAGTTAACAAGACAAAATTTCCTTGCCATGATATTTTACGATTTTAAAAGTTCGCTTTCTCCAATACAATGCATCGAAAAGCGACAGGATGTTTTTGGAAATAAAGCATCTAGTATCAGGTCTGTTCACAGCTGGTACAATGAATTTAAATTTCATCGATTTAAGCGAAGATCGGCCAATTTCTGCAGTTACGGATGAAAACGTAGCTGCTATTCGTACAATGATTAAAGAAGACAACCGTGTCACATATAGAATTATGCGGGTTACTTTGGGCATTGGAATGAGCGCTATAAATAAAATTTTGCTCGATCATCTAAAAGGCAGGAAAATTTGTGACTGTTGGATACCTCATAATTTAAATGATGGCCAAAAGCAACATCGTGTGGAATAGTGCATTAAAACATTAAATAAGTAAAACGAAGGTAAATCTAAAGCAGTGTATGATATTATAACAGGTGATGAATCATGGATGTATGCATTTAAATCTGAAACAAAACGACAATTCGCTTAATGGGTCTTTACTACAGAACCAAATCCTGTCAAAGTAAAACGAGTTCGAAGTGTTGGTACAAAAATGATTGCATCATTTTTCTCAAAATTCGGTCCAACTGTCAATATTGCATTAGAAGTTAGAAAAAGAGTAACTTAGGTAACAATTATTTTGCCACGGGTGTTTGAAAAAGTGCGTGAAACTAGGCCTCAAAGTAAACTAGTATTGCATCAGGAATCAGGACAATGCATCCTCACATACTACTGCGCAAACTAAAGCCTATTTAAAAGAATCAAGGTGGAATTACTGGAGCATCCACCATACAGTCCTGATCTTGAACCTTACTATTTCTTTCTATTAAACTAAAGAAAATAACGATATACAAACGAAGCGGTTGGAGCCTTCGAAAACATGGTTTCTCAAGTGTCTCAATACGAATGGATTTCTTGCTTTCACGACTGGTTTTATCGAATGCATAAATGTGTTGAGTTAAAATGGATTACTAATATTTATTTATTATAAATTTCTTTGCATAAATCTTGTCTAAAAAATGTATATAATTATTGGTCATAGTTAGTTATTAGTTTATAAATAGTTTACCTAGGTCGTCCCTCTATTTCCAATAAAAGTTAATTTCCTAACACAAAATTTTCAATACTAACACCGTTGTTAGTATTGAAAATGTAGTTGCTAGATTAACAACTCGACGTAAAGATTAGTTGTTAAATTTTAGCAACTTGATGTAATAGAGAATTGGGATATTGAACTTAGCAACTGACATTCAATTTAACAACTGAAAATAGTTGTTAATTTTAACAACTTTGCTTGGCGAATTAGGCCGAAGATGTCTCTAAATATAACAAAAAGTTCCACATAATGATGATATATTTACTTTTAGTTTTTATTGTACAGTACTTATATCTGTAGGTATATGTCCCCGGAAAAATATGAAAAAACTAACGAAGATTAATGTTTATTGTTACATTTTTCCTCTTGGCCTAGATAAAATTCCGAGAAAGTTTTAACAACCTTCAAATTCATTCTTTCCGATTCATTCTTATTGTTCTTTTGTCTGACAATGCACTTACACTACCTAAATGATTATGCACATTTATTTTTATGTGGTCCAACAACTTCCTAATTGTAACATTATACAGCAAATTTGGTATTTAAATGACTTATTTACTGTAAATTTAGTTTAGGTTTAACGCTTGAAAAATCAAACACATTTACAAGAAATGGTGTTACACAATTATTACAAAACTTTCAATTAAATGCAATATCAATAAAATAAAAGCAGTAACTTTTTAACGAATTCCATCAAATTCTGATGGTTCTCGCAATGGGCTACTTGCGTGCCATTTTTACCTCTCGCTATGAGAGGTATTGTATTCATGCTAAAAATCGCATATCCAGATTTTAGTGAATAAGCACGTTTTAAGGTCCCTAGAATCCGATTATAACATTTTTACGATGATGTCCGTATGGGTGTGTGTGGATGTGTGTGTGGATGTTGGATTCATGATTTCTCAAATACTATAAGACTTTAGACATTTTTAACTACGGATTCCTCAATCTAACAATAATGGGAAGAGTTCATTAAGTTTTGGTAACAATTGGACAACCGGAAGTAGTAATTACAAGAAAAAAGCATCTAAATATTATTTATCGAAAATTTATGTAAATATTAAAGAACGTTAAATTCTTTATTCGATAAATATAAATTCACTATTATATCTTCTATAGATTTAAAGATAAAAAAATGCATATAAAATAATTTGATGTAAAAAATCTCAGATCAAACTACTACAAGGCAAGAAATTCAAATGTTTGTAATTGACACATAATTGTCACTGTCAAAAATATTTGTTTGCCACTGTCAAAAATATTTGTACATTATTATGAAGATTATGAAAATAAAAAAAAGTCAACAACGCAAAAGAATATCCGTAAAAAAGAATATAAAAGGAATTTGCGAAAAAATGACGAATATAAAGAAAAAGAAAAGGAAAGTAGAAAAAGAAAATTTCAGGATATTGAATATAAAGAAAATGTATGTATTATACATAATTTATATTATTTTGCAAATATATATGAGAATTATTTTGTAGTGAGACATGAATATATGTATATTTGTATTTAAAAATATTTTTCGTTTTATGCGTACAACCAGGTAAAATATCTGGCGAGAGGTTATGTGCTGGCCACATCAGATTTTTTATTTTATATTTTTGAAGAGACGATAAAAACTTGCTACCCATATTTTTTCTTTTGGAAAAATTTTCATTAATTGGCAAAGAAAAAAAATTAATGAAATTTTAATATTTAAATTACCGCCATGTATGACATAGAATTACGCCGAACCAATGAATGGCCGTAAAGCAATAACATCGGTGCGTCCAATAGCTACGGCATGTGCGGGTAATTTAAACATAACAGATCATCTATTTCACGTTTGAATAATAGTTTGGAGGTTAATATTTTCGTTTCTCATTTTAATCTTGTACGAGTGTAAGCTAAGTTAAAATCCTTCAAAATCCTGCTTAACAAATCGAAATACGTAATAAAAGTAACAGAAACCACGTAAATTGTAAATAATAAAGAAGAGAGACAGTGACAGAAAAATGAACTAATGTCAAAATTAAATTAAAACTCGCACTCGCTCGCTATCTACAGGCTACATTGTAAATATGCATCCCTGTCTCCATTAATTTATTAAAAAATATATAATTTTTTTAAAATAAAATTTATATTTTTACATACATTTTCAACTTTAGGTATTTAGTGGCTCGGGCCACACTATGCGTTCTGGCGGGACCGGCTTAACGGGACCGGTTAACCGGGAAGACAACAACTTATTGTTTTAAATGAATGCGTTCACACCGATGCGGTTGCGGTCCGGTTGCCGGTACTACCGCAGCATGTTGCGGTTTGACGGGACGGTCAATATGTCGCATGACAACTACAACACATTGAAGATAATGCGAGCGTTCTCAAGGGTCTAGTTTTGTTTTTTAACAGACAACGTAAACTATTTGGACTGTGCACCGATCAGATGTTGGTCCGACTGTGTACGAATTGGGTTGTTATTGCTGCCGTCCTCCGTTAGCGGGATATATGTGGGCGCTGTACGATTCATCTCGTTTAACCGGATGCGGTTTTGCCGGTCCCGCCAAAACGCATAGTGTGGCCCGGGCTTTCAGATTTTCAGTACTACGCAAGTAACCTATTAGAAATGGATGCAACATTTAAATTTATATGGCAGAAAAAGGAAAATAAAGTGAAATATCTGGAATATGGTTAAAAAAACTTCTATATCTGATAGAGAATTTCATTGGAATTCTCAACCGTAAAAAACTACAGGCATTATCGTATTAATGTCTGTTTGTAATTAATTGATTTTTTTCTCCCTAGGTGTCAGCCTATTCGCCAGTGTCCACAAGAAACCCCCGCTCAATTCGAAGAAGAGACTCCCTTAGCTCAATAGGTGCTACCTCGCTACGTCGTCTCCTAACGGTTCGCCCTACCTTACCTGGACCTGGAGAGCATCGTCGAGCTGCTCATAGCCTACTCGCCCTTTGCTGTGCGCATGCGTGTGGAGGAGCTGCCTTGCTACCCTTCCTTGCTTTGCAGGTAAGAGAGAAAAACTTAATATGTTACAAGCCCCAACAACTATATGTTCGGACACTCGGTGATTTATTATAAAAAAAATGTTTATATTAATAATGGCTTTATTTTATATGAATTGTTGTTAGATATATCTAAAGATAGGTTTGTACAGAAGCTATTTTATAAAAGAAATAATAAATTTATCAATACATTAGTTATAATCTAATTTGTAACAAAACACGTCAATATCACCTGACAACTTAATGTTCGGAACCAAGTATTTAATATCATTTAAGTACGACAGACTGCAAAATAAGTCTATTAGTGAGCATGTGAAGACACTGACTACGTTTACACGTATGAGAAAAATTTACTTTGACTTGACTTTTAAAAGGCGACTTATGAAAAGTCAATTTAATGGTGCGTTTACACATAAGGTCAAATATACTTCACTTTACGTTTGTTACTTGTCCTTCACTCAACTTTGACTTTGACAGCAAAGTAAAGTTTGGTTATAATACGTGTGATGTAACTATTATCATATAGGCGATGGAAAATAAGATCGTAGCGCCAAAATGGCTTTTAAAGGAACTATTGTTAACGGGATAATTTGACATTTACTAATTTCATTTATGCATTACGTGTATAATATTAAGAGATATATATCTAAACGCAAATATTAGGAACATAATAGATAACACTTGTGTTTGTACAGTCAAAGAAATGTCACATGTATAAATTATCCCGTCAACTATAGTTCCTCAAAATACCACCAGATGTCATATTGCTTATTTCCTATCGCCTATAATTATAAAAAGAATAAATTATTTATAGAAAAAATGGATAGTAAACTACAGTTACTAAATTTAAGCGCGATATTTTTAAACAATATAACTATGCAGCAACAATATTGGATGCGAAGTAGATTAAAAAATAATCGCATAAAATATTTTACAATTCGAGAATATTTTAAATTCAGATATAAAATTGTGTAATTAAATATCTCGGAATTTGTGGATGAAAACTAGATGTCACTGTTAGTAAAGTAAAGTATATTTCGTTCGTTGGTTCACACGACTTTTTAAAAGTCACTTATATGAGTCAAGTCTATTTTATTTTGGACTCGACTTTAGGGAGAAAAGTAATAGTCGAGAGTGTTTACACAACGGCAAAAGTCGCCTTTTGAAAGTCAAAGTCAAGTCAAAGTACTTTTTTGCTATACGTGTAAACATAGTCACTGTCAATGTAATTTTCACTTTTTAGCTTATCGTGATAATTTTGACACGATAATTATAAATAATTATAACTCGAGGTAGAGCGACATATCTTGAAAGTTAATTAATATGAAATACTGCTGAAAACCACGATTATGACTAAGTCTAGTGTTGGAGATATTTTAGAAAAATATAAAAAACAGGCAGCATTAATATTGGTGGGAAAAGTCCCGGACGATCCAAAGTAGTAATCCAGAAAAGAGTAGCGCCTTCTCGTTAAAATATGCAAAAGTGCAAGTTGATCCATAGTACGAGACATTAGCGCTCGTTGGAATAAAGAAGCAGGCTTAAATATTTCCCGTGAATGTTGTAAGAAGTGGCATCACAAGTCTGGACTTAGTTTTCATAAGGTAAAATGCTGTTATTTATACTTTAATTTGAATCCTAGTGGTGACTTTCTCAAGGCCAAAGAAAAAGCATTACAGACTTACGTCTAAAAAAAATCTGATGTGGCCAGCACATTACCTTCCGTCAGTTATGAGGTATTTACGAAAATTCTACCGGTGAACTGTTACCGGTAAACAGCTTTTTATCAGGTTATAGCTACCGGAATCGATATTTTAAGAACGCAAGTGGTAAACAGGGTAGATCCTTAACCTATGAAAAAAATTGAAAATTTAAAACAGGTTAGAAATTTGACGTAGTTAACAAACTGAGCAGAGTCCTATTTTGAACACTTTTAACGCGCGTGTTTCGCTCTGCATCACTACCTTTTTTTGAGATTAGATCCTTGAACAATTTTCGAACACGGTAACCTTTTATCACTCGTGTTTTCGAACACAGTCGGTAGATGCGGTATCTACCGGTAGAATTTTCGTAAATGCGTATGTATTTTCTATAAAATCCATACAGAAAGTTCCTTGCAAAAGATTCTAAATTTTTTGTAAGTACATTACCTTTCGACAGTTGTATGTATTTTATACAAATTCCATACAGAAAGTTTCGAGCAAAAAGATCCTATATTTCGAGTAAAATTATAACATAAATATACTACGAATATGTCAATTGCACTTCACACTGACATCTCTCAATAAGAATTTTCTTAATATAGTAGCTGTTTCTAGCATAGCTGGCTAATTTATGAAATTTAATTTCTTTATAATTTTATAACTCTATATCCATTTAATATGAAGTATAAAATGCAGTCAAATCGTATAGAGAATACAATGTTCTTTAATATTT
This sequence comes from Harpalus rubripes, assembly GCA_963082715.1. Taxonomy (NCBI): domain Eukaryota; kingdom Metazoa; phylum Arthropoda; class Insecta; order Coleoptera; family Carabidae; genus Harpalus; species Harpalus rubripes. The sequence continues at coordinate 30,126,649 of OY720461.1, read as the reverse complement.
ATAATAACATTAAATGTGAAAAAATGATATTTAACATCGTTTTTTCAAGAAAAACTGTTAAAATCTTCAAATGAGGGTACTTCCGGTTGACCAATTATAACCAAAATCTAATCAGCTCTTCATATGGATGCAACGAAGAGGAATACGAAATAATTATAATTTTTGGAATTGTAGTATTAGAGTTATCGCAGACGAAAATTTTGTTACATACACACACACACACACACACGGACACACATACACACACACACACACACACACACACACACACACACACACACACACACACATACACATACACACACACACAAACAAACACAAACACAAACACAAACACAAACACAAACACACACACACATATACATACAGACATCATCGTAAAAATAGTAAAATCGTATTCCACGGACCTTAAAACGTGCTTATTCATCAAAAACTCACCACTGAATTTTTTGACCAAAGACAATACCTTCCTTACCTAAAGGTGACGGAAGGTAATAAACTGCTGGCTTGGGCAAATACAAGGGTTAGGTGCCCGTCAGCTAAGAAAAAGCCATTTACGTCATCAGCGCAGAAACCAATTTTTGTCATTGCCCTTGGTCGTCATAGCAACGACTTAGCTTGTTCACGTGGTACGCCAGTGTCGTTCGTGTCTTATTCTGACGTTTAGTTCTAATGAAAATGTATCATTTGAAGTATCATATTATGATTAATCAACATATCAAGTGTATTTCTAGGTTTTAAAAAAGGTAAATATAAATGTATTAAGAATAAATGTAGAAAATGTACTATGCTTTGCAGATTCATTTCTACCAAACAATTTACACAGATGTTGTACCTGTAAGAGATTAAAGTTAATACCAGAAGAGATTAATGTAATTACATTGAAATTTTACACCGACTTAAGATTACTTATGTTATTACAGTCTTATCCATTAGGTCCAAAATGTCCAAAAGATTAACGGAATCCAATTGTCTTGTATACAACGCAATGATGTTCCATAAGTTTTCAAACAGGGAAAAATTAAAGATTTGAGCAGAGAAGGGATAAGTATTTGGTATAAGCAAAAAGCATAAAGCATATGAAAAAACTCATACTATGAATAAGTAGTACAACAACTTGATAATTTAGTTATATTTCAGTTTACCTCTGCCTTATCGAGTGTTTATGAAATATTTTTGTGTCAAGTCGTTTGTGCTTTTTGGGATTTTTTTGTGTACGTGATAATTCGACAGTTGAATCAATTTCATTATTGGTAAGTTATTGTTAGTACAATCAGGGCTGATATTTCAATCTTTGAACAAAAGTTGCTTATAAAGTTCCTTGAAATAAACGGATGTGAAATAATTTATTAAACTACAATTTTCAATGCGATATTTTTTATTTGTTACCCCAATTCTGTAATATAGTCGCTAACTCATAGTAACATTGCTGTAGCAAATAGCCAATAATAATTGCGAACACTGAAGAAAATTTGAAAATGACAAAGTTTACATTTGTTTCTGCTGGCTAATAAAAAATGTTGCTAAGATTTAGCAACTTTCTTACAGAATAGGGGTGATTGAGTTTTTAATTATCAACTTAGTTGAGAGACTGAAATATCGGGTCGCACTAAAATAATATAAAATTCCGTTTGTTCCAACGATTACTCGATATAATATGGACCTTAATTTGTTTTTTAGTGTTTGAACGCTGATTCCAGTGGCACTGTGTTGCGCAATAATTGTGATTTTTGATTCATACATACAGAGCGCGATGCCGCCGAAAAAAGTTGGAACACAGGGTTGCTAATGTGAGCAATTTTATGAAAAAGGAGGCTGAAGAAGGAATTACTATTCCTTTAAAAAATCATAGGTTCGTACTCAATTATTTTTTCCTTATAATTTAAATTTTAAATTAATAATTCATATTTACTATCAGTTTAAAGTTCACCTCTGTTGAACGTAATAAACATATTTAAAAATATTTAAATCAAAATTTTGAACTGCCTAAATTCTCAAAATACACAAATTTTGATATGCCAATTTTATTTATTACAATACATTCTAATCTAATCCTATTCATATTTTCTTTGATAAGATTAAATATGAAATTATGAAGTAGAATAGAATTAACTAACATAAATAATATTTTTGCAGGGAAAGAACTTTGGCTGCAACTGGAGTCTCCAGATCTACATATCAAAATGTTTTGAAAGAATCGCAAATAGTAGAATGCCCAGATTCAACCAAATATTATCGATCCCCAACTAGGAAAAGACAAAGAACATCTTCTAAATTAGGAATTATAACTGCCGGCCAGATAAACAGTATTCGAGAAATAATATATGATTTTTATATTCTCGAAAAAAGGAAACCTACTATAAAGTGTAAGTAAATTTTTTTAAATATTTTACGCATGGCCCTTAATTGATTAAAATAATAGTTGAAGTCCTCTCACTTTCCGGGCGAGCGTTTTATTACTTGACGTCAGTTGATTTTTCAAATTTATTCTATTTCAACATTCACAGTGACATCAACTCGTATAACTTCTTTCTCATTTATAAAATAACAGCGGTCGGGATATGATTACTGAATATCTAAAAAACGTAATGTTCTTTCAGGTATTCTTCAGAAAATCAAGGATATGCAAATTTTAACAGAAGACATATCCGAGAGCAGTTTAAGAAGATTTCTTAAGACTATAGGATTCAGGTAATTAAATTTCAGAATATATTTTATATTACTGTCGAAAAATTGTATATAATCAATTTATGTAATTCAATTATTTAAAAAAAAGATACAGTAATAATCGCTGATAGCATAAGCTTTGTTTTAACTAAAATGCTGTTTTAAAAATGTTAAATTTCAGTCAATAATAATAATAAATATTAAATTCATCAAAATATGATTTTAAAGCCGACCATAGATTGTATTCAAATTTTTAAATCGTTTTTTAAACTTAAGCGTGAAATGAAATAATGAAATTTTAATTTGACATTTTTTAAGCCTTTTAGTTAAAACAAAGCTTGTGGTATCAGCCATTAATGATAAGGCTAGTTTAAATGTGTTAACGTTTTGTGTTGTAAAATTTTGTAAATATTACGTTTTGTTCAACAGAATACATTTTTCTTTATTTTGAAAGTTTACAATACAAACTTGTTAGTTAGAAAATGGCTAAATTATCATTGCCAAATTTATTTATGGTTGCTTAATTAATAAAGAAATTATTGCTACCGTAACATTTTTATGGGACCCCGGTACATATATTTAAAATATAAAATTACTTCAAGGTAACTGTAATAATGAATGTTATAAAATTTTACTTTTTATTTTGTAGTTGGCAACGCACACCAGACAACCGTAAGACGCTCGTGGAATCTTACGATATCCGTCTTATAAGGATTAATTTTTTAGAGAAGATTGTTGAATATCGTAATGAAGGACGAAAAATTATTTATTGCGATGAGACGTACTTACACAGTAGTCATACTACAGAAATGGGCTGGTACGATGAATCGTGCAAAGGTCTAAAAAAGCCTATTTCCAAAGGCCAGAGGCTAATTATAGTTCATGCTGGAGGAGAAGATGGATTTGTCCATAATGGTTTAGTAATATTTCGTTCCGGTAAATATTTTCTTATTGGATTTCACAAAATTTATATTCAATTACTAATTACACCGAAAAGTAATTATAATAAAAAATTGTTTGATTTCAGGTACCAAAAGTGGAGACTACCATGACGAAATGAACCACATAAATTTTATGAAATGGGTTAAAAATCAATTGCTGCCGAATTTAAAAGAAAATTCTGTTCTGGTGGTAGATAATGCTTCTTACCATAATGTACTGGAAGAGAAAAATATTACTTCTGGAAGTTTAAAAAGCGAAATGCTTGCCTGGTTGGAGGATAAAAATATACTTGCCAGTCCATCGTTAACAAAACCACAATTGTACAAAATTATATCGGACAATAAGTTCCGATTTCCGGCAAAATATAAGTTGGATGCACTTATGCAACAACATGGGCATTGTGTTTTAAGATTACCACCCTATCATCCTGAACTTAACCCAATTGAAAAAATATGGGCCACCGTAAAAAAATTGGGTTGCATCTCATAACACAACATTCCGCCTAATGAATGTGGAAGCATTGGCAAGAAAGAAATTTGCAGAGGTTACTACACAAGAGTGGGCCAAAATATGTGAACATGTAAAAGAACATGAAAAACAACTGATAGGAAAGGAGCATTTATTTGATAACAGTCAAGATTCGCTCCAATTTACTGCTAATACAGGATCTTCCGAAGAGAGCGAAATTTAGTCTGATGATGATTTAGGGTGTTATATGTTGGATGTAGATGAGTGATATATATATATATATATATATATATATATATATATATATATATATATATATATATATATATATATATATATATATATTACTTATTTGTATTATTATTATGACTATTACTCGTATATTTCTGTATATTATTTTTTGTACAATACTTTTATATTTTTCATGCATATATTATATGTGTGTGATAGTTATTTTATTTATTTTTTAATAAATGTGCAAATATATATATATATATATATATATATATATATATATATATATATATATATATATATATATATTGAAAACTAATTTTAATTGTTTTCTTATTCTATTTCGTCATTGCCACTGCTATCGCTCGGGAAGCAAACGTCATCTTCGTATCATAATCCTTCGTACTCGTTTAGTAATATACTATTTTTATAATAAGTGTATAATATGAAAGTAAGTATTTGTATTATTATGGAATTACGTCGTGTGATGGCCTAATGTGCTTCCTAAATGAAAATCAAAGCAGACGTAATGAATAGGTATTTAAAAATGTCTCTAGCAAATTTACAAGTCATTTATCAATAATTTGTGGTAATCAACTAAAATAAATAGAAAAAATAACAACTGCAGTGCGCTTTCGCTATTTGGTAAAAAATAAGATGGCACGCCACTGCCTACAAAATCTTAGAGCCTACGTCATCACTACGTCATTGCTTCGCGCATCTGTTGATGACGCAAATGGCTTTTTCTTAGCTGACGGTCACTCTACCTGGAAAATAGAAGACTGGAATAATATTTTCCAGGATGAGTCCAAGTTTGATTTCTGTGTGGGAGATTATCGCAGGCGATTTATAAAAACTAAAACCGCGGTAAGATTGCAAGAAATATACAATTAAATATCGCAATAAGTAATGGCTTGGGGTTGTATGTCAGCAAAGGGACTTAGAAAACTATACTGCACAGATGGAACCGTCAATACTGAGAAATATCAAAGAATTTTGGAAACAAACTTGTTGCCTTCCATTTAAGAATTGGATTCAGGAATACAATTTTATTTTTCAGTAAGATGGCCTTCACATACTACCATAACTATTAAAAAATTATTTGAAAATCATAATATTAATGTACTATGTTAGTCTTCAATCAGTCTTGACTTCAATATTATTGAAACAATATGACATAAGCTGAAACAGTGCCTGAGGAACAATCCACAACGCACAATTCCTGAATTTCGGGTGAAGCTATTAGATATATGGGACACATTTGCATTCGATGAATGTTAAAAACTTGTTTTAAATATGCTTTTAAAAAATCAGGCAGTCATAAAAGCAAAAGAATGTGTTATCCTTATTAAATTCAGGCCCGGATTACCCATAAGGCCAATCTAGGTCATGGCCTAGGGCGCAGGCACGGAGGGGGCGCACATCAAGTAGTTGGATAAATGAAAAAACGGAAGGAGAGAAGTACCTGCAGTTATAGCAGTACCAAATCTCAAGAGCTGTTGCGCAGAAAGCAAAACTCTATCTTTCTCTTTCTCCTTCCCTATTGCCTGACCTTTCTCTTGCTGTCTCTCTTCTTGATCTGCGCATTTCATAGCTCATGACATTTGGCATCACCTCTACTATACGACGTAAACAATCACATTTGCTTTAATTATATCAGTATAGTAGAGTGATTAGTAAATCCTGTTGAGCTATGACCGTTGTCGAAGATTTTAAATATTAATATTATTATTATTATTATTATTAATAATATTTATATACCGGGTGTCTACTTATGAATCTTAACAAATACAAAGGTAAAATTTTCATGACTGTAATACTGTTTAGAATTAAAAACTTCATCTAATAAGTCCAGAATTATTGTTTACATGCGTTTTATTTGAGAGATAGAGAAGCAAAATAAAAGTGGTAATCTTTAGCTAGTTATCAAAAGATGGTAAATGTAGCTTTGATGACTGATAATAGTAGGTATATTGAAAACAAATTTCATAAGGCAATCTGTTAACCCAAATGTCGAACTTTGGTAAACGAGCAGCTTCGCGTGAGTTTTATGAAGGACGAGTGCGATCACAGTTCTTATGAAATATGTTTTTATATAATTTTTTCTATTGGGGTGATTTTATAATTCTACTATATTTTTAATAAATGCGACTTGTAAAATCAGTTTCGTTGGTAGCACCTTCTAACAAATTGAACTTCAGGGATGAAAATTCTTTGTTGACTGTCAGCAATTTGATGTTAATATGTCATTTATGCATCAGTTTTAAAAGCAGTAAGTCATACCACCTCTAGAAAACGAAAAGCTCCAAAAACAGTACGTTTATAGATCTTCTTAACATGTTTTAGTGCGTTTATAGACTCATAAAAGCACCGATATAGAACAAGAATTTGATGAAATCAAATATTATTAAAACTCGATATATATTGAGAGATAGGGGGGGGGGGGCGGTGCAGTAATGAATTTTGGCCTAGGGCGTAAAGAAATGCTAATCCGGGCCTGATTAAATTGCTGAAAAACTGTTGGCGTCCGAACATATAGTTGTCAGTTGATTTTGAAGTTTTTTGTTACAAATTAGATTATAATTTCATTGTGTTGATAAATTTATTATTTCTTTTATAAATTGTTTTATCACAAACCTATCTTTAGATATATGTAGCAACAATAGATACAGAATAATGTCATTATTAATATAAACGGATATTTATAATAAACCACCGAGTGTCCGAACATATAGTTGTTGGGGCTCGTATACTCGGATACCTTGATTCAACACAATCGGATGTCTGTGTATAAGCAGAACAAAATAATAAAATATAAAAGTAGTTGCTTACAATCTGTTATACTTAATGCATTGGAGTTTCCTTATTGTTGTTTTAAAAACACTGAAGTTCTAGATGTGGCTTTGATCCAAGCAAATTATTTTTTTATTGCCATCTTTTTGGTCATCATCAGCTTATTTTATTGGGAGACATCAATCTAACAAAAAGCCGAGGCCAATATTTTGGTGCCCTAGTGCTTTCTTTGCTTCTGTTTAGCAGTGGCCCTCACTAAGGCAGACTTATTGCTAAGATTGTGTGTAACATTTATCTTTCTTTTTAGGCGGGGGGAGGTGCCTGGATGTCAGGTTGGGGCCCCATTCTTACAGCGGGGGCTTTCCTAGCGGCTAGTATAACTGCACTATTAGGTCCTTGGATAGTGCAGAAAATTGGAGTTTATATAACAACAGCAGTATTGTACATTACAATGGGGGTGTTTTTTGCAGGACATCTAGTAGGCCAAATTGGGGTGGTAATACCCTTATACCTGTTATTGGGAATTGTTACAGGTAAGAGAAGTTGACTGGTGCGTATACAAGGGGAGGTGGGGGGTTAAAATAACAAACAAGCGCATATATTATAATTTAAGAAAAATGGGGTCTCGTGGCCGGGTGCCTGAGTGTCTGGTCGTAAATCTGGGGAACTGGGTTCGATCCCGACCGACGCCAAATATTTCGAATTTTAAATGGCACAAAATTGACCCCTGTGGTGCACTCTCCACGCCAGAAATGAGTGCCCGCACGGTACAAACATGTCATCAGCATTACAGATATCTGCGTACAAAGCAGATTGGCACACCTAGCAATGGGTAATATGCCGTAATGATATATTTATTTATTTATTAAGATAAAGAATTAAATAAAGTTAAATAATGTATTTTTTTTCTATTTAGCGCTTATAACAAAGCTGTTACAGCACCCAAAAGAGTTCCTTAATAGCTCATTCGAGTGCTGTAATAGACTAGTTGAATTTATTTGTTTAAGGTTGGTGGCTATCAATGTCAAAAAATATCAAAGGTCAAATCTCGCTAAATAAACGAACACAATCGGTTATGGAGAATACTATTTTTATATAATTATGAATTTAAAAGTAGTAATAAGAAGTGCAGAAGAAATAGAGTCCGCCCCTGTCTCTTGTCTAAAATTTTCGGTGATCTGGAAATTTATTTTTATCCATGAAAGGAGGAAAACATGCAGCTTTACATCCCTTTTGAAAAAATGTGCATTTGACCTTGAATAAAAAAAATTGTCTGCGGCGCCTTTTTTTACTGATTTGTATGATCTATTACCCCTCCCATTACACCAAGCTGTATACGCGCCTGGGCGTTGAAATAGTCACAGTTCTTTATTATCTGTTTGATTTCTTCCAATTTTTTCCTTTCTGAGTTCTGCTATTTTTCCTTCTATTCTCCTTTTTTCGTTCATATTTTCAGCTTCTAGGTACTACTTTTCTTATTAGCTTATTCTGATCCATCCTCATTATGTGCCCGTATCTTCACAGTTGATTCTGTTCTATCCTGGTTACTAACTACAATTAGTTCTTGATTTGTCATCATCCAGTTATTACAAGACCAAATTTATTTTTTCTGTCAAATTCAACCAAATGAACTCTTTTCGTGTTTTCCCTTGACTCTTCACAAGGGTAATCATTTTATTCAAAATTAAATGTCTTAACGAAATCCGCAAATTTTAACATTTTCTTCTGAAGATATGATATAGTTGCTTGTTATAAATTACCATTTTACTCCTTTCTAGGACCTGCGTCAGTAGCACGCTCAAGTTCATTTCTTCAAATATCTTCTCGACTGACAAATTCCCACCCGAGTGAAGATGAAGAAGCAAAAACTTTAAGAAGAACAACAATACTAAGAAGAGCAGCAAGAGCTCTTCATTTCGCTCATGATTTAGGGCTCATAGTAGGCTCTGGTCTTGCAGCAACTGTCATCACCCTTACCGGAAATACAGCGGAGGAAAATGATGGAAATTTAAATGCGACTGACTGGGAGAATGTTACTGACCTCCCCACACAGGTAGGAAAAAATACTGTACTCACGAAATTAAAGCTGTACGAACTTTACTGGTATTTGTTAAGGCCGCCGCGCACTTGGGCGAGGCGAAGCGAAGAGCCGTTTTTTCATTCAATATATTATTATGTGTATACGCGCACTTTGGAGCAGCGAAGAGCACAGAAGCGAAGCGACCGACGGAATACTTCGGGGAGAATATTTTTCTCTGCTCTTCGCTTCGCTGATCTGAAGTGTGCGATAGCGCAGCTACCTAAATCAGAACGAATATACCCGAGACGCATCAGAAATAGCCGATGTAGAACTAAATATCACACCTTTCACACATCATAGCAAAACAATACGTATAGATTATGGTAAAATGTGAAAAATTAGTTATTTTGGTTTCAAAATACAAAGAAATGAATGTACAAAACATAAATTTGATTTAAAAGTGAAAATAGTATATAAAACTAGTTCAGAAAATTGCTTGCATATTAAACGATTTCTATTGTATAAAATAATATTGCATATTCAACAAAAAAGGAGATTAACTACTTGGTTACGGAATGTAGTAGAATATATCACAAAATTTAAACATTTTTTCTGCCTCTATGTAGTGGCGTATCCAGAACTCGTTGTAAGGGGGGGCTGCCATGGACCTATTGCTTATATACATAGGTATACTGTTCACCGTCTAGTTAGCAAATGTAAGTCATATTTTCAAACAATTCTGAATTGAAAATAAGGATATATATAATCTAGCCAAACAAAAGATGACAGTATGTTCATTCTTTATTAATAAAAAAAATCACTGTGAACATAGGAATATACATTTAACAGAACTAAAAACAAAAGTGAAAAGGTGTCCTTAACGGCCGCCAGCCGTTAAGATGTATAACGGACGCATTATAGAATAACGAGAGATTTTGTCAAGGAAAATTTATAAACAACTAAAAAATTTATCAAAATGACAGAAGAAAGAATTTTCAGAAGATATTCCTATATGTTTAAATTATGTCATTGTCATTACGAAAAATCTTGAAAGCCACATGGCCGATATACAAATAATAGACTAGACTTGGCTGATAACTTCAGTCCTGTCCGTTATTTGCTTTATATCGGCCTAATAACGTTAATAACTATTTACGCACCACGTACGCACTACATTAAAGCGAAAAATAAGTGATTCGTTTCTAACATTATGTTATAATTGTAAAACGATATTCAATTTTCTACTTCCTCTGTATCAATAGGTAAATTTTTATATTATACTATCTATCGCTATTGTACTTCTTATTGAATTTTTCAAATATTTTAATGTATAAAATGCGGAAAATGATTAATTTAAATACATTATATTTTCAATTCATTGGACTTTAAGGGGGGGCTCAAGCCCCCTAAGCCCCCCGCTGAATACGCCACTGCCTCTATGTACCATGGCATTTAGCCACTGCGCACTGAACCTACGGATGACAGAAAATAATTTATAAATTTGTCTCGTATAGATAGTGCCTGCGTTGTTGCGTTTCCTTCGAGCTGTCCATTTTTTGCAGCAAACGCGACCGTTTCTCGTTGAAAACTGCTCGCAAGCGCGCGTTGGTTCTAAAAATGACACTTCGCCGCTCTTCGCTTCGCCGCGTTGCGCCACGATCAAGTGCGCGACGGCCTTTAGCGGTTAACACGTACCGGCTACCGTTTAGTTTTTTCAAGGCAACTGGCAGCAAAAGCGTTTCCTATGAAAATATATAAATAGCGTCATATTAATAATAATCTTTATTTCCAGGACATCCCCACCATATTTTCTCCATCCCCTCTCCCGTTCTACCTGGACGAATCAGGCGAACGAATTTGCGGGGCCCGATCTTGTCCCAGGGATTCCCCTTCGGCTGCGCCCCCGTTCGCCGACGTCCTAGCAGGGGTGTTTGTGGGGCTCTCCCTTCTAGGACTATTAGCAGCTGGGGTGTTTGCTTGGCTCAGACCGAGACCAGTGCACGAACCTCGACCGGGACCACCAGCTTTGAGGGCGACGTGGGATACGTATAAGGATTACAGGATGCAACTAGCAGCGCCTCTTGCGGTTTGGATTGGAATGGAGCAGGCGTTTATGTTCACGGATTTTACAAAGGTGAGAAGATAAATCTTGATTACAATAATTGGATATTTGTTTAATATTTTACTGTTATAATAATATGAATCCTCGGTGATACATGACATGAAAATATTTTTACGACAATTCTCCACCGTTTTATATATTTAAGTATTGGTAAAATTCACTAAATCCATTTTAAAATCTATTTCATAAATAGCTTCACGTTTTCCCGAAAATAGATCATTGAATAATGCAGTCTGTCTGTTTTGAATATTGTTTATTTTTCTTTATTAAAGATTTTGTTATTCATGCAATATTTTTTCTGTGCCTTGTTTATAATTCGTGGTCTGTCAAAAACCTAGATATCCACTGTATTCACTTTCATATTCCATTAAATTCTACCCTTGATTGGAAATGACAATAAGGGCCAGTTGTACAGTGTGTTCAAAAAAATTCCTCGGAGTAGGCTATGTACAAAGAAACGTATGTCAATTAATTAAATATCAATTTGACATAAGATATTGTCAAAAATGTTTTGTAAAGAAATCAAAGATTTTCTTCCTGCATCTTATTTTAGAAATGGAAATAAATTAGAAAACGGCGAATGTCAATATACTGTATCCTTCTTTATTGCCTTTTCTCTTTAAAATTACATTTCAAGATCAATTGTGACAACTTGACTTTTGAATTGAATAATGATCAGACACACGTTTCTCTGTTCATAGCCTACTCCGAGTTAAGATTTTTTTTGAACACACTGTACAATCAAGGTTTAAGGCAAGGGTTAGTAACTACAGAATGCTATAAACAGATTTTTTTGAAAGAATATATTAAAACATGATCAAAAACTTATCAAATTTGGTATTTAAAACTCGTGTATAATTTGAAACAACATATTAGATTTCTACTATAATTATATGATAAACGAGAAGTGGTACTTAATTTGGAGCTCTTAACAGATTTTCGAGGAAAAATATAATCCAAAATTTCGTATTACAGATTTTTATATTTATTGGAACAACAAATTAGATTTTGTGTACAAACGATCAATCGGAAGTGATACTTTACTTAAAGCTCATTGCTATTTTATACATGGAATTGACGGGAGGTTATGTGCTGGCCACATCAGATTTTTTAACAAGTGGTTAGGTTAACGGTATGTTACGTAACCGTAGATACTAACTTACATTGTACAACTGGCCCTAAATATTTTTTTATTTTTTAATTTGTAGGTTTACCATAAACAAATCCGTTGAGTTTGTAGGTAGTTATTGATCAGGCACTGTTAGAAATCCACAAAACCAGAACTCATTAAATTAGTTAAACAGTTTTACTGTGATTCTGAAAATTTTACTAAAGCGGATTTAAGGAGAGTTGATCCTAGATAATTCAAATGACAGAGTGGGATTTTTACCTCCCGCCGCCCTTGGTAAGGGAGGTATATCGTGCTAAAAATCGCATATCGAGATTTTGATAAATGACCACGCTTTAAGGTACTTAGAATCCAATTTTAACATTTTCACGATGATGTTTTTGTGTATGTATGTGTATGTATTTGTAGACCCTCCGCTCTAACTCAAATACTACCATTCAGATAATTTTGGAACCTTGTATTTCAACCTTTTTCTAATATGCAAAGAACCTATTAGATTTTGGTGAAAATTGGATAACCGGAAATGGCACTTTATCTTAAAATAGTTTTTCTTAATACCTTTAAATGTTATTTTTTAAAGATTAATGTTACTATAAAAATTAATATAAATATAATAAATAAATATATCACCCATTTCTGGGTGTGCCAATCTGCTAAAAAAAATAATGATATAATAAATTTAAAAAAACCTGATGTGGCTAGCACATTACCTTCCGTCAGTTCTATGTACTTTGTACAAATTCCACACAGAAAGTTTCTTGCAAAAGATTCAATATTTCCAATACATTACCTTAAGTCAGTTCTATGTATTTTGTACAAATTCCATGCAGAAAGTTTTTATATTTCAATTTCAATTGCACTTGACACTGACATCTGTCAATCAGAATTTTCTTAATATAGTAGATGTTTCCATGTTTATAGCAAAGCTGGCTGTTTTATGAAATTTAATTTCTTTATAATTTTTTAACGCTATTGCATATAAAGTATAAAAAGTAATCAAATTGTATAGAGAATAAAATATTCTTTAATATTTACAATAACATTAAATATGAAAAAATGATATTTAACAGCATTTTTTCAAGAAAAACTGTCAAAATCTTCAAATTAGGGTACTTTCGGTCAGCCAATTATAACCAAAATCTAATCAGCTCTTCATTTGGATGTAAAGAAGACAAATACGAAAAAAATATAATTTTTGGAAAGGTGGTATTGGAGTTATACGATCCGAAAGAATCGTCACACATACACACACGTACATACATCCATACATACAGACATCATCGTAAAAATAGTAAAATAATATTCTAGGGACCCTAAAACGTGCTTATTCATTAAACACTCATCATCGAATTTTTTGACAAGACAGTACTTTCCTTACCTAAAGGTGACGGAAGGTAAAAAAATTAAAATAAATAATTAATTAATTTAAAATAAATAAAAAATTAATGATTATTTAATTTTCTACACATCTGTATTAATACTTTTTCTGCATATTTTATGAATAAAAAAATTAATTAATTTAAATTAATTATAAAAATTAATGATTATTAAATTTTCTACAGATTTGCATTAATACTTTTTCTATATATTTTATGGATAAATTTATAAAATTATCTATATTTTAATCCTCGAGTCTACTCCTTGGTTACGCAGTTATTCAAATATATGTAACTGACATAAATGTCACTGCCAAGAAACTAATCATTTCAAATTAATAGTAACGTTTTAAAAAAAGATTTTTTTACCGGGTAACCGGTCCCAATCTTATCGACTGAGAGTGTTTAAGTCCGAAACGCTTTGTTTCCGAACATAGGCATATTTTTCGAACATCCAATATATATATATTTTTTTAATATTGCAGCTTTATTCGTAAACAGATTTCAGTAAATAATATATTTTAATTTTCTGCACAGAATTTTGCTCGTAGGTACAATAAAGTATATCTGGTCTATATTGTTTGCTATTTTATGTATCTTGACGTTAAATATTTATATGTGAAATATTCTTTTGTAAGTTTTATTCCCTTTTTCTTCTTGTACTCGTATGTTAGGTATTTAAATTCTTGTCATGCTCTCCTTTACATATTTTATATTTTATCTCTGAACTTTTATTGTGGAGAGTATATAGTAAAATTTTCCACATTTTAATATCATTTTATGCTTTGTCCAGACTTCATGGGGACAATAGTTATTAAAATTATACTACGGACTATGGAACATGAGTACATTATTTGAAAACCAAAGGATAAATCAATATTTTTGTTTAGATAAGTTATTTTATCTGCGTGGGCCGTCCAAAAATTAAATAAACATGGCTACCAAAAATCGAAAAAAGAAATTATTATTATCTTATACTTTATTTTAGTCTTTAAATTTTTTTCCTGTCGAATTCTTATGTAAATGAAGTAAGAGATGAAAATAAGACGGTTCCAGATCGAGGCTGTGTAGTGTATGGTTACGGTGACCATATTTTCTTTTTTGAAAAAAGAACAAACCTCTAACCTCAGCTTTGCTATTCGCAATCGAAATTAACGATAGAGGCGCTGATTTTCGAAACAAGATGGCCGCCATACGATGGGTTTGACATATGACATTTCATATTATTCACTGAGTTTCGTTGACTGTGTATACAAACCGAGTTTAAAAACTTATTTATATGTAGGCGATAAGTTTAAATATTTAATTATTAATTACTACACTACTCACTCAGCTGTCACTTATTCAATATGGCGCTTGTACGATAGCTTTCCGTAGTACCGATTTGCGCCACTAGAGGGGAAATTTTATCTACGATTGCGAATAAACATGGAAACATCTACTATATTAAGAAAATTCTGATGACAGATGGCAGTGTCAAGTGCAATTGACATAGTATGTTTGTGTTATAATTTTGTTGTTACTTTTTGAATGAGGTATGTGACCAAATTTATATTTTTACATAATATGATACAAGACAAAAAAATAAAATACCCGTATTTTTTTACAGCGTGCTTTACGAGAAAATAATTATTAAAAATTTGGGGAAGGGATTTGTGACGTAACAATGGTAGAAGCGTGAAAAAAGACGGTTATACTGGCAGGGAAAGAGATAGTTATAACCAGATGTGATCGTGCCACACCCTGCTACACCTACTACAACATAAACGCGACGCTGATAGGCTGATTTATAACTTTATCTTTCCTTCCCGTAGTCTATTTGTCTTCGTCCACGATTCTAACTTACGGCATATATCCCTTCTCCAAAACATTAAATTGATAATATCAATATTATTACAAATTAATGTTTAGTTTTTATTATTATAATGAGAAGCTATAGTGGTTAGTTTTTATATTTTATGACATATATATTGAAATTCGAATATGATCACATATCCCATTACCTGCTATGAGAATTTTCTTCTGCTTATCCATATCCCTGTTAGTCGTAGTAATCTAACAAAACATTTTATTTTCCAGTCCTACGTAGTCTGCACCCTAGGAGTCGACCGCATCCCCTTGGTCTTCCTTTCCCAAGGCCTTCTGCAATCTATAGCTGCAGTAACCCTCAGCATGCTTCTGCGCTCAATCCAGAGGCGTCGTTGCCTAGTTGTTGCTGTGGGGTTCGCGTTCCACGCCTGCCTGCTTTTAGTGCAGCTGGTATGGAAACCCAGTGGGGACGACCCTGCGTTGTTCTATGTCATATCGGCTGCATGGGGAGTGTGCCATGCCATTTGGGAGCAGCTGAGCTGGACTATGTTAGTGAGCAGTTATGGGGAGGGGCAAATTGGGGTGGGGACAGCTGCGTTTGGGAATTCCCTTGCTTGGAGGTAAGGAAATGAATAGAGATTATTATAATTTATAATGTTTTTCATTTTATTTTCCTGATTTTGTTTAATTTCGGTAGGTATCAATCTGTCAATAAATATACAATGAAGCCGGGTTTAAACTGTAATAAAATAACCACATTATAGTACAGTTAAATACTCATTTATAATATACGTTTGCTTGTATACCTTAATTAGAGATATAATATTCTAATGTTATTTTTTTTACGAATACAATGTTTATTTATACAAAACATTAAAAATATACTGTAAAAATAAGTCATACGACTCGAAGCAGTGGCGTATTTACGGGGGGGGGGGGGTGTCCAGGGGGTCCGGATTGTGCTTAATATTGGTAATTTTTAGTTGTTTTCAGTGACAGTAATCGTGGTGAGTATCTTAACAAACTACACAAGTAAATAAGATAAAATATATTACTTACACTTTAAATACATATTAAAATGATAATTAAATGTGTTTTTCATTAAAATAAAACAAATAGCCACGAAAATACATAATACTTTGCACAAGAACAACACATATAACAGATGTCCCGGTAATGGCGGACGAAACGTGAGCCACGCCATGGCCATACCCTGGTTATAAAGGTACCCTAAGCCTCACCAGACAAGAAATAACTATTAATATTATTTTAACAAATTAATAATTTTATGTAAATTAAATTTAAACTTATTCCGTTAATGCCAGTCTTTATAAATATCAAAAGAAAATTTAAGCTACCACCATAACTAATTTGTAATGCAGTTCACCTAATTTACACCCCGTAACGCTTGCCTCTCGAAGAATAGTATAATATCTAATGTTTTTGATAAAGCTTTTATTCCGGTAAGCAATACGTACGCTAGAAAAGGAGCTGTTTGAGGCATACTTCAAATGCAAAATGCAACGAGTACGTAAAAGATAAGAGATAGAGATCCTGACCGTGAGCGTACGTGAATACAATTAAATTTTGTAAGTAGGTTCACGACATCTACTGTACATTGTTGCAAGCCAGATTAAATGTTTGGGGTGTGTAATCTGTAACTCGTCATGTTAATTTTAACATCCTGTTTAAATTTTTCACTACTAATAATAGTAGACATGGAATAGAAAATTTAAATGACAGATAATACATTTGTTTCTACTGGATACATCGAACATAAACATAATCTGTCTAGCATTTTTCTTGTAATGTAATGAATCGTAGGCCCTGTATAATAGTCGCGCCATATTGTGTTGTGTTTATCCAAGTCAACAATCTGTTAAGTATATTCTCTTTTCTAAGATGTTGTGTGATCTGGTAATTTATTTTTGTATATAAAAGGGAGAAAACATGCAGCTTCACATCCCTTGAAAAAATGTAATTTTCAATTATAAAGCATTTGACCTTGAGTGAAAAAAATTTTCGCCTGCGGCGCCTTTTTTTCTGAATCCCTTCCCTCACCATAATTTTGGACCCCTCCCAGAAGAAAATCGTAAATACGCCACTGACTCGAAGTATACATATAGAACTACTTAACTACGGTTAATATACCACACTCAATAGAAATGAGTTTTTAATGTATGTAGTATAATACGGAGATAAATACAATTCAACTAAATACGCCTCTTAGTATCCCTAACATCCTGACAAACGGGCGTTTCCTTATACAGCTTTGGATTAGACTAAACAGAGCCTTGTACATATCTATAACTAAATTATACTCATTCTTTAAAGTACTTCGAAGTATTAAATAGTCTAGACTAGACTAATAATTCTAAGTTATGTACAATATTACGTATTCAATTCTCTAAACGTTTAGAGCTAGAGTTTTAACCGCCTAGTAATTGGCAAAAGTACAACAGTACTGGTGTACTGGTCAGTAATTTCATGGCTGCCCATGACGCTTATACGTACTTATACATACAGAGAATTTATTTTAAAATGCAACATATGGTTTATCACTTCCATGGTTACGCACTACTGTCAAAAATGACAGCAATGTAATATTTGTCCATTTGTCCATTTTAAAATGCAACATTATAAATAGTATTGCAGCACAGGAGATACCTCCAGAACACATCACAAATGGTGTCAATTCTTTCTACGAGCGACTAGGATATTGCCTCAGTGTGAATGGAGGTATTTTTGAACATTTATTACATTAAAATTATAAATTTTTGTAAGCCAAAGTTTGTTAAGATGTGTTAAATTAAAGTTTTGATTTTTTGTTAATAGTATGTAGGCTAATTTATTGGAAATTAGTATTGAAAATACATAACTACAAATTTTTGTATGTTGCATTTTAAAATGGACAAATATTACATTGCTGTCATTTTTTGACAGTAGTTTAGTAACCATGGAAGTGATTGACCATATGTTGCACGTTAAAATAAATTCCCTGTATAGGAGAGAGATACTTTGAAAGTCCGTTTGTTTAAAATACTAATGACCACAGACACTTGATACTAATTTTAAATGTCAAAATGATAGGAACATCACTAAACAGGCAAAGCAATCGTTCGTTAAATATTCCATTTTTTAACAGAGGAAGATAGACGCTGTTATAAATTGTATTTCGGGTTGCAAACAACTGGACTTTGAAAGTAAATCTACCGTGACTCCCTGTTTATAATAAATAATGTTATTTTATTGAAAAATCTTGAAAAAGTTTCCTTTTTTATTCAATATATTAAATATTATTTTTTAAAAATCGGCATGAAAATCCTCATTTCCGGACTAATTTGAGTCTTGAAAGTAAGATTTCCATGACTAGTCATGATAATTTTTTTTTTCACTGTCTGTACTAATTTGATTCTCTTTTCTAATGCTGCACCACTTTTTGAATCTATCGTACTCCTTTTCGTACCGCTGTTTGAATTTTTTTGGTAGTAAATCTGTCACAGCGGCTTTCGCAGCTTCACTTATGCCCATCGGTACTTCATCTTCACCATCAAAATCATGTTCGCATTGCGACATCGTTTTCAAAAGGAAAATTACCGGTAGCAAGAAAGCAAACACAACGCGTCAAATTTTTATAATAATAAAATTTGTCAATTTGTTTACTTATCATGACAACGTTTTCAAAAATTTGTCACAGCTCTGATGATTTATGCAAACCTAATTTTTTTCTATAATTTTAAGCTTCTATAATTGCCGATTAAAAACAAATAGAATACATCACGCGTCATAAAAATGTCTTTGCTTGACTCGGAGGCTTTGAAGAAATGCTCGGACGCTGCGCATCTTCGCATTCTTCAAACAAGCCTCCTCGTCTGCAATGAAACATTTTTATGACTTGTAATGTAATATACTATTTTTCTTCTAAAAATAGACAAAGTGTCCGTATTATAACATATATTTACGATTAAAATTTAGTTTATAACTAAATTAATTTTACTGTATATGATACCGGGCCTTAATTCACCCCTCCCCCCTGGATTAAGGTTCTCACTTATACAAAGGCGCTTTGGTTCGGACTGTGATTGTGATTTTCTAATTCGTGATTTGTTTAAGAGTGATTCCTTCCAATCATGATTAAATTTAATTCCAAACGAACAATAAAACTAACCCGATCGACGTGAAACCTACGCAACGTAGAACGAATTAGCGTCAAATGTCAAATTCACATACCACCAAGTCAGCTGTTCCCGAATAACAAAAATCATTGTGTTGGTTATTATTTAAATAGAAAATTCGAAACCAATAGTGATGAATGTTGAATCTACTGACTCAAGTTATAGTAGTTCTGATTCTGATGTAGACATGAATTTGCGGAACAGAAGAACTTGTATAAATAATTATGTTGAAACTGTTATACTTAACAATTCGGAAGAAGAATTTAAATGTCACTTTCGAATGAATAGAAATACTACACATTACACAACGAATTACTGGTATTGGTAGAAACTTCTCATAATTCATCTGAAATATAAACAATCTTCTTAACTGTTTGTTCCGCCATTTTTCAATCTTTTGTGATTTGAATAATAGTGATAATGAGAAAAGACTGATTCTGAAGGGGGCGTATTGTGATCACAAATTGAAAGAGTGGGGATAACGAATAACGAACGAAGAAACATAATTCTTCTTGATCATGTTCACTTTGTTCAATTTTATCACGAATCACAGTCCGAACAAAAGCGGCTACGAGTGATCAAAAATGGCTGAAGTGTGCCACTCCATATGATTTTGATATTTGCCGCTTACTGCTACTATTTCCATGGGCGTACCTTTCGAATTTTGTTAGCTGTCATAAGAATAA
The DNA here is from genome assembly GCA_963082715.1 of Harpalus rubripes. NCBI lineage: Eukaryota > Metazoa > Arthropoda > Insecta > Coleoptera > Carabidae > Harpalus > Harpalus rubripes. The sequence continues at coordinate 30,106,228 of OY720461.1, read as the reverse complement.
TCCTAAGAACCGTCTTCTTCATGTTCATCCGAACGAAAATGTTCTTCCAGAAGAAGTTTGTCACGCCCTTCATTAGAGGCCATAATGAAATTAAATTACTTAAAGATTTATCACAAAGGCATTCGAAACAATATCAAATGTATCAATGTACGGCAATGATATTAATCAAATGTCATGCTCCTGTCATATGCCTGTTATCATCCATAGGCGATTTCGGGCGACATACCCGTTCACTTCTTCGGATTACTTACGGTTAGTTACGGTATGATATGGTTAATGGTGGCGTCAAAAATCGTTGGCTCACTTGTTGACACCGTGCTTGGTGGTTATGTATATTCTGCGACATTTAAAACTGTCAAAAATAGTGTCTGACAATTAAAATGCATTAACCGAGAAAGATAGTTTTTTCCATATTTGTCCAAAAAAGAGTCAACGAAAATAATGTCACCCTGTTTGACATAAGACCAAGACTCCGACTGTTTTGACTATTGACATTTCAAAAAAAGACATGATAAAAAGAGATAGAAATAGTGAACAGAGAGCTGACCCGACTGGCAAACCCGTTCAGCTGTGAGCACTGATCCAAGCATACAGGGTATGTTGTTCGTAGCGCCCGAATGTGTGAACGTACCTGAACGCAACATACCGCAAGTGAACGGTTGTCGCCCGAAATCGCCTTATATGTGGAATATAGTTTTGATTGAAATAAAACTTTAACATTATGTTACAACAAAAGTTGTCATGTGACCTTCACCCATTTTTATCACTCTGTATAATGAGTATAATTTCATGATCGAATCTTTTCAAACAAACGAATCTATGTCAAATTATTTATTTATTTATTTATTTGTTAGTCCTTAATAGACGTATATAAATAATTTTGTCTCCCCCAGGTACCTAGGTATGTCGATAGTCTTCGCCGTTCAAGGTCTGCTATGCGTAAAGGTGCAACTTTATGCGCTAGCCGGAGGTTTAGTCTTGGCAGCGGTACCGTCGGCTGCCCTGGAGCACCGAATGCACAACCTGAAGAAGTTGCGGTCCATCTCCAGGTTATGACGGAAGTTCACGCTATGGTGATGGCTCCCATTTCTAAGGAAATGGGGTGTATATAGGATCTACATATCATAAGAAGTGGTGGAGATGACGTACTCTGCTGTTAGAGAGAGATTATTTTATTTGTTGCTCAATTTTCTTGAGATTATTATTATTATTATTATTATTATTATTATTATTTTAATTATCTTCTTAGCTACTCTGTCAAATCAACAATTTGAAACAGATAATAAGATATATAGATTACAAAATTAATAATCAAATTTCAATTATTATGATATCCTTCAAGACGCTAAAACTATTGAGAATAAAACTCAGATAGGCCGTGGAAAACAAAATTTGCAGTAATCTACTGCGCATGATCGTTATTATTGATTTTTCGATCGTGTGACGTCACACTTATTCCATATCATGCTTGTCGATACATTTTTTTTGCCATGTATTATTTATATGAGCATTTAGGTGTATATTAAAATCAAGCTCCTTAAAGAAGGCGTCTACACTGAAAAAACTAAACAATTTCAGGAATTGTGTAGGATTTGACGAGTGCTGCCAGCTGTCTTTGAAAACAAACTTTGAACGCAAGTTCATTACTGAATTTCACGAAGTATAATATGTAAGGAGTGAACAAGAGGTTGGAAAAAATGTCACCCATAATGTAACAAGCGAGTGAAGAGAGAGAGATAGATATAGGTAGGCCGCGTTTAATTCACGCCTTATACAATTATATATGTAATCACAATTTTTTTGCATTATATTGAGGAGTTATTGTAGTATAAGTAATATTTAGGTACTGACATATATTTTTAAAACTAATTAAATTAGTATTATTGATTCATATATGAATTTAATGTGTTTGAGCATCATATCATTTGTTGAAATCAACAATTTTACAGTTATAGTTTGCAACATAACAATGCCAGAAAACTATCCGTTTAGAAGGATATTTATTTTCATTTTTTTCTACTAAATTTATTGTTGGATACATTCTTGTAATCAATATTCTTGACAATCAAAATATTCTTTGTTGTAATCAACACCTTCACAATTATTATTTCAATATAACAATGATAGAAAAATATCGGTTTGTAGGATAATAATGTTTTACAAATAAATCCAGTGTGCAAAAAAATTACTATGATCATCGTCTTGAAATGCGCCTCTCAAGGCCAGGCGCCTTTGTATGCTATGATAACATAGCGACAAATAACAACCGTGGAAATTAATAGAGAAAGGAAGGTGAAATATAAGGGGTATTTTTCGCTACGCTATCATAGCGTAGTTTTGGGATCCCATCCCTAATGACGCAGTATAATTTTATGATTCATACATATTGTACATAAATGAAATTACATAAATTTTATTTACATTAACATCTCCAGATCTGTGTTGCCAATTTGGTGATTTTGTCATTAATTCTAGTGTTTTCAAATGACAATTTCAGACAAAATTGATTGATTTCAGACATGTCTGAATCTAGTGTTTTTACTACTTTGTCATCGCCGGTTATCTTATTTTTAATTTAATGAAAGAAAACAATTTAATATTAAATCAGCTAGTATCAACAAATAAAAATAATATACATTTGTCTTAATTTTTTCGAAGATGGGAAGATGGTAATAGTGTTTTCTACTCTGCCGACCTGACATGAATAATCCAAAGTATTTTTTATATTAATATTTTAAGTATAAAAGTTCTCTTCTTCATTTCCCTCCAAAATATTTAAATGCATAAATGAATGTCTGAAGTTAATGATTTCTAGTGACTTTTGCTGAATCAAAATCAAATTCAGATATTAATCAACCTACTATTGGCAACACTGCTCCAGATTTCCATTCTTTTATAATCTCCTCTTCGTTACAATGTCTTTCATAAACATAATCTTTCACGTTTAAAAGTCTGTCTTTCGTGATATAACACGACGACATTTATTTAGTATTTCCCGATCTTTAGAGATTGAAAATAAAGAAAATTTATCGCCACGACTCACATCCATACTTGCAGTCTTGCAGTTTGGCACAAAACGTGTCAGCTGTCAGCCACCTCCGACCATGTTAGCCTGCCTTAACCTATCTCTCTCCCTACTCTCTCTGTCTTTCATGTTACAATTTGGGGGACACTTTTCAATAGCTACTAGATACGATTTGTTCACTCCTTAGTTATTATACTTCGTGCTGATTTGAATTTAAATTTCTGTTATTGTTTGTTTTGAATGATGCATAATTTTGGACGTACGAGTATGTCTTGCTTTGAGATACGTTTTTACAATTTTATATAGCATACTTATCAAATTGATTATGGAGCATTACATGCACAATATAACAAGTGAAAATATGGAACTAACCAGAGAGCATTTCAAATCATGATTTATAATTTGATAGATTTGTCAGTTTTTAAGTCAGCCTGAAAATAATTTGACAGCATTTAAGTCCTCCAGTAATTAATTTGACAATTTTAGCAGTTTTTAAATCACCATAAATTAATTTGACAGCTTTGACTGTTTTTAAATTTTCCTAGAAATTAGCATGAAAGGTTTCCAAAGAAGATTGGTTAGGAGCTTTTAAGAACTGGGTGGAAAGAATGGTGAAGTGTATATAATTATTGAAGGGAACTATTTAAAATTAAATTCTAAAATATATGAAAATGTGTCTTAGGTTTTTTCTCAATAATTCTAGCGTTATCTTTTAATGTACTCTTTTTCATATTTAAGTGTTTCTACAAAAAAAAAAAAAAAAAAAAAAAAAAAAAAAAAAAAAAAAAAAAATGTTGTAGGGTGGACAATCAAAGTTTAATATTTCACATTTTTGATATGAAAAATCGGCTGTAAATAAATATCGAAATATATCGTCTATCGTATTTTGTAATGGTTAAAAGTAGAAAATATTTGAAAATACGATATATTTATTGTATATTAAATTACACTGCCCTTATACTCGGTAACTGCCAACATTTTCGATGTTTCGAAAGAATAAATAGACAGTACCAGGATTACAAAAAATATTGTAGAACATTCATTAGTGGGATATGATTAAATTTTGGACAGAAAAATAAAATATGTTTTATCTTTCCACGATATCAACCGATTTACATCAGCAGGAAGTTACTAAACTTTTTAGCGAATTTATAGAAGACTGGACCGTTTTATGTTGTGATTGTTGACTATAGTGCGAGTCAAAATAAAATAATATGCTTGATTACAACAAAGAAAATTTGATTACAATAATGAATATGATTAATAATGCAAAAGAAAGATTATAATTATTGTCATAGTATATTGTAAAAGTTAGAATTTGTTATGTTTTTAATTTCATAATCAGGGGGTTTTCAAAAAATATTTCGCTTGGGGCCCAAACGTTCTAATTATGCCACTGCACCGTATATTTTCAACAAACAAATTATAAAACCGATTCAAATGGTGAGAAATTTCTACAAATTTCTTTCGACTAGTTTAAAATATAGATTTTAAACTTACAAAAACTGAATTTGTTATTCAAGTATTCCGCCATTTAATATTGGGTTACATATCATTTATTATTAATACCAGCTTTAATTCTATTAGGCATTGGTTCCCTAAGTCTTGCACATTTTCCCATATGTCCCATATGTCTTGCAAGGTAGATTTTACTGTACACACTGAATTTTTACGAAGTTGCTTTTCTTTGTCCCAAAAGTAAAGAGTCTCGGTAGAAGCTAAATCTGTACTAGAAGATAACCCTTAAAATACAGGTAGAACTATTATCACCAGCCATCCGGCCCACAGTTTTTTTAAAGTTTTAAGACTATATTTAAAGTAGCCGAAAGAATTTTGTAGACTTTTCTAACCATTTGTGTAGCTTTTATAATTTGTTGAAAAAGCGGCTCAACTAATATGAGTTTGGGCACTTATAACGATTATTTGCTATAAAAATTACCTCATTTATACAACGTAGCGGTTTAAAAAGGCCATTATTATATTTTCTGCTTCAAAATACATGATCGAATTAGCCACTAATTCCTGACTTTGCTGAGATAACACCTTCGACAGTTACGGTACTCAAATTATCCAAATTAAAACGAAAATACTACAAAATCTTCTTTTTTTCTTCAAAGGCAAAGATTTCAATAAAAAATCAATGTAAACATATAATCAATCAATCGTAAGTCTTACCAACAGTCCAACAGAAGCAGGCCCGGATTAGCATTTCTTTACGCCCTAGGCCAAAATTCATGACTGCACCCTCCCCCTCTCCCTCACAAGTTTTAATAATGCTTGATTTCATTAAATTCTTGTTCTATATCGGTGCCTTTATGAGTCTATAAACGCACTGAAAACATGATAAGAAGATCTATAAACGTACTGTTTTGGAGCTTTTCGTTTTCTAGAGGTGGTATGTCTTACTGCTTTTAAAACTGATAAATAAATGACATCAACATCAAATTGCTGACAGTCAACAAATAATATTCATCCCTGAAGTTCAATTCGTTAGAGGGAAGTGCTACTAACGTAACTGATTTTACAAGTTGCATTTATTAAAAATCTAATAGAATTATAAAATTACCCCAATAGAAAAAATTATATAAAAACATCTTTCATATGAACTGCGTGATCTCACTCGTCCTTTATAAAACTCACCGCGAAGCGGCTTCTTTCCAAAGTTAGACTCGTGGGGTAACAGATTGCTTCATGAAATTTGTTTTCAATATACTTACTATTATCAAAGCTACATTTACCATCTTTTTATAACTAGCTAAAGCTTACCACTTTTATTTTGGTACTCTATCTCTCAAATGAAACGCAAGTAAACAATAATTTTGGATTTATTAGATGCAGTTTTTATTTCTGAACAGTTTTACAGTATTACAGTCATGAAAATTTTACCATTGTATTTGCTAAGATTTATAAGTAGACACCCAGTATATAAATATTAAAATTATTTAAAATCTTCGACTGTCATAGCTCAACAGGATTTACCAATCACTCTACTATACTGATTTTGTATAATTAAAGCAAATGTGACTGTTTACGTCGTCTAGTAGAGGTGGTGCCAAATGTCATGAGCTATGAAATGCGCAGATCAAGAAGAGAGACAGCTAGAGAAAGGTCAGGCAATAGGGGAGAGAGAAAGATAGAGTTTTGCTTTCTGCGCAATAGCTCTTGAGATTTGGCACTGTTATAACTGTAGGCACTTCTCTCTTTCCGTTTTCTCATTTATCCAACTACTCGATGTGCGCCCCCTCCGTGCCTGCGCCCTAGGCCATGGCCTAGGTTGGCCTTATGGGTAATCCGGGCCTGAACAGAAGTATAAAAAAGGAAAATATAGTTGATGACTTAAATCGGTTGAAATCGCGGAACGACTATACCTACATACCCGTATTTTGTAAATCGATTAATTATATGTAGTTTACCAGAAATAAATTATTAAAAATTTGGAGAATGGGTTCAGTGACGTCGCTATGGCTCGAACGTCGTAGATATAGACATAGCGGTAGATATCGGTAATGGTAAGTCGCGTTCTTTTTATCATTTGCTTCACCTTATATCAACTCAAAGTGAGATGAGTTTGCACGAGCTGAGTTCAGATTTTTGTGAAGTAAAAGAACGACAACAAATTCCGTAGAACTGTCTGTTAGGAAATCCGAAGTACTGTCCGGTGAATTTAGCAAAACTTGATGAAGTAATACTTATTTGTTCTAGATGCATAGTTACATTCTCTTTGAACAAAACAATTTCCTTTAACTGACAAGTTTCATAGTTTATGCTCAAGAACGCATAGTAAAGGTCTATGCATTCTTAAGAACAGACCATGTTTGAATTAAATGATATTGAATATCATGATATGGATGATATAGAAGAAATTAAAATTAATCGAGTGAAAAAGAAAATAAGTGCGTGGCGTGGAAAATCTAATAGAAAAATATAACGAAGTGGAATTGGAAAAAGATTTAGATTTAATAAAAATAGTGTTATTAATAAAATTTTACCAATAATACAAATAAATAATTAAATACTTCTTGTGTGATATTTTGTAAATTATTGTAGTGTTCTACAATTTTATTCCATGCATCTATTCTTTCAGACAAAGAAGCTGAATCACTCTTCTTTACTTCAATAACATTTTTATATACATACTTTTAGTATATCTAGAAATATCTTTTTCTCTAGTGAGAAATAATAACAATTTTTTGACATTTTATAATCACTCTTATAATGTACGTCAATGATTTAATTTGTTAATAAATTTATTTTCATTGTAGATTGACTACTAATTTATATTTTAATATTCTCCACTTGAAATGTCAAATTTATTATTTTTGACATTAAATTGCCTATTGCCAAGTCAAAATTTAAAAAATAATAACATCAAAAAAGCAATGCCTCAAGCATCATCACCATAAAGTCAGTAATAAGTAAATACTTATTTCTAAAGATCTGCTTAAGCCACGACTATGAATCAGTAGTTTTATGGCCGGTTGTATAATCACAGTTTAAACTATGTTTATTACAAATACATGGTAACGCGCAAAAATCTTGTTGTACATCAACGGTTTACAGTTTATACTTAGTTTAAAGTTTAAACTTTAAACCACTGCACATTTGTTAAACGCTCGTGATCAATCGTTTAAAGTAAAGGTAAACTTAGTTTAACTTTAAACTGCCGATATTTTAAGCTGCAGTTTAAACTGTAATTGTACAACCGGCCCTTAAAAGTCGACGATGATAAACAAGCCAGTCTCCATGAAGATGATTTTAAGTATTCGCTTGAGAATGGACTATAAATACCGTCCTAAGAATCTGGAAGGGGGGAGGAACTCTTCTCACTTCGGTATCACTCTATCTCACTTCAGTTACGACAAAAAGAACAGTCAAAATTAGTGAGACAACTTAGATGAGCTAAGACGAACTTAGATATCATGTAAACAGAACGCGACTATAAACTCAGGCCATACTAACGTCATCATATCCCTTCTCCAAAACATTCAATTGCAAATAACAATATTATTACAAAATAATGGTTCATTTTTATTATTTTCGTAATGAGAAGCTATACTAGAGCAGTGATTCATTTTTAAATTTTATCGACCGTATTTTGAAATATCTTTATGGTCACATACCCCCATTCTAGTAGCTATTATAAGAAGAGATTTATAACTTATATTGAGTTATGAAACAATGATGCAATTAGTGAATAATATAGTTTGAATCTTCCTAAGAGCAGAGTACGTTTGAAAAGAAACTTCAGGAAATATTTTTCTACCCAAAATTCTTCCACTACTTGGCTGGATAAATAACTATGGTTAGTGCTCGCTCAAAAACAAGTGCTACTAACAAGAGAGTAACTGCTTAGCAGTAATCTGTACGAACTAGATCTCTTTAAATGGACTTCAAATCTGGATGCTGGCAATCTGTCCATTTAAAGTTGGAGTTTGACGTAATCATAATAATATATTTTGACAGTATTATAGAATTTTAATATCTGTAAATAGATGGTCCCAGTAGAAGTAGAAAATAATTCTGTGATGTTTTATATTACGACAAATGTTGTTCAATATTTCAAGTCACTTTAAAATGACTGGGATTGTTTTAAAGTGAATTGCAGATTTAAAAAGGTTGTTATTACACCTGACAAATAATAATTGTGCCACAAATTGTTCATTGTAAACACAGCTTAATTAAAGATTGTCATAAAATTTTACCATGCGTTTCATTATTTTATTCTTTATCATTTTTTGTTTGGCTACTATTTACCCGAGGCGTCCAATATACACTATGTTTCCGCAAGTTAATACGTCATCAATCGTAAGCATGCGTTTGAAATCGACAGAAGGGGTGAAGGGCGATTAATGACGTAATGTCAAAATTAACAAATAATTCAAATATTTGAAATTGACATTAGTTTCTGCGGTTACACTAACGTTTCTATTTCATTTTTCCCGTTGGTTGGACGAAGATAACTTATACTCCTCTGTAACACATACGATAATAATATAGCAAATAAAAGTCTCATCTATGCCATATGTGTACGACAAAGATGCTGGATAAAAGGTTAGTAACTCTTGCAGGAAAAATTGATGACGAGAGTATATCAACTTGTGGAAACAGGTTTGTTCCTACAGCCAGCCCGGACTGTCAAATGTATGTCAGACGCATGCGCATTTTAAAAATATCATTCAAACCGACTGTTGTACCATCCATCGGGCTGTTGATATCTTTTTTCCTACAGACTTCGGACGCATACATTAACGCATCCGCGGACTGTCAGATCCATCCACTGGTTTGTGCTATGTACTATTTGTCAGCATGTGCGCGCAGCGAGGAAAATATCGAAGCTTAATCTGTGATTGTTTATCTGCTTTCATAAGTGAACGTAATAAATGATTTGGGATTTTAATCTGATCCAGAATCATTATTATCTGATTCATCTCATGGCCTTATAACACTAGAAGTAGTATCTCTGACTTGTCACGCATTATCCATGACTTCGGCTCATATCGCTGTCTTACTTCAATGTGATAGCTACTAGGAAGTCATACATCTTGTTGTCAGATGAAATTTAACCGATTTCATTTCCTCTATTTATCGCTGACTTCTCTACTGTGCATGCGCAACTGTCTCTGAAGTACAGGAAAGTAACTTTACGGAATAAAATATAACTGCAGAAAACGTCAGAAGTTGACATTTTTTTGTTCGATGCGCAATAACCAACTTCAAGTATGAAAATCCACTAAAAGTCGGAGAAAACGGTTGTTCAAACTTGCTGTGTGATAGATCGAGTTGGTCATATGAAATAAGTCAGCAAAAAAGCGTCAGAGATATGATTGTAGTATGATAAGGCCTTCATGAAGAAATGGATTTGATATTTGGCTAACCTCGAATAAAAAAACAGTAATTATTTAGGTATATAATATGATAAAAAATTAATATTTGTTTTTCGATAATTGACTGATATTTTTTTTGCAGAGAAAACTGTAATTAATTATGATAATTACAAGTCCGTTGTGCGTTCCAACCACACGAAGTTTCTTACACATGGCTGAATGAGTTAATGAACAAGACATGCGCACAAAATGGTTCATGAATGCGTACATGAACGCATCCAAAAAGTTTTGTAGGAACAAACTTAGGGCCAGTTGCATAAAACGTTGTTAGCTGATCATTTGTTTATTTACACATTGAAACCATGGATACGTATCAAAAATACATTGAAAAAGAAGCCTTGTTAAAGTTAACAACGTGATTAAAGTAAACAATGCTTTATGCAACTGGGCCTTAGTGTATATAAATGGGGATTTCCACCGTAATCAAAATAGTGAATAATAACACTATTTCACTAAAACATATCATAAAACATTTATGAAAATACTAACTAAATGGTTAAATATGTTTCCAATTCTTTTTAAATGCATGAAAACATTATACTTCGTTTGAAACGTTGCTGGCCGATAATGGCACATGCCGGCTTCATTTTACAGTGTCTATGTTATCTATCAACATTCAAATTGCAATATTATATTTAAATAATATTGAATTTTAGTAGTTATTATAAACTTCACTTGTTTTTTGATACCAATATATTTTTAAGTAATAGCCATGGTAATTAGTTAGTTAGGGTGACTAAATTTTGAGTAAATATTACCAGTCATGACTGGTAGTCCCTACTCTTAAATCAAATATTACCAGTCATAACTCTTAAATCAGTAGTTTTATAGTAATACTCATACCGTATTCGTATACTCGTATTTTTAAATGATAGCCATGGTAATTACTTAATTAGGGTGACTAAAATTTTTAGTAAATACTACCATTCATATGTTTAAGCCTCAAAGAACAAACACTTGTCAAGTTGCATAATTTTTACTAGAGTAATCCTATTTAACACACACAGAGAAAAATGACTGGTTTTTAGCAAATAAATATTCATAATTAAGGGGTACTTCATTCATTCAATTGTTGCAATCTTGCAACAAATACAATTAATCTTTAATATGAAATGTATTTTATTCATTCAGTTATCTTATTTATTTGACCATGATTTATTTCATTTAAATTTAATTTAATTTTCTCAATTAAACTAATATATTTATGTTCAGTATTTTAAATTGAGATTTTTAATAAATAAATTTATAATTTTCTGAAATATTTACTTATTTCCTACAAATATGTAATTGTTTTGAATTAATTTCATAATATATTTGTGTAAACTTTATATGTTACAATGAAAAATAGTTTTTATTGTATGAATATACATTTATTTGTCACAAATAAATATTATTTGTGGCAAAATAATATTTCTATTGAGCGAACAATGTTCTATTTGTCAAATGACGATTTTAAGTGAAGTGACTTGTATGGACTTGTTCATTTCTTGTACGTTTCATCGTGTATATGGTGGTGCTCATTTCTGACTGTATTCATTTCTGGCGATTTGTTTTTCATTCGTGTGCTAAAAAGTAGTGAATATAGGTGACGAAACAGTGAAAAATATATTACTTGAGTGCAGTTTTGGATATTTGATTTGCACTTTTCACCTTTTCCGTGTATTTTTTATGCCAAGGCACATGCACGGGTACGTCTACAGAGTGTGTATTTATACTTTTATAATTTTTTATTATATGTACATTAATATTCTTAAGGATGTAATTTGTGAGTTAATAAAAATATGGTGTACGAAAAAATTAAATATGCTGGTCTTTATTTAATTGTTTTCCTTCAGTTTTAATCTATTTAGAGTGGACAGGTTACGAGAGGTAGGAATATATACTTGGTTCAAATAAATTATTATGTATCCAATAGTAATGCAATAAATTTAGCGCAATTAAAATCATTCTTAACGTAAATAAATGCATAGTTCTCATGAAATAGAAGATATAATTGATCTCAATATATATTTATTTGAGACAAATAAATGCTTCAAATAAATTATTACATTGCTTCAATTGTAGATATATTTGGATCTATTCAAGCTTAGGATTTATTTGTAACAAATAAATTTACAGTTCACGTAATTATATCTTTTTCTCAGTGCAGACAGATCTGTTTATTTTTATGTCGTGATATTCGGTATTGTCAATTTTTTATCAGATTAATTGCAAGTTTCTTTATTTTTATTCTTTTAAGGTTCAAAGTTCAAAGTATAAAACATTCTTTTGCATAATATAATAATTAATAATACTCTTATATAAAAACAAAATTTATGACAATACGTTTTAGCTTTCCAAATAATTTGTCTTATGTATATTACTTTATGAAAACTGTAATAGAAGAATGTAAGTACATCAATTGATAGATGACGTCAAGAGATCCTGCACCATCTATTGAACATTGGCTACATAGCTGGCCTGAAACGCACTGCCGTGGCGGAAAATAGTCTATTTAAACGAGCTACAAAAAATACTGTTTTCAATATTTTTTTACAGAAAAACTGTTATAATAAAAATGTTTTATTTATAAAAAAAATTATAAAGTAGTGGAAACCCCCGTTTATAATAACTAAAGATTCGCAAAATTTTAACGTAATAAATACGTATAAATAAATACAATAAATTATAGAATTAATTTGCAAGAGAATAATAAAAAGTTGGTAGGAATTCATTTGAAACATTCTGAATTTATTTAAATAATTTTCGTTTTAGAGTAGGTACTCATCCTACCATTGAGATAACTTATGTATCTTTTGTGTAATAATATTACATAAGTCGCCGGCGTTTTTAAACTGCATAAGTTGTTTTATTCAACAGTAGTCGAGTGTGGAATTTGTTCTTCTCAAGGTTAATTTTTAATTTATTCCTTCCACTTCTTTCTATCCTTTGCCATCTTATTAATTTCGTACAGTTTTTATCTCTTTTATTTTCGCGTTCTGTTATTCTTCATTCCTATATTTTCCTTGGTCTTTCTTTTCCCCTTTTTTTGTTCATATTTCCAGCATCTACTACTTTTCGTACTAGACTGTTCTGATCTGATCCATCCTCAGCCCAGTTATTTCGTTTCTATCCTGGTTACTATATCTAGTTCTTCATTTGTCATTATTGCCATCATCCTTATGTTTTCATTTCATTCCCTCTCCCATAATGTTTTTCCTGAGGTATTTCATTTCCGTTTCCTTTATTTATCCCTCATGTTTCTTCTACATATTCCAGGATTCGTTAGCGTACATGATTGTTGGTTTGGTTATTGCACTGTATCCTTTTATTTTTGTGAATTATTTAGTATATACGTACATTTATTGTAACTTGTATTGTTGACTAGTCTTTAGTCTTTATAAGTTCGTAGGTCTGGTTTGATGCGTCGCCCTGCATTGACTAGGACGGTGAGAACGCATCTTCTCCGGAAATTTTTCCTTCATCATGCCAATGGGACACCGTCCACAAAACGAAAAATATTTAAAAGTGACTCTCAGAGTTTTCTACACATACTTAAAATAATTTATGTCCCACTAAAGTATTACAAACTATTTATTGCTAGGATACGGTGTATACATATAAACATATCTATAACAACCGGAGCATTATATGAGGGCATAATCGTTCATTATTCCCACATTATAATCCGATAATCGTTTATGGACTTTAAATTAGAAATAATATGAACTGTATATAATGAAAATTATTTTCTTTTTAATTATAATTCATTACAATATTAATAAGGATTGATTACTACAATTAATACATTAATTGATTACAACAATTAATATAATCAGAAAACAGCTTTGAAAGCACAACACAGAAATCATTTTTAATTTAAATTATAATACTTAAATTGATTATGAAAAGGGCCTTAAAAAGCAATTTACTTTTAATACACATGTAAATAGTTAGTACGTCGAATTGCAGACTATAATGTTTCGCATTGATTTTTGACGGATGACGGATTGACGGATTACTAATTTTTTTGGGGATGATATTTATCCACGTTTGAATTTATTTCTGACATTATTTACAAACTCTCTAAAATGTAATAATATTCATAAATAACTGCATAAGAAATAAAGAACTGCGATCTGTCATGTGAAAACGAACCTCAAAAAGTACTTATATCTTCTACAGACGAGAATGGAATAATTAGGGGAACATTTATGCGGTTCTATTCCTCAAAAGTATGCAGAAGCATTCAAAACAATTATTTTTCTACCGTTTCAATAAAATATCTCCCGAAACATCAAATTCACCCATTCCATCATCTCCAACGATACAGAACGTTGATGTTTAAAAATAAATAAATGTTGATAATAAACAACACAATTAAATAACATTCTTAGCAACAAGGCTTAAGCATTATTGTAATCAAAATTATTATAAATGAAAACTTATTTCACATATTCTAGTGAGACATAAAATCTTGTATGCACCACGAGCGTTACTAGATGATAATTAGGGTACCTTTATAACCAGGGTATGGCCATGGCGTGGCTCACGTTTCGTCCGCCATTACCGGCCCGTCTGGTATATGTGTTGTTCTTGCGCAAATTATTATGTATTTTCGTAGCTATTTGTTTTATTTTAATGAAGAACACATTTAATTATCATTTTAATATGTATTTAAAGTGTAAGTAATATATTTTATTTTATTTACTTGTGTAGTTTGTTAAGATACCCACCACGATTACTGACATATTGAAAACAACTATAAATTACCAATATTAGGTACCCTAATGATAATGCCCATCGGACGACATCTATCCTTCGGGCCAAAGGCCCTCGAATTAGATCCTCGTCGCCGTCCTGGCATTATCATCATCGTAACGCCGTTGGTACATACTATTAACTTTAAGCACAATTTTGTAATAGGGTATTCTCTCATATTTTTTTTTTTTTCTTAAGGAACAGATATATCTGAGTACATGTGAAAACCCGAGTTAAATATTCCTTTTAATAAGCGAGATATTAATTTTTAAAATTTGGTTTTGTTGTGCCACGTGATAGTGACGTACTAGTTGTACAGTACCAGCGGTGGGCTATCAGTGGTTCATGCGACCTCTTATCGCATTCAAACACGGAGTAGGGATTTCAACTGGTCTCCCATTGGAAGGTCATCTAGTACATCAGAAAAATTTAAATGCTTTATATCTTTTGCAACAATCAATTTATAATATGTTTTTTTGTTTTTTCCCTCTTGTTTACCGATTAACACTAATATTTTATATAAATTTTTAATATTGGCAGTCCTCGGAGAATACCCTATTCTACACATTATTTTATCACTCAGATGTCCAGCGCCCATTTAGTTACCAGCCAGTTGACCACCCCAGTTGACTTTCCGTACTCGGACTGTACCTTAGCATAATGAATCTGTATTGAAACAATTACTGTTCACTACATAACATATTTATAATCTTGATCCTCAAGGGCTATCAAGTCTGACAAAAAATGCAGTTTTTATTGATATTTTATAGTCATACTTATTTTTTATGAACAGTAAATACCTTATCGCATAAAACTCAATGCCATAAAATATCGCCGCGGGATAAGTATTCAAATCATAATTACCGTACCCGTTAGTTGTACCTACATTTTGATTAGGTTTTTCCCAGTTATATGAGAGTAATTATTCAGTAATTTCAGATTAAAAATACTGTAATTATGTCGATTATAAAGGAAATTGGTATTACCGATCGAAGTACACGTTTATAGTACGTAATTTACGCACTTTGATACGGAATATTGGTATAACATATTTTTTATAAGTATTTACAAATAAATAAAACTATCAACCCGACATGTGTAATTTCTGTAACAAGTGTTACGAATTTCTCTACAAAAATATGAACACTGAAAGTTTCCGTTTTACTATAAATTTTCCTTTGAACGAAATTGTAAACATCGAAGGTTTATACATATTTTTTCAACGATCGATAAAAATACTAGGCTTTTCGAACGTCATTTGATTACAAAAAGTGAATAATTGCAGACCAATACTCAGTGCCGTAACTAGGGCGTGGCAAAGGTGGCACACGCCACGGGCGCAAAATTCTTAGGGGCGCAAAATTTTATTCATTTATATGGTTTTAGACAAATATTTCTAAAATCTATTTTCTAAATTTAGCAACTAATTATCTACAGATAGGCCAGTCGGCAAGGTGTTTATTGTGGAAATAATTGGTGACAAGTTGGCGTGAATTTTATTCTTTATTGGCACCTCCAAAAAGACATACTAATTTTGCATCCTCTAGCAACCCCGGATTTTGCCGCCATCTTGGGTCAAAGGTGCAAAAAATGAGTTTTTGGCCATTTTCTTGAAAACAGTGACCCATATCAAAATTTTTCAAGAATATAAAATTAAAGCTCGTAATTTCCTGTACATAAAAGGATTCTTATATTTTTTGACTAGGATGAACTCTGAAAGAGTTATGTTAAAATATATTTAACCAGAATAACAATTTATGATAGAAATTTAAATTACCCAAAAAATAAACAATATACTTAGGGGCTGTCCTTAAATTACGTAACGCTTCAAGGGGGGGGGTCAAGAGTAGCGTTACGCAGTGTTACGAGTGGGTGGGGGAGGGTTAATGTGTGCGTTACGTAACGATAAAATATAAAAAAATATTGCTAAACTTGCTTTAATAGTTTTGAAACATTCAAATTTCGCGATGCTAATTCGTATATGCAGGCAGTCGTTTGTTTTCAATAACAGTCAACATAATATGTCGGGCACAGTTCAAATTCGGGCCAGTGGTCTTTCATTCGTGTAATGCAATTCATATTAAAACATGAATTCAAGTAGTGTTGATAAGGAAAAACTTTTCAATAGTTTGTTAAAAGCATATGGAAATGCATATGCTTTTAATTTTTGTGCTGTTATTTTTTCATCTTTATGTACATTAATTTAATTAGTTTCTGTTTCAAATTTTAACTGAATATAAAGGAGGCCATATACTTTTATATACAGTAAACAAATTGGGGTGACAAGCCGTAAGGCAAGAGTAGTACATTTTTTTTATCTTTATGTACATTAATTTAAATAGTTTCTGTTCTGTTCTGTTATTTTTCATCTTTATGTACATTAATTTAAATAGTTTCTGTTTCAAATTTTAACTGAATATTAAGGAGGCCATATGCTTTTATATCCAGTAAAGAAATTGGGGTGACAAGCCGTAGGGCAAGAGTAGTACATTATTTTTCATCTTTATGTACATTAATTTAAATAGTTTCTGTTCTGTTCTATTATTTTTAATCTTTATATACATTAATTTAAATAGTTTCTGTTTCAAATTTTAACTGAATATTAAGGAGGCCATATACTTTTATATCCAGTAAAAAATGGGGGGGGGGTCAAGCACTGCGTTACGTAATATATGGGGGGGGGTTCATGTTTGCGTTACGGGCGCGTTACAAAGGGGGGAGGGGGTATCAAAAATTTCCTAATTTTGCGTTACGTAATTTAAGGACAGCCCCTTAGTATATATCTTGTTACATTTAAGCCATTCAGTATTGTAGAGAATTGGACATAGTTTTGAATTCTTTGATTGGCTGAAATTGGAGCCATGAGATACGTAATTTCGGCTACTTAAAACTGGCGCCGATGTCAGCGCCAACTACTGAATGGCTTAAATGAAACAGAGTATAATAGATTTTACTATTTATAGCAGTTTATTATTGATGCTTTTTGATTAATTTTTTGATAATGTTCCATTTTAACCATTCACTATTTGACTTCTCTGATTGGCTGAAATTGGAGACAAGAAACAAGTTTACCCAATGTATTTCGGATACTTAAAACCGACACTGATACGAGCGCCATCTGCTGAATGGCTTAAATGGAACAGAGTATAGACGATTTTTGCCGATGAGTGGTTCGCGAGTTACTAACAACTTAAACTTATATGAAATTTCTCTAAAATTTTATACATCTGCAAATCGGTTTAGATCTCATTTCATCTGAAACTTCGATACATATTAAATAGGTAATTCTTTAATCGTGTCAAAATTTTAGATGGAAATATGAGATCTAAGCCGATTTGCAGATGTTTTAAATTTTAAAAAATGTTCATGTAAGTTTAAGTTGTTAGTAACTCGCGTACCGCTCATCAGCACTTTATTTTGTTTTTATTTTCTTGATATGTAAGGGCGCAATTTTTTGCCACAGGCGCTCAAAACCCTAGTTACGGCTCTGCCAATACTCTTTGAAGACCGCTGTTAATGTATTCATGCATTGAATGGATTCTTTGCCTCCATTATGAATCTAGACTACTGGGCAAAATTATAACACAAAAGAATATAATTATAAAAATTAATAAAAGATAACAGTAACATACTAAACCTACTCGAAATATCAAGGACATTATAATACTCGTATTTAGCGATCTATAAAGTAGTGCTAATAGTATTTATAATAACAAAGCTATTCATAAGTTATGTTGATAGATTTCATTTTAATCGGAATGCCATAAAAAATACAACGTAGATTGAGCAAACTTCAAGGACTGTCTAGGTAAAGAATTTATTTTGTTATTATTTGAAGAGAATCACAACAAAATTAGAATAACTAGACGAAGATAATTATTCTAAACTGCACATAACATTAAGAAATTCATTATAATTTATAAATATAAAGATAAAAAAAAATTGGAATGCCGTTCTATTTTTTTTTTCCTGTACTGTACAGTGTCGAGTGTGGTTGTAACTGATCCATCCCAATGAGCCGGTTTCACATTTTTTTAAAACTATTTTAAATGAAAGGTTATGCAATATATTTCACTAGGTACGTTCTATCGGTGTCAGAAATCTGCCTACTTCTTCTAGTAAAACCTCAATGGTCGTTCTTTTGCGTCAAAAAAATCTGAATATTCCTACCAATCATTCCAATTTCAGAGCTGGAAGTATTGGTACAGAGTTGAAATATAATCAAAATTTTACAAGCCTACAGTCGTGCGTGCCTTTCTGTCACATTTGTGATTATTAGATTAGGCTATGCTGAACAAAATTACCTCCTTTACGTTTTTATTATTTAATATATTTTTGGATAATTATAATCTCTGTAATATTTGCATATCAACATTTTGAAGACCCAGAATAAACACACAAAGTTATCTTCAGTTGTTAACTAACAATAACACATAACCACTGTTCTATTTTCTATTTATTAGTTACTTGGCAGCGAACTTGACAGTTATTTGCCACTGAGCGTTCTATTGCTTTAAGAATATTCTTATTCTAGTAGGAATATTTCTGACACCGATAGAACGTACCTACTGTAATATAAAAAAAACCTGGTCTGGCCAACACAATACCTCTCGCCATTACCGCCGGAGTCACAAAAAAGATTGAGCTAATCCTTATTTTTGGATTAGCTAATCTAATCCAAGTATCTACCATTTTTGATAATAAAATGAATATTAAATTTTAAATACAGGGATAAAAAAGAATACAATAATCCAAAAATGAGAATTAGCTTAAACTTTTTTGCGAATCTTTAATTTTTATTAATGTAAATACATACCTACATATTGACATATGCTGGAAACTATTGATTTCCTTTCCTATTGTTCTATTTACTTTTTTTCTTTTAAATACGTTACTGTTATTAATTTGAAATGATTAGTTCTTTGACAGCGACATTTATCTGTCTGTTACATACATTTTTATAAATGCGCAACCAAGGAGTTTTGTATGTTTAAAGCGTAGACTCCGTGATTTAATTTATAGATAATTTTATAAATTTATCCATAAAATATATAGAAAAAGTATTAATGCAAATCTGTAGAAAATTTAATAATATTTAATTTTTATAATGACATTAATCTCGAAAATATAACATTTAAAACTATTTTGAGCTTCTAGTAAAGTGCCATTTCCGGTTATCCGATTTACACCAAAATCTAACGGGCTCTTTTTATTACATGAAAAAGTTGGAAATACAAGATTTCAAACTTTTCTGAATGATAGTATTTGAGTTACAGTGGAGGATCTACATATACATACACACAGACATCATTGTGAAAATGTTAAAATTGGATTCTAGGGAGTTTAAAACGTGGTCATTTACCAAAATCTCGATATGCGATTTTTAGCACAATCCCTATACCTCCCTTACCAAGGGTAGCGCGAGGTAAAAATAATAATAATTTATTGTTATTTTTGTAAATAATTAAATAAAAAGATTAGCGCCAGAAATGACCCTGAAAAACAAACCCCCACTCCTGTGACGTCGGAGCACATACAATACGTCATTCATAGCCATTAGAAAACGGTTTACGTTATTTATATAAATAAAAGTAGGCGATAGTTTGTCACATGTTGAACTGTATGTACTCTGACGTCACATTCTGTTTTAGATCACGTGACTTTTTCAAAATATTACACAAATTTCAATAATTAATTATAAAATATCTAATGGACATTTCGTGATATTTTCAAATTTCTGGATCTTTAAAGAACAATATCTTTTAAAATTTAGTACTTAGAAGTCATATAAAAATTCTTAAAACAGACCTATTGATCCCACAGCCGATTTTTAACTGATCCACGTCTATCTAAGCTTTTGACTTCTAAATCAAATATAACAATAATATAACCTAACGCAAAAACTCGGCCCGAATTTTCCAGACAAGATTTTTGTGCGTTATGTTAGGTAATTTTTGTTGCATTTAGTTCGAGAAATATACAGATACGGCAGGAATTAAAAATAAATACTTCAGATAAAAAAATCATTTTCACATCCTGAGGTTACAATATTGGAAGTTTTATATCGACCAAATGGTGTCCGTCATTGGCCAAACACTGTTATAAGCGACTTATGAAGTTTTGCATAATTATTTCGAGCATTTCTTGGGCTATACGACAGATTTTTGTGCGGATTGCCTACTTTACGGTTTGCAGGTTTCACGATTTTGAGATATCCCCACAGAAAAAAGTCGTTAAATCTGACGATTGTGCGGGCCAAGTAATCAAGCGCCCGGAAAACATATTTTTCGAAACCTGCATTGATGCTCGCGCTATGTGGGCCATCCTGTTGAAACAAGATATCCTCCAGACTAAGGTCTTCAAAAAGTGGGGCATAAAAATTCTAGAGCAGGGTCACACCCTCAGAATTGATGGTAACTGCCCGATATCCCTGTGGTGATGTTTTCGAATGTTAGAGCAGTCCATGGTTGTCCACGTCCTTTCCTGACAACAGATCCTGTTTCCCTAAAGTTTTTTTTACTAACAACGTAATCGATTTTCGGACTAGTACTGCTTGGCGAAAGGGTATTTGGTACCGTCCCGTCCCGTTTTGGCGGATGTAGGCTTCCACAGCAAAAGCGCATTGCTCGTTCATCCACATTATGTTTACGATTGATTTTTTTTGTAACAGTAACTTCCCATCCACCTTTCTCCATAGACAAACCCCCCTCCCTTTTACGACCTCTGCTCAGTCTACTCTCTGCTTTACAATGCCATAGTAAAACTAGGGACATTATTCTGCCGCATCCTATATATTGTAATGTTTTTATTTATTTGGGTGAAGTGTAAATGTTAGACAATTATTATTATTTAAAATAGATGTTCATTAAACGCTAAATAAATATTAAAACATAATAAAAATGAATATTACTATGCTTAAACAAATATTAAACACTAAGATTATTTATTTATTTAAACAATTTACGGGTTTCAGGATATTAATCCATTCTTTACATGTATAGAAGTAGGCTGGTAACTAGGTAATAACTGTATCTGTATGGTAATATTATTAGCATACTGAATTGTCAACAACGGTCTACATACAGATAACGTTAGTGTATCGTTCTAAATACGGTTTACTTTATTCTAAAATAATAAACATGAGGAATAAAGCACATAATTTGAATATTTGTCATATTGACATATGTTAAAAAAATTGTTCTGTTAACCATAGCATTCTGAAAGTAGCATTAACGACAAAATTTCAAAAAATAATAGATACGTTCTATTGGTGTCAGAAGTCTTCCTACTTCTTCTAGTAGGACATCAATGGTCGTTCTTTTGCGTCAAAAAAATCGAAATATTCCTACGAATCATTCCAACTTCAGAGTTGGAAGCGTTGGTAGGAAGATATATAGAGTAGAGATAAATTCAAGATTTTACTAGCCGATTGTCGCGCGTATATTTCTGTCACATTTGTGAATGTTTAGAGTAGACTGTGCTCAACAAAAATATCTCCTTTACGTTTTTATTATTTAATATATATTTATATAATTATAATCTCTGTAATATTTGCATAACAACATTTCGAAGATCCAAAATAAATATACAAAGTTTTTTGTTGTTAACTAACAATATCACATAGCCACTGCCACTGTTCTATTGTATTTATTTTTTTACTTGACAGTTATTTGCTACTGAGCGTTCTATTGCTTTAAGAATATTCTTATTCTAGTAGGAATATTTCTGACACCGATAGAACGTACCTAATAGTTATTAATAGAGTCTTCATTTTCTGAAACCGATAAACTATTGAACAAACCACAGATGTTATGAATTATAGCAAGCCTTAGATGTCTTAAAATCCTCGCTCTACGAGCTCGGATTTCAAAATGACATCTGCGGCAGTTATGACATACATAACATTCCTAGGTATGTTAATAGCTATAACGCAGCTATTTATTTTCACACTATTTATTTTACTGTACTCTCGTACTTTTATTTAACTAGCTGTTCATTCGTTTTACGTGCCAATCTTAGACTACCCGTCTGTTGCAGGCTCTTGTAGACTGTTTACTCGATATTTATATCACTATATTTATGTCACTATTTATTTATATCACATTCAACTGTCCGATCCCGTATGCCGCAATTCTTCAACACCACTGCCGAGTATTCACTCCAACTCGCTGTTACTGTCCTCGTATACTATAGCTTCCCAATACCCGTCAACACTACCGTGTATTTATTTCCACAGCTATCCCAATATACCAGTAACTTCCCCAGTACTCTACTCGACAGTATACTGCATATGCTTACCACGATACTGCTATTATACCAAACTCACTAACTTTCACAACTAACAGAACTCCACAGTCTCTGTCTACTCAACTCAGCTACACAGCCTCTGTATACACAACTGAGCTCCACAGCCTCTGTATGCACAACTGACCGAATTCACCTTCCCTCATGGGACTTCACTCGTCCGTCTTCACTAACGGAACTGAGGTATGTAATTCTGTAACTAACTCTCGGGCATAGTTGCGTCCCTTTCATATAGCTGCCATTACCTTCTAGAAAGCTCTAGAATATTCAACTCCATAACAACAACTAACACAAAAGGTTCAGGCGACCAGAAGTAATTAAACACGTCGCGATTAGTTTGTTTACGTCGCCGGCTGCTAGCGCGATTACGTCGTCGCTATACTTAGACGCTTGTTCAACGCAGCGGCGGTGCTCACACGTTACAATATGTAGAGAAATATAATTAGTTAATTAAGCTGTTCGCTATTTAATAAAATGACCAGACGACTGCCAGATTGAAAAACTTCGCCAAGTTAATGAAAATTTGACAATCTGGCTACGACATGCTAAATTTTAAATGGAACATTTAAATAAAGATCCAATTATATAAAATTCTGAGAATAACAACCCTTTATAAAAATTCGGCAACAATGCAACAAAGCTTCTACCATATAGAGAATAATTGCGCAAAAGGCGCAATTAAATTCACGATTCGTCACCGAAAATAAAACGAAGTGCATAGCTCGACAAAGCAGGTAAAATATTTTGGACTGAGGTTTTTGACCTGAGGGCACTAACCCCTATAACACCAAGTCACATATAATCAATCAAATTATGCTTAGTGGGCGTGAAGATATTTTAATTGAATTTAATGAGTAATAAAGTAAAGTAAAGAAAATTAAATACAAAACAGATTGGAAGTTAATAGAATTACTAAGAACATATTAAAAGCGATTAAATAATACGACGGTCACGCTAGAATAATATTTCTACATTTTGAATACGGTAAAAGATAATAGGAAGAACATTTTTATTCCATTTTATTTAAATATTCGATTCTTTTGAAACTGTTACAATTTCGGCATCACATACAGACATTTCCTGTCTTTAAACAATACCGGAATTTTATACGGAAATAATAAACAAAATATTTTGTTTACGAAATGAATGATGATCCTGGTCACTGAATACAGAAAAAGAAATGATTTCTATTGGTAATTATTTTAATTATTATAATTCTTTTTGCGAAAACATATGGTATATTATTTTATAAATACACAAATTTTGTTCTTACAAAAATATTAAAAAACAATTTTTCAATATAACATGATAAATTCTATTATAAATTGTTTGTTTATATACAGGTGTTAATGAATACGAGATACAAATTTATAGGGCATATAGTACTGACTAAAATGATTAAAAAAGCTTAATCAACATACGTCTGATCTTCAACTGTTTCCGAAATATAAGGCAGTGCAAAATGAGGTTTTACTGGGTTTATCTCTACCACCTCGAAACTATAAGAGTTACGACTTCGATTAAATTAGACTTTTTGTTTACCTTTGAGAGGACATCTTAGATGTGCTTCTGTTGTACAAAAAAATAATTGTATCCCTGAATCTATTTTGACTAATTTCGTCGTGACGTCTGTACGTACGTACGTACGTATTTCGCATAACTCAAAAACAGTGAGCCGTAGAAAGTTGAAATATTGTATTTAAAACTACTATAACATCTAGTTGTGGTACTTTACTTGAAACCTATAATAGAGGTGAATGCAAAACTATTTTAAAATATAATCTAAAATTTTTCAATTTTGGTATATAAGACTTTTTTGTCAATGGGAATAACATAGTAGATTTTGGTTAAAATGAGCTAACCGGGAGTGATATATTAGCTGAAGTTGTTAACAGTTTTTCTTGAATAAAATGGTTTTATTTTGATTTTAGGAATAAATGCTTCAAATAATAGTTTTAGAGAATTAAGTTGTGCATCTAGTACATCAACTATTATTAAATTAGCCCTTTGTATAAGCGAGATATGTATATTTAAAACTTATATACTTTTTGGTTTTTGTAATGAAGCTTGCTATGGATTAGGACAAAAAATAACAAAAAAATAAAAAATAGATGCTAATGTCAAATTACGTCAAATAAGTGGAATTTTATACTTGGGTCTATACTTCATATTAGTCTTGTGTACAAGGAAGTCGTGTGGTGTCCAAATCAGATTTTTTCTCAAAATAATTGTTATACAACCCTTATGCTATATTTATATAAAAATATCATTTTGTTCTACCGTTTCAAAACCACTGGTTAAATATTCTATTATTACTATTGATACATTATCCCCTTATTCTTGATCATTTTTGGTATAAAACATTTTTTGCTAAAGTTGTTAGTTCGCCCAAAAAAGCGCTGGTTATTTTAAAGGAAACATCCTGTATATATATATATATATATATATATATATATATATATATATATATATATATATATATATATATATATATATACAGGGTGTAAATGAAATAAGTGCATTAAATTTGACCAGTAGTATAACTCATCGAGAGCAACAATATTTCTTAATAACTTTTTCTCGAAATCGCATATTTTTTTAGCATTTTTACCACCCCGTAAATTGACGAGTCGTTCCAAATATTTTTGTAATAATTGAATGCAGCAGCAATAGCTATGAAAAATTTTGTTTTAGCAATTGACAGTCCTGTCAATTGTTGCAATTAAATTTTGACATTAGTAATAAACTTGTTTATAAGGTAAAATTCTGTCAAAATGCGAGTACACAGACATTGTAATTACTTACCTATGGTTTATTTATTTATTTTTTACTCGTATCTGTACTACATGTTACTTGACATCACGGTTCTCATAAAGACAGTGTCATGGAGTTGCCAACGCATTTACATGGAGCGTTTCCAAATCATCACCAAATCATTCTGTTCTTAATATTCGCACATTTGTTAATCTTGTACATCTTTATCACATCACAATACGGAGTGTCACATATGACAATTTTTAAAAAAGCAACAGTTATATCCATACCATGTGCAAAAAGTTCAATGTTTTCAGCATATAACAGACTTCAATTTTGGGAATGGCTCATAATGTTCATTCATGAGACTGAATTTACTTGGGAAGGTGTATTTATTATGCACAATACACATCTTGACAGACGAAAATGCTGTAAAAATTTTCATTAAAAAATGTTTTGGGCGGGAACAATAAATGGACGACTAATTATTGATACTCATGTACCTCTTTTAAATGGACAAAAGTTTGTACTTACATTTTTTGAATAACGTATTTAAACTATTATGATTTCTCGGCGATAAATAATCATCTCATAACCTAACAACTATGCTTTTGTTCCTCGTCTCTCCTTGTCTTCCTCTATTCACACTATTCAAAGGTGATTAAAACCCTGGTTCAAAACACAACTTTATAATTTTGTTATCCAAAATTTAAATTTATTTATTTTAAAAATTGTACTCTTACGTATTAATTAATAATAATGTTATTTCCCTTGATTCGTTTATTAATTACTGTAAGTGTAACCGATAACCGACAATTTTTGAGCTGA
Source organism: Harpalus rubripes (assembly GCA_963082715.1). NCBI lineage: Eukaryota > Metazoa > Arthropoda > Insecta > Coleoptera > Carabidae > Harpalus > Harpalus rubripes. The sequence continues at coordinate 30,079,693 of OY720461.1, read as the reverse complement.
TTGTATCCCACTTGAACACGGCAACAGTCATTTGTTCTCCATGAGCGGGTAACGAAATATGCAGCAAATCTTTAAAGAATTTTAACTCAAAATCTAAAAGACTTAGAAAAAAAAAGTTATTAAGAAATATTGTCCCTCTCATCGAGTTACATTACTGGTTAAATTTAATGCACTTATTTCATTTACACCCTGTATATATATATATATATATATATATATATATATATATATATATATATATATATATATATATATATATATTGTCCACAGAATTATTCTTTGTTTACAAAAGGCAGTGAACTTTTGTTTTGTCACATTTTGGAACAGGTATTGAATTTTGTTTTTGGAAAAATACTTGAAATGTTGTTTATTATTATAAGCGAAATAACTGATAAAAGTTACTGAACCTTTTGTACGTTATGACGAACAAGTAGGATGAAAACTTGCAAAGTAAATATTTTTCAACTGTCCAAAATGACAAGAATATTATTAACGACGTTGTAGGTTGCAATTATCCTTATTGTTTTGTACACAAAACTTTTTGTTGAATAATTTTAATAAAATAAATATGGCACTTTTTTGAAAGCGGTTGCATCAGTGCATAGCGAACGGTGGCCATCACCTTCAAGATTGTTTTTTTAAAACTGCATGATTTAAACCTTGAAATTATGTTCTTTCGTTATCCAAAAACAAATTTTGTCTATCAGCAATACTTTTTATTTTATTCGCCTTTAAAAACAGGAAGTTTCTAGGCCCCTCCCTGCATAGTTCGCCAAACCCACAAATATGAGAAAAACCGTGATGACATCCTTATCATCAGCAGATATTTTTATTATATTTTATTTTTTATTTTCATTTCCTACATAATACTAAAAGGTCCAAAGGTCAATCCACACCGAATACGCACATTTAAAAACCATGTGAATGAATCACCGTACTGTCTATGCTCCAAACATTCGAACATCGACTCGACAAGGACAGATGTAAAACACGTTTCGAGGCGAATGTTTTACGGGATTCCCCGAAAGAGTTTTATTTTTTGTTTTAAACAGATGAATCGTACACCGGACTTAGGAATAATTTTTTAAAGGATATAAAGTATTACAAATGTTTAGACTAATAGTGTTAAGATGTTTATGAGACATAATATGATATTAAAACACAATAATCATAAGATATTTTTAATAGTTATTTATCATATGAGTGGGATATAGACGTTATTAACGCACGTATTGTGAGTTGCCCTACGAGCCCGCAGGGCGAGTTAATTACATATCACATAGTGCGTTAATGATGTAGTGTCCCACGAATATCGTACAAAATTTTATGTATCACCGTATACCATATTACTCTCATTTTAATTACGTAATAGCCTTGTTATCCCATTGAGTGCTTTAATGCAAATTATTACCACACTAAAACTTCATTACCGCACTCATTGCTAACAAGACAATTACATAACTAAAATGAGTGCGATATGTTATAACTTATTCCACGGTTATATATAAGAGATATTTAACTATGTACATCAGTTTATTTATAGAATTCTAAACTTATTATTAAATATATTTGATTTTATTATTGGTCCAATTTTTATATCAAATCTTCTAAATAAATATTATATGGACTCACCCATAGATGACAGATGAAGATGTAATAATTCGTCATTATTGTCTGAAACAAAAGAAATAATTACTACGTTTACATGCAGTTTTGAAAATGGTTTCAGTTTTCAGTCAAAATTACGCGAAACTGTTTACATGTAATTTTCAAAACAGGTTTACAGATTGATTTGAAAACAGTTTCGGGGCATGCGTATTTGGCCGATGTAAGTGACAAATCCTCTTCACTCCAAATTCTTCGTTTTGCTATTAATCCAATTATTTTTTTCTAGTTTGTACCACTACGCACTAAAACTACACAACTGTTAGTTTATTTATAGGTTAGTAACGCCAAGTAACACACAACGACAGAAACGTTATGCTATGTACTCGTACGCATGCGCAATATCGAAACTGAATTTTAAGGGTTCACATGAGTAGTTTTGAAACTAGTTTTCAAATCAAACCCATGAATTTTAGTTTTGGTTTTAGATAACTCAAAACCGTTTTGACACTGTATACATGGCGTTTTCAAAACTAAAAACGTTTTGAAAACGGTTTGAAAACTGCATGTAAACTAGGTAAATATTAATACATAGGTATTAATATATATATATATATATATATATATATATATATATATAAATATATTTATTTATTTATTTATTTTTTAATACGCTACAATATAATTTACATTATATGAATATATACACCATAATAATAAATGAGAACATAGATTTTGAAATAAATCAATTTGTGTGACTTCAAATATTACTGAACTTCACTGTTTAAATGCACATTGAGCTTAACATCTACGTCATATAATATTTAAAAACATGGGGTCTCATGGCCGCGTACCTGAGTGTCAGGTCGCGAATCTGGAGAATCGGGTTCGATTCCGACCGACGCCAAATAGTTCAAATTTTAAATGGCACAAAATTTACCCTGTGGTGCACTCTCCACGCCAGCAATGAGTGCCCGTGAGGTGACGCCTGGTAAACGCTCGCACGGTGCAAATATGTCATCTTCATTACCGAAATCTGTGTACAAAGCAGATTGGCACACCCAGCAATGGGTAATAAGCCGTGATGATATATATTTTTTTTATTTTTTAAACATATTTCAGGAAGGCGGTAGGATCGTGGAATAAACATGTATTAATAATTACATGTATTTTATTAATTAAAAGGACGTTTCGACCGCTATGCGTGTCATCATCAGCTACAAATAATATATTTTGTTAAACAATACATATTTTAGAACTAACATAATTTTATAACAAAAGAGTACTCACCTTATACTAAATTTTAATAGACATATTTTTACAAAGAATAGTTTAAATTTGGAAAATTCATCGGCTAATGTAACCCTTACGACACCTTAGCTTGATGTATGGAAATATGCGCATATTTCCATACATCAAACTAAGATGTAAAAATATGTCTATTAAAATTTAGTATAAGGTTAGGACTCTTTTGTTATAAAGTTATGTTAGTTCTAAAATATGTATTGTTTAACAAAATATACTATTTGTAGCTGATAATGACACGCATAGCGGTCGAAACGTCCTTTTAATTAATAAAACACATGTAATTATTAATACATGTTTATTCCACGATCCTACCGCCTTCCTGAAATATGTTTAACAACGAAGAAGGATCTAACCTCCAAACCAAATTTAAATTTAAAAACATTATGGCTTAACGATATAACAATTAAGACTTTTTAGAACTACAGAACCTCATTAATTTAGATGAAGATACATGCAAAATAGTGGAAGACCGCATTGTCGTTTTCAGCTTCTTTAGAGTGCGCAGTAACTTTCCGAACATACAATAGAAGCCATCATTCATTTGGGCAAAAGAAGCTTAAAAAAATTTCCATGCTATTCTATTTATTTGCATATCCAATCAATACGAATAGTCAATTATTTGGGCTGCTTCGGTTTCACGAGCAATATCTTCGATTATTAATCATATCACGAGCTTATATTTAATGAGAGAATATAATGAATTTTTGTGACACATTATGTGTGCTGCTAACCTAACTTTTAATATATTGTATTACAACATGGTTAATTTGACAATTATCTTATTATTTGCATCACTGTTGATATCAACTCAACGATTATCGCACATTTTTATACTCAAAATTAACTGTCAATGTCAAATAAAGAAAACAAATCCCTTAGTAACGAATATAAGTAAGGTGATAATTTTTTTGTTTTTTATCATCGCTGTGATAGACATGTAACTAGGGAGATTCGGAATGTTGATTGGCGGAAAACATGTCACGCGACTCATGAATTATATTCTCGTTGGAATAGTATAATATAAATTATAGTATAACAATTACACTTTAAAAGTCACGCTCTAATTGTTTTGGCAGCCACACAATTTCATGTCAACAAACACAAATAACAAAACCAATTTTTCGTCAATTATCAAAAAAAATTCTCCCACGCAATTGTGCTGCCAGATCATCCTACACAATTCCTTATAATCTCGTGTCAAAGTCATTATCTTATATTCTTTCACGAATTTTTATCTCTATGTCATAACTCATTAGCAATACAGAACCAGTTATTTCGACATCGACGGATAACTCTTTAATTTTTTTCGCCATATTTGTAGTAGGTACATCTATTTTTAGACCCAGAATTGAATTATTGATCGGAATATACCGTTGGATTATTCGCATTTTTCTTTTTGTGAATGGGGAGTTCGAATGACGGCTTCCAATTGGCCCATCTCCAAACAAATGAAAAATTGCGGGAGACGTCAACGGATTTATTTAGTTGGCATGTTTTGTTATTCGGTGTACATATATGTTATAGTCGAAAAGAGGTAAAATATGAATTTTTCTATTTCAGACTTAATTTCACTCACAATTTGCAAGGGTTAAAACCATATGGGTATATGGTGTTATGTTTTACAGTAAAAATTTTATGGTAACAATTTTTATCCAACACCGACTCATACTATACTTGTTACTATGGTTATTTGAAATAAGTAATGTACAACATTAGTCACTCCGTGAGAGAATATTTTAGAAGTCACGGAGGAATTATTTGCTGATTTTTGTGTTTTTTTAATATAAATAAAAAGCAATTTTACAAAATCATTTTATTATTGAAATAATTTAACATTATGAAACTTATTTATTTAAATTAATATTAGCATTTATGCTAAAATAGATTACTTATCTTTGCACAATGACAGCTATCATGTACGGCTGACGAAACGAAAATGAGGAACGAGTTAGTGGTTACTTGCTTTAGAATTAAATTCAAAGGTGCTGCTTGTGCTTCTAAGTGAATACGTTTTAAAGGAAGGTCCTCATTTTCACTCATTTTAATGTATTTTTCTTTCAAATAATTCCCAATGTCAGACAATAATTATTGCAGCAATTTTTTTTCAATAACAATATAACACAACCGTATCAAACATTAAATGGCTACTTTGTAATTTAAAATACTACATCAATTGAATTGTCAATGCCAAACGAGGAATAAGAACATAAAAATGATTTAAGAAGTTTTTAAAAAAATGTTGGATAAAACGTTGTATTACACTCGTGTGGAATGTATACAGGGTGATTCATCGGTCTGTCCTCTCTTCATAACTCTTTTATTTTAAGTCAGATAGAAAAACTCTTCAAATATAATTTATATGATATAGTATTATCTATCTACGTACCATATGCATTTGTATACAGGGTGCTCCGTTTAAGCGCAACAATATGTAACTTTATATTTCTTAATAGAACACCCTATATTTATTTATTTATTTTGATAGTAAATTAGATTCCCTTTAAAAAAGTATTAAGTAATAAGGGTTCTAAAATTATAAATTAAGAAGTTATTTACGTTCATAAAAAATAGTAGTTCAGAGTGGAAAAAACAATAATATAATACAAAATTTTGATCCTTTTTTATTAATACTTATTTTAAACATTACTCTAATTCCAAAGAAGCTATTAAAATTTGGGGACAGATTAATTAATGCAAAATTATAATAAATGCTCGAAAACTTGTCCTTCAACTTCAATAGATTTTTCTACTATAATAAAAAATTACTAAAATTTGTATTATTCATTTTCACATAAACATCAACAATGATAAACTAAGAGTATTTGGACAACTTGTTTGTTTAAATTCAAAACAATTGATCAAATTATCCATAGCTTACTTTGTTAATAATAACATCATAGAAACATCATTGAACGAATAAAGGTAAATAACTTCTTAATTTATAATTTTAGACCCCTTATTACTTAATACTTTTTTAAAGGGAATCTAATTTACTATCAAAATAATTAAATAAATATAGGGTGTTCCATTAAGAAATATAAAGTTACATATTGTTGCGCTTAAATAGAGCAGCCTGTATACAAATGGATATGGTACGTAGATAGATAATACTATATCATATAAATTATATTTGAAGAGTTTTTCTATCTGACTTAAAATAAAAGAGTTATAAAGAGAGGACAGACCGATGAATCACCCTGTATTAGTCACCAAAGAAAATTAGCTTTTTCTTTCGTGCATACATTCCACACTCATATAATAAATAACTACTATTTAGCCGAGAACCATTAAGATCCCATGTTATTAAAAAAAATACTGTAACGTTTTTATTTATTTGGGTGGAGTGTAAAAATCAAAGAATTTATATTAATTAAAATAGATGTAGCCATTGCTGGGGTGGAGAGTGCACCACAATAATAATTGGAGTCATAAGTTTCAAGTTTCAAGTAACTATGTATTAGTCAATAATTGGAAATATGCATGGATAATAAGTGTGTATGTATTTTAATAAAATAATTCATGAAAACACTACAAATATTATAATCCAAGTCTGACTGCGACGGACTAGAAAAGTAAATCCCGATGCCAACGCATAGCATGTTGTGATCACAAGAGCCTAGACACACAAAAACAATACCTAACGCACAAAACTCTAGTCCTTATACTTGTTTTTTATCTCCCGCTACCCTTGGTAAGGGAGGTATAGGGATCGTGCTAAAAATCACATATCGAGATTTTGGTAAATGACCACGTTTTAAGGTAGAATCGAATTTTAAAATTTTCACGATGATGTCTGTGTGTATGTGTGTGTGGATCCTCCACTCTAACTCAAATAGTATTATTCAGAAAATTATTTCGAACTTTTTCTGTATTGGAAAGAGCCCATTAGATTTTGGTGAAAATCGGATAACCGGAAATGACACTTTACTAGAAGCTCAAAATAGTTTTTCTTCGAAAAATACCTTTAAATGTTAATGTTACTTTTTCGAGATTAATGTTATTATAAAAATTAAAGATTATTAAATGTTCTATAGATTTGCATTAATACTTTCCAGAGCCTACGCTTTAAACAAAAAAAACACAGTTATTCAAATGTATGTAACTGACAGATAAATGGATAAATGTCACTATCAAAGAACTAATCATTTCAAATTAATATTAATAACGTTTTAAAAATAAAAAAGTAAATAGAACAATAGAAAAGGAATTCAATACAGTTTCCAGCATAAGTAAATATATATAAGTAGTAGGTATGTATGTAGATTAATAAAAATTAACGATTCACAAAAATGTTTAAGCTAATTCTATCCCGGTATTTAAAATTTAATCTTTATTTTATTATATCTCCGGTGGCTCAATGTTTACAGCAACGCCTCATAAGTCATGAGTACGCACAGGGCTCTGGGTTCGCATCCCACTAAGGCATGGCTGTGTGTGAATGTGAACCTACTGTTTAATTGGGATTTAATCCTGTTGAGGGGTTTAAAAAAAAGGTAGTTACTTGGATTATATTAGACTATATTTTAAGAAGTAAACTGTCAAAATTAGAGTAAAATTCGCTAATCTAAAAATAAGGATTAACTTAATCTTTTTGCGACTCGGGCTGTAAATGGCGGGAGGTATTGTGATGGCCACACCAGATTTTTATATTTATTTTAAGAAAGAAAGGGTTTACGCCTGCGTCCAAGGGCGTAAACCTCTTTCGGCCTGAGGTACGTACAACGTTTTACGCACAACTGAAACCAGATGAAACTTAATTTTTAATTGCATGACTAAAAGCTTGTTGCTATGTAAAAAATATTATATGGCCAGATGGCTATGCCAAGAAACATTTAGGCGATGCGTTGATTGATAACCATTTGTTTTGTGTAAACAAATAAGGGGCTGTCCTTAAATTACGTAACGCAAAATTAGGAAATTTTTGATACCCCCTCCCCCCTTTGTAACGCACCCGTAACGCAAACATGAACTCCCCCCCCCCCATATATTACGTAACGCAGTGCTTGACCTCCCCCCCAATTTTTTACTGGATATAAAAGTATATGGCCTCCTTAATATTCAGTTAAAATTTGAAACAGAAACTATTTAAATTAATGTACATAAAGATGAAAAATAACAGAACAGAACAGAAACTATTTAAATTAATGTACATAAAGATAAAAAATAATGTACTACTCTTGCCCTACGACTTGTCACCCCAATTTTTTACTGTGTATAAAAGTATATGGCCTCCTTAATATTCAGTTAAAATTTGAAACAGAAACTAATTAAATTAATGTACATAAAGATGAAAAAATAACAGCACAGAAATTAAAAGCATATGCATTTCCATATTATGCTTTTAACAAACTATTGAAAAGTTTTTTTCTTATCAACACTACTTGAATTCATGTTTTAATATGAATTGCATTGCACGAATGAAAGACCACTGGCCCGAATTTGAACTGTGCCCGACATATTATGTTGACTGTTATTGAAAACAAACGACTGCCTGCATATACGAATTAGCACCGCGAAATTTGAATGTTTCAAAACTATTAAAGCAAGTTTAGCAATATTTTTTATATTTTATCGTTACGTAACGCACACGTTAACCCTCCCCCAACCCCTCGTAACGCTGCGTAACGCTACTCATGACCCCCACCCTCCCCTTGAAGCGTTACGTAATTTAAGGACAGCCCCTAATTAAAAATGTCAAGCATGGAGCTTCAACCTGAATATGATACTGAAATTTCTGAAAAAAAATTGCTAGAAGCTAATGAAGCTTTGGCGGATTTATGTCCTGGTAAGTCAAAGGACCGATATCAAAACGAATACGGTGTCTTGTAAGCCTGGTTGACAGAAAAATATGTGACAATTTTGTACGAAACTGTGTTGCTCGCATATTTCAATGAAAAGGTATGGTGATATATCAATATTACTCGTATATATTGTTATTCTAGATTGTGCTTACTTCTCAATCTAAAATATATAAGAGTTCTTCATTATGGTCCAAATTTTCCATGATCAAGAAGATGTTAATGATCAAGAAGAATTTGAATATTTGTTTTTTTTTTGTCCCGGCGGGCTTTTGCTTTACACTTTACTGCCCGCAGGGTGTAATCTTTCATTTTCCGTCATGGTAACTAAAATGTAAACAAACAATTACAATACAGTTGTGCGTAAACTAATATAACAACCCGGGTTTTGCGGGCGCATACATCGTGCTACTTCGGGACTCTGCCGCCGTGACGACTATACTTTAGTTCACGTAAGAAAATAATTATGGGAAGATAGCTGCTGTTTGATCTTGTTTGATTGGATTAATTGGATAACGTCGGGGTAATATCCAATCAAAAAACAAGCTCAAACTGCACCTATCTTCCCATCACTATTTTCTTACGTGAAATGAAGTATAGACTCTTCTGTTGTGATCGGAATATATGCTAAGGGGGAATTTGCGGGGTTCGAAATCGTGCTGTATTGCGGACAGCGTTTTGTTTTGTTAATGTCACTATTTGTCCTTTTACTAACCTTTTACCTAACCTAACGCTTTATTTCACTTTGCAATATAGTTTTATACTGTGTTGTGCCAAATTGCAATGAATAATACAATGAAAGTACGAAAATTTCATTTCATGTGTAAGTAATTGGGAATTTTTTACATATATATTATTATAAAACAAAGTGCAACTTAAAGGTTTCCTGATAATAATGACGTGAGAGAAAACGACTGAAATTTATTGGAAATAAAGATCATTTACATATTTCAAAAGCACCAATTAGTCATACGAAGTATATGTCATTCAAAATATCTTTCATTTTTCCAGTTAAGGCATCATAACCTTAAACAAGTGATGTTTACTTTCGTCGTTTGGTTTCTGACAATTTAATCAAAACAAAAAGATAAAAAATATAGAAACTATACTGCATATGGTTTAAAATTGCAGTGGTGGGAAGAGCGGTTTACGCAGCAACATTTTAAGGTTAAATACGATTCTAAGATTTATTTCGATAAAATTAAAATATTGGTATAGTAGAAATTTTCAGACACATCATTTATAGGTGCAACATCTTCAATATAATCCATTTGAGAACCATTTTTATCAGACATTGAATGAATAATGAAATATTTTTGACAGTTATTGACAGGTTAATAGTTGATGTGTCTCTAGTATACTATTATTCACGAAAGATGACTATTCAAGGTCATTTGTTCGAAGAAAGAATACATATCACTTTATAGCAGTAGCTTAGAAACATTTTATATTAGAAAGAGAAAGATTATTTGACCTATTTAATTTATGTGGTGTGGCAGATATACGTAAATAGAGGCATTACTTTCTAACACACTATAAATAATAATCACATATGTTGTAGAATTATAGATACCTAATTATCTACTAAACTATTATTCACGAAAGATGACTATTCAAGGTCATTTGTTCGAAGAAAGAATACACATCACTTTACAGCAGTAGCTTAGCAACATTTTGTATTAGAAAAAGAAGGATTATTTGACCTATGTCTATTTAATTTATGTGGTGTGACAGATATACGTAAATAGTGGCATTACTTTCTAACACAATATAAATAATAATGACATATGTCATATGTCGTAGAATTACAGATACCTAATTATCTACTACACTGCCCTCTGTGCTAATATTTACCCAGTGGCGTTGACTTTTAAATCAAATTATCATTCCTTAGTTTATAAGTTAAGTCTATGTTTTTGTATTTTACAAAAACATAAGTGAAGAACATAAATGTTTCAGAAAGGCATTATTTAGAAAGAAACATAATATTCAAATAAATTACTCTTATTTTTTCAGTTAAAATGTGTCCATAAATATGTTTCATGTTGCACGCCTATGCATTCGAAATTCAATGAAGTTATCTGCAAGTAATATTATATCAGCCGGTTCACAAATGACCTTCAATAGTCATCTTTTGTGAATATAGTTTATTTACGTTATATTATTAGTTATTTTCAATTATATTTACATTGAAATTATTTATTTCACTTTACACACAATGGACCTTTTCAATTTAGAGAGACAGAAGATATGCGCAATGGGGATCTGCGCATAGTAAGAACAACTGAGATCTATGGCATTTGTTTCTGAAAAATTGAGACGTAAAATGTAAGAATATCTCAGATAACTTTAAAAAATCTTATCGAAATAAGTTACAAAAGCTTTTATTGAAGTTAAAATGTCTAACGATGCAAATTTTTACTGAGAATACAGGTAATTTAATGAATGCAATATTTTTGACGTCTCGTTTGACAGCCCAACTGGCAGTTTTTCATGCCATTTGTAGCGATAGAAAGAGATAGCCGTTAAATTGAAAAGGTCCATTATTGTAGACAAATGCAGAAAAAAATTGCAATACTTAACTACAATTGGGACAGTGTAAAACTGTCTCGCGTTTGCACCAATCACAAGCCGTGAAATGTTGTCCCTATACCAAGCTACATTGCATTCTTATACCAGATACAGTATAGTAAGATTTTGGAATAGAATAGGTGTTGAAAATTTAGTTTCAACATAGGTAACGAATGGCCAAAATTTTGTAAATAAAATATTACTTTACATTTAATAGATTTTCTGTTGTGAGTAACAAATTTCATCTATTAAAATCCGCAAAACTGAGCTTTAAAATGACTATTATTTCTTTATTTATCAATGTGGTGTCTATTGATGTTCAACCTTCCCCAAGATCCCCATATCACATATGTCAATTTATGTTACGTCATTAATTACATAATTAAATGTCATTGTTGTCCTCGAATATGAAATCACAGTATAGGACACATGTTGTACGAGATTTCTAATTAAAATACTTTATTCATACGTTTCCTTCTGTCATATGCTAATTTATTAATTTTTTCATGGGTGTGTAATCGTCACGTGTATATATGATTAATGATTAATTACAATTATCTTAAATGAGAGCGGATATAAATTATTATTACACTGTAATTACTTGGATCAACAATTTCTTTCGTGTTTTATTGCGTGATAATACGATGATTTTTATCATATATTTTACAGACATTAATAGCGTTTTCTATTTATATATTTAGTGCGAACTATTTTGCACTGAGTGCATAACTCGCTTTACTACTCCCACTTGAAAAAGTTATCATTTCTTCACAATCTGCAGAATGGATATGTAGGCAATACTAGTTAACTGAACGGATATAATTTCATATCCATTCTAGGATGGATATGAAATCCACGCATCACAAATCTCGAAGTCGTGTAACCTAGGCAACTGTCTATTCATTTATTACAAGATTGAGAAGACGAACGATACAAATGTCATATTTGACATTTCAATGTCTTCATTTAGATGGAAATATTTTCGGTATTAAAAAAGATTTGAATAATTTAATAACAATTAACTGAATTATATTATGAATCAATTGTAAGTATTGAAAAAGAACGTATAAAAAATGAAAATCAGAACGGTATGAAATATCGCATTACCAAGTCAACGTTATCCTTTAGATTTGGCAATACTTATAAAATAAAATATTATTTTAATAACAAATGTCATTAAGAAAGCCTAGGAAAACAAGTACATAAAATGATATTAAGTAATAATTTTCAATAAAACTTTAAATTTCTATAGTTCACAATTACCTTATTTTCGTTAGTCGTAGAAAAAGTATTCTGTACAACTCGAGTGGAATGTCCATATCGCCTTCGGATGATTGAACACTCCGCCTACGGCGTCGTGCTCAAACTTCATCCTCATGCGATATGTTGTACAAACTACTATTTCCATTTATATAATCAGTGCACTCTAGATGAGTTTTATGTGTTTCATTTATGCTTTTCGAGTGAACTGAACCCTACTGAGTGCACACTTTCTTGTATATTCTACGATCGGCAGTTCTTGCCAGTGCAGTCTGCCAAATTTATAAATTTTCGTTGTAAAAAGTGTCTATGTATGTACAATGGATTTAAAAAAAATAAGTTTTTCTACAATCTATATACAAGTAGCCATTTGCGCTCTCTCTTGTTAACACAAAATATCACTTTGCCGCTCATGCGCGACAAAGTACAATAAACGCTCGCTCTCCAAATTTCTAACTATACAATGTTGAGAAATGTCACTTGTTTACAGATTAATGGAAACGTTTGGCCAGGAACTAAGGGCACTGTAGTTACACATTTACCACCTTCACAAGTTAATCTGACATATAACTGCTCTGTCGGTATATTACAAAACCAAACAAAATACCGCACTGCTGTGAAAGCAAAATAGGGCATTCAATTACAAAAACGAAAGTATAAAATACTTAGTGAAGCTCAAGAGAATAGAAAATAAAGACAAATTAAAATTAAATATAAAATAAATTGTTTGAACAGTTGTGCTGCCACCTGAGTTTGGCGTGAACGCTCCCAATGGACATCCATTTTTTCACTGCACTAGTTTAATGCACTTGAAACAAATAAATTATACACAAAAACTTACAATATTCATTGGAAAATAGGCATTAATTTCTTGAAAAAACGAAGGCCAAAACAATCTCTTGAAGTCATATTTGAATAAGGTCCTATCTTCACTGCAAAACTATTGACTAGTATTGTAAGTACAAAGTGTACACTTTATTATTTTTTGTTATGGTGGAGGACCCCATTGTGGCGACTGTAGAAAAAATCTTGTCAGTGTTTCAAGCGCAAATGAATATTGTCGATTTCAAAATAATGCCGCGATTCTGCGTCGTGCGGCAACATCTCCATCGACAATGTCCCATTTTGCGCTCTTAATACACAAATAGCTATTATTCACAATCGTTTAGTAATATAATGATTTCTGACCATTAAAAAGTTGGAAGAGGTTGGAAAGTATAGGGTAAGTACAGCTGAGGTTGGAAAGTGTCAACTCGAGGTGGCAAATAGCTGCCCCCCGCTTTGAGAGATCAATCAGTGATGGGTATTTACATATAAACAAAGCTTCTTTACATTTAAAAAAATGGAATAAAATTGTAAATAATACAAGCAATCAATGGAATGACATCAATATTTAAGGTTAGAAATAAAACTGACAGTTCATGTATTACTTTATTAAAACTGGTACTTTTATTTGTATCACCATCATTGGTAGCTTAGCTGCTTAAATTATGTAATACAAATATTTTTACCTTTTATATGTGAAGAAACGAAGGAATTTGTAAATAATATAAATAAGTGTAGATAAATGTGAAAGAAAAATTTAAGGTTAGAAATCAAACTGACAGTTCATGTGACAAATAAACAAGTTTAGACCATTCGTTTATTTATGTTAGGTTATTATTATTTAAATATCAATTATTAATTACCTTCCGTCATACCTGTAGGTAAGGAAGGTATTGTTTTTGATCAAAAAATTCGATGGTGAGTTTTTAATGAATAAGCACGTTTTACTATTTTTGCGATGATGGCTGTATGGCTGTGTGTATGTGTGTGTGTGTGACGATTTTTTCTCCGTCGATAACTAATACAATTCTAAAAATTATAATTCTTTCGTATTCCTCGTCGTTACATCCATATGAAGAGCTGATTAGATTTTGGTTATAATTGGTCGACTGGAAGTACCCCCATTTGAAGATTTTAATAGTTTTTCTTGAAAAAACGATGTTAAATATAATTTTTTCACATTTAATGTTATTATAAATATTAAAGAATATTTTATTCTTTATACGATTTGATTACATTTTATACTTCATATTCAATGGATATTGAGTTAAAAAATTATAAAGAAATTAAATTTTATAAAGCAGGCAGCTATGCAATAACAATGGAAACAGCTAATATAATTCGTGACTGAAATTAACCCGTACCCACCTAGCGGAAAACTTGCGAACCCTTCGAATTGGTAATGGCAGCCAATCACACCTCGGGAAAATTACCAAAATTACCAACTAAGTTTACCATCTTAAATGAACGCAGCGCCTCTATAGGACATTTCAGTCGCCAATTCTGATGACAGATGTCAGCGTCAAGTCCAATTGACTAGGGTACCTTTATAACCAGGGTATGGCCATGGGCCAAGATCGCCGCCATTGTCGGTAATTCATTTCCCTATTTATTTGTAATAAATGTGATATTATATTATAAAAGAATATTAAATTATCACTGTGAATTTATAAAGGTAATAAAAATTAATTAATTTAAGAGATACACAATTATTATTATGACATACATTTAGAATATATGACATGGGTTGTTATTATCACATCTAATTTAATATCTGTAGTTCTTATTTACATAATAATTGTATATTCTAAACTTACCTTTTAAAATTTGAATGATTGTGCTTAATATTGGTAATTTATAGTTGTTTTCAATATGTCAGTAATCGTGGTGGGTATCTACAAACTACACAAGTAAATAAAATAAAATATATTACTTACACCTTAAATACATATTAAAATGATAATTAGATGTGTTTTTCATTAAAATAAAACAAATATCCACGAAAATAGATAATAATTTGCGCAAAAACAACACATATAACAGATGGCCTGGTAATGGCGGATGAAACGTGAGCCACGCCATGGCCATACCCTGGTTATAAAGGTATCCTACAATTGACATAGTATATTTGTGTATTAATTTTACTGCATATATAGAATCAATTCCTAGAAACTTTCTGTATGGAATTTGTAAAAAATATATAGAACTGAGGGAAGGTAATGTACTGGAAATATAGAATATTTCGCAAGGAACTATCTGTTTGGAATTTGTATAAAATACATAGGACTGACGGAAGGTAATGTGCTGGCCAAATCAGATTTTATAAAATTCAGATTGAGAATAAAATAGTATACAAACCTCGGTGAAAAGTTTCACTGTCTCGGGTTACAACTAAAGTTAACTTTATTTGTTTCTGATGTATGCACGTATTTTATTATCTGTGATACTTTTTGACGGCATTTTCATCCTTACAATTTTTGATTTTATAATATAATGATCTTTTTTCCAACTGTACATTAACTATCCCTGATGATAATTCATTTGGTATCGAAACTTAGGAAAATTTATTAAATGACTATTTAATAAACACTGTTTACCAAAACTGCATCTCCAAATATTTCGTATCAACTCTTATTTACATCCGGACCAAAAAATAGGTATACTTAATTCACAGCGGGGGATCTTATAAGTAAAATAGATAAACATCCGTACACATGTTCTTATTGGCTGTCTATGAGAGGAATTCTATTTTCCGAGGAATGTACTAGAAAATACCTACCTTGTCTATTAATAACTATTCTCCTATCGTACTCCTACACAACACAAACTTCTCATCATTATAAATAATAACAAATAGTAGGCAGAGTGATCTTATTAATTATCTCTCGTATAGACGGCGAGAGCGCTCAAATATAAATAAATATTACACACCAGTAGAACGGTTAGATAATTGATGGCGGTTATTATTAAGGACCTTGGTTCAACGCCTTCGGAGGAGCTACACACATAAAGTTTCATTCATGAGAAGTATTTGAATATTAAATTGAAACTATGGCAAGTACGAAGATAAATAATCATCACACCTTTCACTTAAGTGTGTGGATTGTATCCTCTAATTAATCGATCTATCCTTATACCGGTATCCCACTGTATTTTTTTTTTTTTTATAAAAATGGCCGTAAATATTTTTATAGAAACCGCTTTGACAGCATTTTTATGAAAACTGTATTTACATGACGTCACGTAAAATTTTTGATGTGACGTCACATAAATACAGCAGTCTGTATTCATTTTGTTGAAAGCTGGTTGGATGTTGATGCGAGCATGCGCAATGCGGTTGCTTGAACCATATGTAAAATTATTTTTTTAAATTCTAGACAGATAGGACAGCATTGTTGTTATTCCCTGACATTATTTGAACAGCGGTGATCGTGTGTTTATATTGAAATTGGAAATAATATAAAGCAAAATAAACAAAATGTGTAGTGGGCGGTTGCCTGAACAGACAGCGTTTTAATTGATTTGTATTGACATGAAGAAGTTTTATACCACACAAAATCGCCGTTCATAAACGACATAAAATAACGATAAGTAACGATAAATAAATTAGTAGAATAGGGTTTTGGCAAAAATCGTTATTACAACAACATGTCGCATGGGAACGACTCGTAACTGAAGTAGGCTAATAAAATTATTTTTTATAAAATAAAATTAAGTAATTGTAGAGAACAAGCTTAGAGTGGAAATTTGAAGACTTCTTAGAAAAACGTCATGAAATATAAAAATGTATTATGTAATATAAAATGAATGTATGTTAGTTTAAATAAAAATAATACAACAGTAACGATACATATTTTTTTAGTAGAATAGGGGTAGGATTCTGTAACTCGTCCGTTATCAACCGGTACCGTTATCACTATAGCAACTTATTTTTTATAACATGATTGGCATACTTACGTCATAGTTTTCAAATAATATGTCATTTTCTATGTAACCATAGTGATAACGGTGCCGTTTGATAACGGACGAGTTACAGAATCCTACCCGGCCTGTTAGACTAGGTTTAAACTAGGTCTAAAATTTACTATGAATAAGTCTAGGGTGGTCTAAGTTAGACCTAGTTTAAACCTAGTCTACTTAGACCTAGTTTAAACCAGGTCTATCTCAGTTACTATGAATACGGCTGTAAGTGTTTACATGAGTAGTTTTGAAACTAGTTTCTAAGTCAAACCCATGTATTTTAGTTTTGGTTTGAGATAACAAATGTTATTTCCTTACGGATACGTTATGTTAATAGGTTATGTTCGGACGCGTATACATATATACCTGAGTCGTCATGTACTACATTGCAAAATAACAGCAGAATAGCTGTCAATTCAAGTTGGTGTTTTTGTCAAGCTAACATGGATGAAGCATTATTAATTTCTCTTGTTGAGAAATATTTGTTACTTGAAACTATGAAACCATCACTGACTGCTTTTGTTATGTTATGTTATTATGAAATTTAACACCGATGTTATTGGTGATAGCTAAAATCATACCCATTTTATTATACTATTTCAACAGAAAAAATAACCTATAAGCAAATGCATGTGGGCACATACTTCTGGCCGGTAGTGAATAATTATTTATTTACTGAAAGAGAAATAAAAAAGTTACTCAACACATTTGAACGTGAAGATATTTCTAGTATAAGATGTAAACATCTGTCGATAAAGTGCTGACTGTATTAATTTAAATAAATTTTCTGTTTGGAAAGCAATAAAAACAAATGTATGAATAATGATCAATTAAGTATATCCGGAATTCTCAGAACTGTTGTGGATTTTTACTATTTGTTGAGAATGAAGATTATTATATTCATAGTGCAAATAAAAAAAGAAGGAAAATATTTTTGTATCAATTACAGGAGTACGGTTGAAAATGTTTGTTATTGCATTTAATTTTTTATTAATATACATATCTTTAATTGAGGAAATCAGGTAAAAATAATACAAATTCGTTCATCGGACGCCATAGTTGGCGCTTTTCAATCGTGCTGTCACCTAGTGAATTATGACAGAAGTACGTCCGTGACGTCATAGTCAGCGAACGTGTGAGAATAGGGTTACAGCTCAATCGAATTAAGAGATCAGTAAAAAATACTGAAAGCATATGCTTAATAATGAATATTAATAAAGAAATAAAATGATATAATTGAAATACTTCGGAAATATAGGGGTGTTTTGTTTTAGCAGCTCGTCACTAGTATGAATTCCATATATATTATTTTGATTGGCGGCTCAAAGACCACCGATAAATATATAGCGAATACCGAGTTAGGGGGTGGAGTCTACTATCAATGGAAGTAGACAAATTCAAATAGCGGACACGTGGCTATCAGTCCAGTATTGCAATTCTCAAACAGTTTTTATTTGAATATAAATTTCTTGCATTAAACTTAATAATTTTGATACACTTGCAATTATAAAGCATGTAGACTTGTACAGTGTTATAATATTCTTTTTTTTTTATAAATATAATTTAAAAATGGCATACATTTCAAGAACATTTTAGATCCACGAAAAAAACAGTTTTATATAAAAACTTATATTCGCATTATATCTTTATTTGTGTTTTATATCTTTAATTAGTACAGTTTAGTTATCTATGGTTTTAGAATTATATGCAATTTAGTTTTTTTTTTGTTTCTTTTTGTAAGTTATTACATATTTACAATGTTTTCATAAAGTTCTTTCTTATTCATTTGAACAGGTAAGTCATAAATACTCTTATACCTTGTTCCATTTAAGCCATTCAGTATTGCGGAGCATAGGGAATAGTTTTGACCTCTCTGATAGGCTGAAATTAGAGACAAGAGAAGAGTTTACCCAATGTAATTTCGGCTACTTCAGATTTGCGCTGTTGCCAGTGCCATCTACTGAATGGCTTAAATGGAACAGAGCATAATATAATTTAAATTCATATATTCAACAACAACAAGTAGTGTTACCAACATTTCGTTCTAATTTGTCAATACAGACATTAAAAATCCCTACAACTTCATAATGCCAAAGTAAAATCTTATGTTTACAAATAATTGATACATTTTTATTTACGAAAAGGTTATCTTAGTCAGTTTTTTAAAAATAAACACTCACCTAATTTTTTTTTCACAGGTTGTGAATTTTGATTTTACATTTTATTATGCCTTTTTCGTCGAGTATGTCTTCCACATTCTTTCGGCCACACAACCTCAAAATTGACAAAACTCTATCGGTTATGTAATTCTGCTTGCTTAAATTAACAAAACAAATAACAATTTTTCGTTCAAATAATAAACAGGTTATTTTTTCATAATAAGTTATAGAATGGAGGTCTTACTGAGGTGATTTTATTATTTGTTGCGATGACGGAACTTCGTGGGCAAACATACCCGACAAAAAAGGCATAATAAAATGTAAAATCCACAAACTGTGAAAAAAAATTAGATTGCTGAAGATGAAGGCCATTGGGTCTACGTCGTAGAAATGGCATTTTGTGACTTAATTCACAAGGTAGAAGCTTTATTTCTACGCCGTCGGAGTAGAAATAAAGTAAATAAATATCCATAGAAACTACATAGATTTAGCGAATAAAAAGAAAAGTAGTGCGTTTGAAAAAAAAAATTCAATGTGTCATTCGGAATAAAAGTGTCTTTGTGTGCCTCGCATGCAATTGTTCGACTCGCTTCGCTCGTCGTGCAAACTTCCATGATCGCCACACAAAGTATCACTTTTACTCCTAATAACACAATATACTATTTTCAATAATATATTTAGCACCACCGCCAAATAGTGTTGCTAGTGAACAGCTATTTTCTTCAGCTGGAAATGTTTATGAAAGCGCAATAATTTTGTTACATTACAACTTGCCAAAACTTAACTTTAAATATTAATTTGTTTAACTAAGTGTGTAACTTTACTTCTACATTTTTAATGACTTTTTTGCTAAATTTTGAATAAGAATAAACTTGATTTGTTTTTTATTTAGTATATCTGTTTTAATTTCCTTTAAAAAATCCTTAGCAACTGAAATATTAAGCAATTTATATTTTTTAGGCCGATACCGATATCGGCCAAGTAGACCGATATGGCCGATATACCGATATCGGTATTGGTCGATCCCTAGTGTATACTATATATGAAAGTTACCTCTCATATTTTTCTTGAAATAGCTTTATATTCAATAAAAGCTCTACTGCAAAAAAAATGCATCAAATTTTTGTTTGAATGCTTTTGTCCGCCTCTTTATTTAAATTATATGTCCACTGCCGCCTGTATATCAACCTTCTTTCAACGCAAAGAAAGAACAATCAAAACATTCATCCCTGTTGTTTCCTCGAAACTCCTCATCTAAATTCCATCTTAATGAATTCGGTGCACCTGCCTAGGTCACGTGATATCGTCTGAGGTCTGAGGTTCTCGTCTCCAAGACCGAGATCGTTCACATCTACCGTAACACACACCACGTATGTTTGTGGTTGTATGAGAGAGAATGTATGTTTGTACATATCAGAAGTAGAAGAGGATTCTATCTTGTGCTTGTGAGTGAGTGTGGGTGGTAAGGTACTTCACAACAAAGGTTGGAAATGTAATACCTTTGAAGGTGTGAAATAAGTAATTATTATACTTGCTTTATTGTGGGTTTCCTGTGTAAATTGAGCTTTATTTAGCTTCAAATGCTACCAAACTTAGTAGTACCTGCATATGTACTTACATACGATATTTTGTTAAAAGTGTGGCATATATGTATTTAAAGTTTCATAATAGTTATTTATATTATAAGGATCGTAACGTTAAATATTATGGTACTATAGTTCATTTTTTTTAAGAAGGCAGTAACTAGAAATCTGATTTACACTATGACAAATGGTCAATCTAGTTACAAAATTTGGCGCTAAATTCATATATAGTTACTTAAAATATTAACAGTCATGTAATTACATTTGAATATAAAATTGGTAATTTAGTAATGGTAATTATTAAAATATTACAGCAAAATGAAGAAAAATGTCAAATTTACTTTTGAAATTAGTAATTTAAAATAAGAATTTGATTAAGTTATAATTATTTTAAAAGCCCAATGAAAACATATTTAAATTTATTGCATAAAACTGCATTTGAAAAAGTAATAATTGTACAAAGATGGTAATAATAATAAAAGAATTATCTTATACAATTAAAATGGATTTATTTAAAATTTCAAGAAATTAACAAAAGTTTGTAAATCAGTTAATTTAAATAATTTACAATTATCGTGATAACAGTAGATAATGTAAAAAAGCAAAGCTTAAAACAACACAGTAAATTGTTTGTCAGCAGTTTTTAACAATTTGTTATACATGAAAATCATCCTTGTGGCACAATCTCCATAATAATCTTCCGATAATTTTGAATACACATCTTAGCGCATTCTTTTCTTCTTTGGTGATGTAACTTGTCCTGTTTTATCCATTTCCGCAACAATTTTATACATAGATCTTTCAGAGTTTCCAACAGCTGTTGCAGTGACTGCCACAGCTTTAGTTTTTGTTGCACCCTTACTTTTATGGGCCAAATAACTGTTGTAGGCCATTTCCTTTTGTCCACTTTTTAAAAGTTTTCCCTTCGGATTTTTCTTTATACGACGGTGCACACTTTCTTCAATGAGATAAAACAATAAAACCAGAGAGTACGAATACTACTATTGTTTGTATTGACAAATTGACATTAAATACACCAAATGGCAACAAGAGAAATAAAATGCAAACACATAAATGGAGAAAAACGCAAAAAATGGAAATGATACGAACAGATCAGTTGACAATTGAGAATTGACACGGTAGCCATTAACAACTGACAGCTCAACATGCATTGGCGTAAGAACTAATATTATCCGTATTATAATTTAACGTTCTATTATATTATATTATATTATATAATATTATATTATAATATATTATAATAAACTATAATATATTATAATAAACTATAATATATTATAATATATTATATTATATATTTAGAAATTATTCGTAGTATTGTATTCATTTAATTACATATCAACAAATTCTACGCTAATGACTACAGATGTATGTAAAAAGAGAGAGATGACTAGAGAAAAGGTTGAGATGGAGGTCAAATAAGCCCTATCTTCCCTGTACTGCATTCTTAAAAAAATTAACTATAGTCGTGAAACTCGGCTTCGTCTCGTTTGATAACACGACGTGTGCCATATGATTAGTTACAATCCGTATTACATACAAAATTTTATTTTCTGCCGTAAACTGAAAAATCAGGTATGCAGTTTTATATTTTTGTTTGTAAATAAGTTACCTAGTTACCATAGCTCATTATGGTACTGAGTACTCTAATGGAATCATTATAGTCCTCGGCCTATACTGAAAGACATTAGAGTACTCAAATTGAAGACTATAACTATGAAACGGCAGCATATAATAGTACCAAGGGCGTTACGGTGATGATAATTCCGAAAGGGCGACGAGGATCTACCCCGAGGGCCTTTGGCCCGAGGGATAGATGCCTTTCGATGGACATTATCATCTAGTAACGCTCGTGGAGCATACAAGATTTTATGTCTCACTAGAATATGTGAAATAAGTTTTCATTTATAATAATTTTGATTAAAATAATGCTTAAGCTTTGGCGTTGCTAAGGAGGTTGTTTAATTGTTTTGTTTATTATCGACATTTATTTATTTATTTTAAAACATCAACGTTCTATATCGTTGATGTTTCGGAAAATATTTTATCTAAACGGTGTAAAGAAATTATTTTGAATACTTCTGCATACTTTGAGGAAGACAAACGCATAAATGTTCCCCTAATTACTCCATTCTCGTCTGTAGAAGATATAAGTATTATATTTTGAGGTTCATTTTCACATGCAAGATCTCAGTTCTTTATTTCTTATGCACTTATTTCTGATTATTACATTTTAGAGAGTTTGTACTGCTTTGGATGTGTCACATGTGACGTTAAATAATATCAAAAATGAATTCAAACGTGGATAAATATCGTCCCCAAAAATATTAGTGATCCGTCATCCGTCCAAAATCAGTTCGAAATATTACAGTCTGCAATTCTACGTACTTACTACAGAGTGATTAAAAATAACTGATTCAGGTGGCAATAAAAAATACTGCTTAAAATTGGTAAGAATGATACAAAAATGGTCAATGTTTCCCTTACCTACATCTTTTTATTTCTTACATTAACCACAGAGTAATAATCTAAACTCTATCCGTTTAACTATAGTGGTGCGAAGATAGGAGCAGTATAATCTTATTTTCTGATTGGATAATACCCGGATATTATCCAATCAAACAACAAGATTAAACTCTTCCTATCTTCGCACCACTCTATAGTTAAAACCGATAGAGTATAAAGTATTTCAATCACTCAAAATCCTATAAACTGTCAGGCCTTTGTTTTGACATAATCTATTTGTATTTCTTGTAAAAATGATATGTCCAATAGTATTTCCGCCTTCGCGTGGTGTTGTATAAACTATGGTCACTCTGTATTTACATGTGGGGTGAAATTGCTTTTTAAGGCCCTTTTCATAATCAATTTTAAATATTATAATTAAATTAAAAATGATTTCTGTGTTGTGCTTTCAAAGCTGTTTTCTTATTATATTAATTGTTGTAATCAATCCTTAGTATTATTGTAATGAATTATAATAAAAAAGAAAATAATTTTCATTATATACCGTTCATATTATTTCTAAGTCCATAAACGATGATCGGATTATGATGAGGGCATAATGAACTATTATGCCCTCATATAATGCCCCGGTTGTTATAGATATGTTTTAACCATATCCTAGTAATAAATAGTTCATAATACTTTAGTGAAACATAAAAAATATAATATACCGAGTGGCTTTTAAAAAACGAATCCTGTTTGAAACGCCATAACTCCGAAGTACATAGAGACATCGATTTGAAATATTTATCTCTACAGACAAAGGGTTGAAAAGTATTCCTATTCCTACCAAATTTCTAACATTTATATACAAAAACAAGTGAATAGCGATTTTCTAAATTTCTCATTCAAATCTACTATTACACGTTGATAATTTTACGATAGCTTAAAACGAATTATGTTATTATTGAGACAAATGTAATTATTCTTAGGCCCGGTATTTTCATTTCCGAATAAAGTTTCGAATAAGTATTCGTTAAATAAATTTATTTTATATATTTATCTAACGGATAATTCCATTGCGTCTTTTAACACTTTTAACACAAACAGATAGCTATCTGTCGAATAACTTTAACGTTCGTGAATTGGTAGCCTTGCAGAGTGACTTTGTGTTAGTAGAGAAGGATGGAGTTTGGCGTAGCCACTTTAAGCAGACAAGGATGAAATGTGTCAACTACTTTTGAATCCGTAGTTGTCAAAATTTTGTTTGTCAATATCATCTATATTCTGCATTTTTAGCCCCGAGAGACTGTAATTTAACAAGTGTACTACTCGTATCTAATGCAGCACTCATATGTGGTAAACAAGATGTGTATATTGTAAAATTGACCTTTTTTGTATATTTCTTTCAGTTCAAAGTAAATGTTTGTCAATGTATTCAACAAAAGTATCCAAAATTCGAAAATACTTTACCAGCGTCAAATGACAGGATCTTTATAATGATTTACCTATTTACTGTTTGAGATCAAATGCGATCCCCAATATGTGATAATAAATTAATTGTTTATTCACAATCGGTTAGTAATATGACGATTTCTGACTTTTAAAAAATTGGGAAGCTAGTTATTGTTAACCTCATATTCCAAGAGGTTGGAAAGTATAACGTGAAGATAGCTGGGGTTGGAAAGTTGACACTTTCCAACCTCAGCTATACTCACACTATACTATCCAACCTCGAGGCGGGAAATAGCTGCTCCCCGCTTTGAGAGATCAATGCGTATCAATGATGGGTATTTACATATAAACAACGCATCTTTACAATTTATATGATAAAAATATGGAATAAACTTGTAAATAATACAAGTAATGAATGAAATCAATATTTAAGGTTAGAAATCAAAGGGACACTTCATGTGACAAGTGAACAATCTCAGACCATTCGTTTATTTATGTTAGGTTATTATTATTTAAATATCAAATATTAATTTTTTAATTCAGATTGTGAATAAAATAGTATACAAACCTCTGTGAAAAGTTTCATTGTCGAGGGCGAAGATAGTTAACCAAGGCGCGAAGCGGTTAGTAATATACTATTTCATAATCGGAATCTGTCAAAAATTATTTCATGTATGTGGTTAGGTCGCTCTCTAATGGTGTGTGATCGATTTCTCACGTTATTTATTAATTCATAGTTGAAAATATCATCAAAATATTTAATATATCCATTTTGTTAATAAATTATTCCGCGAATAACAGATGTTATTCTTTCGAATAAATTTATTTACAAGTGAAAAGACGACAAAAAATTTTATCCGAAGGATAAATTTATCTAAACCTTTATTCGCAAGTGAAAATACCGGCCCTTAGTGAAATTTCGGGTTTGTTGTAACATTGTCATAAATTTACTCTAAGTTTTGTGTAATTATTATCTCGAGATTTCTTCTCACTTAATAAATCTGACTGGATCAATTTTCAGAAAACCTGGGACAGTTCACCTCCAGGTCTTCTGAAAATCGATCCAGTTGTGTAACGAACTATTGTCCACTCTTTGTATTTATTCTTTTATTTGGAAATGAATGACATTTCGGAGCAGTGTTATGACACACATTCGCAAGCTTTTCATCACGTAGATAATTTTTCTGATATATTCTGCACATCAGCCACCAATTTCCCGCACGTGCAAAGATTTTTCGAGGACAGGCGATGCTTCTTCGATCTGCTGTTTTCGGAGACATAAATTTAGCAAGAATATTATTCTCAGTTGATTTTCTGATTCATAATAAAAACGGCAATTTTACGAGAGGAACTTTTTTCTTTTGAAAGTTTCAGAAAAAGGTTGTTTAGGTTGTAATAAGAAATATTTCAATTACGTAAGTCATTATTGTCATAGCTAACATTTATATTTCTTTAAGCAAGAAACTCCAATCGTTTTTCATCGAGTATCTATAGTTGATTTTGGGAGCCCTAATTGAAGCCTACGACGAATAATGAATTTCTTTGGGCTGGAGATACATGATTGATAAATTAATTAAACTGTCTCATTTCTCATTAGATGCCCTAGTCATTCCGATGATTTTTTTCTTTCCTGCAGACTCTTTTGTAGAACTGTAATACTTTGATCTAATCTTCCTTTTCACCGGTTATCATAATAATAGGTAGGGATTGTTTTTTGTTCTGTAAAAATCAAGCAAATGGTAATATATTACATCCGAGATGGGATATGTTTCATTACACCGAGGTATGTATACAATTTTATTCACAATCATCTTCTTTTTAAATCAATAATTATTAAAATAAATCATTATATATACGAGGTGCTACCCAAAAGTTACCGAAATTATTTTTTTTAAAAAAAACGTATTTATTAAAACTTCAAACCAACCAATTATCTCCTTCAAAATAATCCCCACCTACAGTTATACACTTGTCCCATCTTTTTTCCACTGTTCAAAACACTTTTTGTAGTCATTTTTTATTTTTTTCAATAGCATTTAGGACCTCCTGCGATATAGTTTGAATCTCCACAAAAGCAATGTGAAGTCCATGCTGACTGTTTTTTTTTTTTACTGTAAGGGGGTTGTGCACCGCGAATTTGTGCCAAGGGGTACCACAGTAGTGCTCGTACTGAACAGAATTTGATAAGCTAATAGCGGTGTCAGTGGCTATCTGATGAGATTTCGTAACTCAGCAGTTAATTTTTAGCAATTGGTTAAAATTTAACCAATTAAGTACCTATGTAGACATAATATAACAAACAATTGGAAACAATTTTTAACCAGTTGCTAAAAATTAACCACTGAATTACACAATTAATAAAACCACCAAAGGACGCAAAAAGTTTGGACGAGTGACTGATGTAGCGAAAAAGCTCCGACTGCAAAGTCGTGAAACTGATGAAGATTTTTCCTGTGAACGTTTCAGAACCAATTCGAAAATAACTTGACATTGAATTTCAAAAATATAGGAGTTCATGGACTTTCATAATTTCTACCTATAGTCTATTCCACGAGACCTTTCATTAAACCAGGACTAAAACCGGAGACCGGAGCTGAATCGAAAACCGTAAACCGGCAAAAATAACGGAGAAATTCTGTTAGGTCCCACATAAATTGAAACTTGACCCATCTGTGGGTATAATAATTGTAAGAAATGACCAATCTTGAGTTTCAAAATAAGATTAATACACTTTGTCATTCCAAAAACATTAGATGGGGTTTCAAACTTTAAAATTCGTGTAATCAAAAAACAAAATTTGTAACATTTATCTTTTTTCCACTGGCTCTTGGCAGTTTGATGTTGGAAAAACGATTTTTTCTTTGATGAGAATGACGGTTTTCAAAAGTTAGCCCCGAGCGGCAAAATGTCTTAAGTCGGCATTGCTTCGAGCCGGATATAAGAGAAATAGGAAAAAACGAGACAATAAAATACTAGTGTGACAAACTATCAATTTGTAGATAACATATATCTATACTTAATTATGTGATAAATATCTATTAATAACATATACAAATACCAAAAGAAATTAAATTTGTTTACTCGTATTGTATATGGAGACATTTTCGTAATATATTTTTTCTTGGCACAGTAACTGCTTAACATGTTCAATAAAATATTGTGTTATTGTGCACTGCAATTTAATGATAATGAGTTGCAGAAATTTTATTGCAAATTTCCTCCGTTTCTGTGAAAATCACTTTGTATTTGCGAAATTGCGGAAGTCATTCTGTCTACACTTATTAAAATTAATTTTAATAGCTGTTTCGTCCTGTTAATTATACGAAATATAATATACCTATTTGACTATATTTACTAACATTAATCATTTTCTTGTTTTCATGCTTTTAGACTAGTCGACCAGTTCTTGTGCTAGAATGTTTCAAAGTTTTCTAAGAACTTTTAAAGTGTCGTTAAGGATTATTGCATTGAAGCATTGAAGTAATTGGAAGTTCTTGTCGTTATGTATTGAAAGCTATACAGAATGTCTCGTTTTCGATATTTTTTAAGGTATCTCGGATAATATTAAAGATAAAGCAAAATAGTTTGCACATTCCAGGGTCAACTTTTCGAGAAAAGTTTAATAGTTATCACATAGAATTTCGATCTCCTTTTGTTTCAGAGCTACAGGCAACTAGTCGTTTTCGCTCATTTCGAAAATATCTCATATCTTATTTATTATGATAGTAAGAGTAAAATTGTTTTAACAAACTTTCAACTATTTTTTAGGTAGAATTAAATGGCGTATTTAGATTTTTTAAAAACTTAATAATTCCCGAGATATAACACAAACTTATGATTTTATAAATGGGAACCTATATTGAAAATAGTCTCATCGTTTTGGTTATTTTATAAGCTTTTCAATGATATGTAACAAGTCTACATTCTTTTATTTTAAACATGAATAAAAGATAAATTATTAATCTTTTAGGTTAGGGTATGAAAAAATTGAAAAATATTAAAAACAAATGAAAGGAATAAATTAAAAATCATCAATTGTTTATTTCTAATATTATTTGTTCCAGTTTTACTTTTTTTCAATTTATTTACTTCAAAAGCATATTAAACCATCTTTTTCAAAGCCAACTGTATCGTCGATAAATAATAATTTAACTAACTCGAAAATAATTAGATAAGAATAATCAAAATAAACAAAAGATCATTTTTAATTGATTTTTTCATTTATTTTTTAATACTTTTTATTTATTTTCACCCCAATAAATTAATAATATATCTTTTATTCATGTTTAAAACAAAAGAATGTAGACTTGTTATATATCATTGAAAAGCTTATGAAATAAGCAAAACGACAAGACTATTTTTAACATAGGTACACATTTAAAAAATCATAAGTTTGTGTGATATCTCGAGAATTATTAAGTTTTCAAAAAATCTAATTACGCCATTTTATTTTGCCTAAAAAACAGTTGAAAATTTATTGAAACAATTTTTCACTAACTATCATAATAACTAAGATATGAGATATTTTCGAAATACGAGTTTATGCCTGTAGTTCAGAAACAAAAGAAGATCAAAAATTCCTGTGATAACTGTTAAACTTTTCTCGAAAAGTTGACCCTGGAATATGCAAATTGTTTTGCTCTATCGTTAATATTACCCGAGATACCTTAAAAAAACATCAAAAATGAGATACCCTGCACACTGTTGAAAAATATAATACGTAGTAAATACAAATCTTGAAACGAAATGAGCAATAAATTCATTCAAAATCAAGTAGAATTTCAATTTAAAACAAGATCTTGTAAATGTATTCCCAAGATCTTTATTATCTACGAGTAGTTGTTTTTGTTATTTTTAGAAACTGTAAACAAATTATAATATTTGTTAATTAAAACAACAAAGTTGTAAATTTAAACTTGTTCAAGTTATTTTTTATAAATTGATATGTTTTTTTTTTTGATTTTCTGTAACGGTGATGTACCCTCCAGGCTCTATTGGAAGAAATTGTAAAGTAAGAAGGCGTAAGACGTATTTATACTTTATTAAATAAATACTAAGATATTTATTTTTAATGATGAAAATATTTTTCTCATGTTAAATAAATTTTAATAATACGGTTTATGGTAAATAATGAATCAAAAACATTTTTTTATTATAAAGAAGATGTAAAAATAATGTTTATTTTTGTAAAGAAATTCTGTAGCTTATTTCAAAAGTCAATATTTTATAATATTGGGAACAAAAAGTTAATAATACCCAGAATATATCTCTGTGAAATTTGACATTCTGCGCTATTAATGTTAATTAAAAATGTCAGTTATTTTGTGATACAACTGGCTACAGTACTAAAGACAAAATATTTTTTTGTTTTGTGACGTGTCATTTTTTAAATTTCTTTATAATTTTTTAACTCAATATCCGTTGATTATGAAGTATAAAATGTAATCAAATCGTATAGAGGATAAAATATTCTTTAATGTTTATAATAACATTAAACACATACACACACACACACACACACACACACACACACACACACACACACACACACACACACACACACACACACACACACACACACACACACACACACACACACACACACACACACACACACACACACACACACACACACACACACACACACACACACACACACACACACACACACACACACACACACACACACACACACACACACACACACACACACACACACACACACACACACACACACACACACACACACACACACACACACACACACACACACACACACACACACACACACACACACACACACACACACACACACACACACACACACACACACACACACACACACACACACACACACACACACACACACACACACACACACACACACACACACACACACACACACACACACACACACACACACACACACACACACACACACACACACACACACACACACACACACACACACACACACACACACACACACACACACACACACACACACACACACACACACACACACACACACACACACACACACACACACACACACACACACACACACACACACACACACACACACACACACACACACACACACACACACACACACACACACACACACACACACACACACACACACACACACACACACACACACACACACACACACACACACACACACACACACACACACACACACACACACACACACACACACACACACACACACACACACACACACACACACACACACACACACACACACACACACACACACACACACACACACACACGCACACACGCACACACGCACACACGCACACACGCACACACGCACACACGCACACACGCACACACGCGCGCGCGCGCGCGCGCGCACAGAAATACAGAATCATCGCAAAAATAGTAAATTGTATTCTGGAGACTCTAAAACGTGCTTATTTATTAAAAACTCACCATCGAATTTTTTGCCCACAAACAATGCCTTCCTTACCTAAAGGTATGACGGAAGGTAAAAAGGACCAGACACAACTACTTTTGTAGTAATACTTTTTGAAATTAGGAAAATTTGTGATTTTCGATGGAATTTTGGCATTTATTAAAACAGTTATATATTTTTCTGTCTACCTGTACGAAAAGTGAAATTTTACGAACTTATTTTCGAACGAAAATTACACTTTTCTGAAGGTTATCACTTTTCGTCCGCATACCTTTTTCCTACGCTAAGCTATCACTTTTCGTCCGAAATCCTTTTTCGTCCACATAGCCTACTACGATTTAATAATTATTGTAATTTTGTGTACTATCCTTCTAGATCCATTATTAGTAAGATAGACAGAAAAATGTAATATGCAACTCGGCAAAAAATGCATATTATAGCCTATCTTGTTTGCTTTACATCGACTTCGCCTAGATAAGCTCTGTTATAATATGCAATTTTTTTGTCCTAGGTACATAAATAACTATTTCTTGAATATACCCAAATATTTTTTTCGCAAATTCCTTTTATATTCTTTATTACGTATATTCTTTTGCGTTGTTGACTTTTTTTTGATGATGTACAAATATTTTTGACAGTGGTATACAAATATTTTTAACAGTGACATTTATGTGTCAATTACAAACATTTGAAGTAGTTTGATCTGAGATTTATTACATGAAATTATTTTATATGCATTTCTTTATCTCTAAATCTATAGAAGATATAATAATGCATTTATATTTATCGAATAAAGAATTTAACGTTCTTTAATATAAGTATTTACATAAATTTTCGACAAATAATATTTCGATGATTTTTTTGGTAACTACTACTTCCAGTTGTCCAATTGTTACCAAAACTTAATCAACTCTTCCCATTATTGTTAGATTGAGGGATCCGTAGTTAAAAATGTAAAATGTCTTAAGTCTTATAGTATTTGAGAAATCGTGGATCCAACATCCACACACACTCACATACGGACATCATCGTAAAAATGTTATAATCGGATTCTAGTGACCTTAAAACGTGCTTATTCACTAAAATCTGGATATGCAATTTTTAGCATGAATTCAATACCTCTCTTAGCGAGAGGTAAAAAGTAAATAAAACAATAGGAAAGGATTCAATACAGTTTCCAGCATATGTAAATATGTGGGTATGTATTTAGATTAATAAAAATTAATGACTCGCAAAAAAGTTTAAGCTAATTCTCATTTTTGGATTAGTGAATTCTATTTTATCCCGGTATTTAAAATTTAATCTTCATTTTATTATCAAAAAAGTAGTTACTTGGATTAGACTATATTTTAAGAAATAAACTGTCAAAATTTGAGTAAAATTCGCTAATCCAAAAATAAGGATTAGCTTAATCTTTTTTGTGGCTCGGGCGTAAATGGCGCGAGGTATGGTCACACCAGATTTTTTTATACAGGCTGGTGACTTGAACGACGCAGCATAGGGGTTTCAATGGTAAAATCTTAATGTGCAGTTATTTCCTCCCTTAATTATTTGAGAGCAAAATTGTATTTAGGTTTTTGTTACAGAAAAAAATACTGCATCCAAATATGCTAATGTTTATAATTTTTCAATTTCCGGAACCGTAAAAATAATCGAAAACAATAATAACATTTTTGCTACAATCATCGATGCCATGGAACAAAAGCGCAAACATCTGTTACTACTTAAAGAAATCTTAAATTTCTTTCTCGTCAAATTACAATGTTGTAATCAACTATTATATTGTTGTAATCAACAGTACAATAAAGGTGTTTTCTTTATCCTTGTTTTGAAAATAATTTTAAACGTCAAGAATCTTTGACAGATGTTTGCACTTTTGTTTAAAACTAGGAAAATGAAAACATCTTTATTGTTGATGACAACGATGTAATAATTGTTGATTACAACAATGTAGTTTGACGAGAACTAAATTAAGATTTCTTTAAGTAGCGACAGATGTTTGAGCTTTTATTTAAATTTTTGTTCTATGCCATCAATGATTTTTGTAAAAATATTTGTTTTCGACTATTTTTACGGTTCCGGAAATTGAAAAATTGTACACAATATTTGGTTGCAGTATTTTTTTCTGTAACAAAAACTTAAATACAATTTTGCTCTAAAATAATTAGCGGAGCAAATAACTGCACAATAAGGGGCTTGTCTTGTTCGAAAATAAATCTGGAAAAATGACATTTCTTGCAATTCATTTTGTGGTGTTTAAAATGACATTTCTTGCAATTCATTTTGTGGTGTTTCTATAAGAAATAAACAATTGAAACTTGAAATACATAAAGTTAAGTAATATTCGAGGAGTGTTATGCTCTCAGAATATTGATTTTGTTTATCATTTTTGAAATATTAATTGATCAACAGTACCAATTTTAGCCTTATTTTGTGCCTTCATTTTACAGTCTTCTGTTAAAATAAAATTTAAAATATTTGCATAACACTCTTCCATTAATTGAAAATAATATATCTGTTATAGAAAATATGTCTAATATTAACGTATGTACGTGTATTTTGCCTTGCAAAAATTGTTAAAATTAGTTATTTTTACGCGCAAGTGGTGTCGCTAGTAGTTCGCTGAGGCTAGGGTACCTTTATAACAAGGGTATGGCCATGGGCCAAGATCGCCGCCATTGTCGGTAATTGATTTTCCTATTTATTTGTAATAAATGTGATATTATATTATAAAATAATATTAAATTATCACACTGTGAATTTATAAAGGTAAGAAAAATTAATTTATTTAAGAGATACACAATTATTATTAAGATATACATTTAGAGGTTATGTAGAATATATGACATGGGTTGTTATTATCACATCTAATTTAATATCTGTAATTCTTATTTACATAATAATTGTATATTCTAAACTTACCTTTTAAAAATTTAAATGATTGTGCTTAATATTTGTAATTTATAGTTC
Organism: Harpalus rubripes; assembly: GCA_963082715.1. Classification (NCBI taxonomy): domain Eukaryota; kingdom Metazoa; phylum Arthropoda; class Insecta; order Coleoptera; family Carabidae; genus Harpalus; species Harpalus rubripes. The sequence continues at coordinate 30,045,288 of OY720461.1, read as the reverse complement.
TTTTCAGTGACAGTAATCGTGATGGGTATCTTAACAAACTACACAAGTAAATAAGATAAAATATGTTACTTACACTTTAAATACATATTAAAATGATAATTAAATGTGTTTTTCATTAAAATAAAACAAATAGCCACGAAAATACATAATAATTTGCGCAAGAACAACACATATAACAGATGTCCCGGTAATGGCGGACGAAACGTGAGCCACGCCATGGCCATACCCTGGTTATAAAGGTACCCTAGCTGAGGCTAGTTCAGTGTTTATTACGGGTAATGCTCCGCCCAGGGTACAATCGATTGACGGGGAAAGGGGGAAAAAGGTCTTGCTGGGAATATATATTTGTGTGAAGAAAGTATTTCCGTTTCAGTTATTTTTCGTTTTAATATATTATATATATTTTTTTAATTCTATATATTTAATAACGTCGTCATTTGCAAATTTGTTTATTTGAGATATATATATATATATATATATGAGTATATATAGTACATTTAAAGCACAAAAAATAGGTAACAATTTTATATACGAAAAATCAAATGAAAAACAATTAGATATAATTACCCACTAAATACTTTTAGAAATTACACGGATAACGTAACAGGTACAAAAAAAACCGAAATGTGTTTTCAATATGAAATTAGTGGCATTAACGGCTTACTTTATTTCGGGGATTATAAATATTATTAGTTTAGTAAAGTCAAGTCGTCTGTTACATTAATCCTTGAAATAAAGCAAGCCGTTTATGTCGCTTTCTTACTGTAAAATTTGTGAAACCCAATTGTTAATCCAAACCCTAAATCAATTGGTCATTAGATGTATTTATTTTAATCTTAGAAATACCATTTATTTGATGTAAATATACGGATTGTTTTTAATTTAGTTTTAGAGGGCATGCCTTGTTTCTTGTGCCAAAATAAATTTGGAACTGTGACATATCTTGTAATTCATTTGTGTCCATTTTATAAGAAATAAGCAATTGAAACTTTAGATACACAAAGTTTAATAATATTAGAGAAGTATCGTGCTCTCAGATTATTGTTTTTGTTTATCAGTTTTACCTTCCGTCACCTTTAGTTAGTTTGTCTCTGGTGCCTTGTTTGAAAATACATTTGGAATAATGACTAATTATGTAATTCATTTGTGGCCATTCTATAAGAAATAAACAAGTGAAACTTTAGATACACAAAGTTTAATAATATTATAGAAGTGTTGTGCTCTCAAATTATTGTTTTTGTTTATCAGTTTTATCTTCTGTCACCTTTAGTTAGTTTGTCTATGGTGCCTTATTCAAAAATACATTTGGAACAATGACTTTTTTGTAATTCATTTTGTGGTCATTCTATAAGAAATAAACAAGTGAATTTTTAGATACACAAAGTTTAATAATATTATAGAAGTGTTGTGCTCTCAAATTATTGTTTTTGTTTATCAGTTTTACCTTCTGTCAACTTTAGTTAGTTTTTCTATGGTGTCTTATTCAAAAAAAAATCTGATGTGGCCAGCACATTACCTTCCGTCAGTTCTATGTATTTTGTATAAATGTCACACAGAAAATTCTTTGCAAAAGATTATATTTCTTGTACATTACCTTAAGGCAGTTGTATGTATTTTATACAAATTCCATACAGAAAGCAAAAGATCCTATATTTCCAGTAAAATTATAACACATACATACTGTCAACTGCACTTGACACTGACACCTTTCAATCAGAATTTTCTTAATACATCAGCTGTTTCCAGAATTATAGCATAGCTAGCTAATATATGATATTTAATTTCTTTATAATTTTTTAACTCCATATCCATT